>LQNK01001554.1:104334-157140 GCA_001586405.1 Phoebis sennae | reverse complement strand
ATAGCCAATTTCTATATGATTATAGCCAAGTGTGGTATCAAATGAAAGGTCTTGTTTTATACATTACAACGCGAGGTCAAGCTCGGGGCGAGCCTTTAGTATATATAGATTTACATTATTATGTCCTCCACAGATACGCAAACGTTCGTGACACGCTACAAGGTAAACTCGAAGAGCGTCTTCCGCTCATGGCTATCAGACTACCAGACGCGTTAACCAGAACCCGGCCAGACACACAAAACGGCTTGATCGCTAATAGTGAGGTTTTGACCACCCCACACGATATACACGCTACGATACTGGATATAATGGGTTTGACGAAGTTTGCGAATGGATATAAGATTAAAGGAGCTGAAAGGACGAGGGCTTTGACGCTATTAGAGCCGGTAAGTTTTAGAAAGAAAGAAAGAGAATGAAAAAAAATCTTTATTCATCGTAAGTACATTTCATGGCTTAAAATGACTTAATATTACTTTTTTTAATATAATACTTTTTAAAGGATTTTAAACGCGGTTTATTATACATTATTTTACATTATTATTTAACCCGACGTTTCGAGCACTTTACAGCGAGCGTTTTTAAATTTAAAAAAAAACAAAAAAAAATTTAAAACCCTATGTCAAGCATACCAAAAGACAAGAGGACACTGTAAGTCAATTTTGCAAGAATCCGGACCAATTTTCCAAGTACCATCTTCGGGGAAATAAATGGAGGTAGACACACAATTTTTGAAACACTCATGAAGACAACTGCCATCTCAGTCTCCCGTGACCACGCTCGCTGTAAAGTGCTCGAAACGTCGGGTTAAATAATAATGTAAAATAATGTATAATAAACCGCGTTTAAAATCCTTTAAAAAGTATTATATTTAAAATGGAAAGTACTCGCGTTAAAACAAACACAAGATTAATATTACTTATTACAATAATACTTGGGCAATGAAAAGGCCATGCACTCAGCATAAATTTTTAGTGATGGCCTATTCACCTTACAGATGTGACACCTTATGTTCGTACGAAATAAAGACATGAACTGTTAATTCTTAGATTGTAGCGAGCATGGCTGTAGGCTCCAATATTTATATTTACTAATTTCGAATTTTATATTTACTAATGCCCAGATCCTATAAATATAAAACGACTCTTTTTACTTACGGATAGTACAATATCTTACGAGGCGTAAGTCTGAAGCATACATAAACGTCGATTGGTTAATTGTAACCGCTCGTTAATGTAAACGATTCGTATCTGTTATTCAATGACGTTCCGTTGTCCGTTAACTTTTTAAGCGGAAACTTAGCTCCCATTTTGAATGAAGGTAGGTGGTAAAATTTATTTTTAAAAAACAGCAGAAAAATATAATATTTATCTCATACTAATTTTCTACTCGTAGGGATCGAACCTACAGCCTTCGGCGCTATAGACCATTGCCATATCCATGTTTAAGTATGTCTATCAGTTATCTAGTATCCATAGTACAAGTTTTGCTTAGTTTGGGACTAGATGGCGTTGTGTCAAATGTCACAGAATGTTTATTTATCAAATCAAATCAAAATCAAAATTTATTTATTTGCAAAAATGTAGTACAATAGGTGGTAGGTAGTATTGTAAGGCCTTATACATTCTGCCTGCATACCAGGCGTGCAAATCTTATTTTTTTTATTCTACAATACTCAAGATCTTTTGGGGCAGACCCAGTTGGGGCACTCATTTATTTACTTGATTACTTTGTTTAAACTATGTTTGTAACTTAGTATAATCTTGTGTTTGTTTTAACGCGAATATTTTCCATATTAAATAAATACTTTTTAAAGGATTTTAAACGCGGTTTATTATACATTATTTTACATATGATAAACCGCAGTTTATATAATATTATTTAATCCCACGTTAAATACATGTTTGTAACTGTATGTATAATGAGTTGTGTGTCCCAATAAATGATTTTCTATTTATATTTCTATCTTTAAAATAAATTTCAGATATCAAAGAACCGCTCTTGCAGTGAAGCGGGAATCGAACCGCATTGGTGTTCGTGCCTGTCGTGGGAGAACCTACCATCCACTGAGCCACTGTACGAGAAAACCACGCAAGCACTTGTTGACTTTATCAACTCGCTTACTGAGAGCGTTCGGTGAGATTTATTTTATTTATTTTTTGTTTATTTTATTAATAAGGTATAGTTCTTTTTGACTTACACTTTGACCTAGATAGCCAAAACGGTGTTAAGTGACTGACCAAAGCGAGAAAAGTTTCGGTCGGATATTAAGCACATAACACAATAATATAGATGGTATGGAATATCATGAATAATAGCAAAATAAAAACTTTGATCACTTACAAGTGTAAATTATTTTTACAAAATATTGAGTTTTTTTTATAAAGCACTTTGATTTATACTTTGACCAAAATAGAGACTGCGATGTACAACCGCGTGGTAGGTTGTATAGTTTTTCAATTTTCAATTTTCTTCCTTATTTTAGATTTGCACATTATAAAATAAAAAAAAGCGTTTATTTATAAAAAATAAATAACATAACGATTTATACTTGATAGATTGTATTGTGATTTCTCTACACTATTTCCACAATTTGAAATAATAGCAAGAAAATAGTAGAAATGTGTAAAAAAGTTTTAAATTCAATACATAACGATTTATGACAGGTTTCAGGTACAGTACATACTATAATAATACCATTTTTGAACCCACCTTAATACAAAAGTACTCACCATTAGTGTATGTTAAGATAACAATCCTGTCAGTTAAAATAAGTGACTTATTCCACCCACTTATTTTTACTATTTGACTTATTTCAGGTCAAAGTGTGTACCGCGTACATTACATTCGACTTCATGGGTGCTTCGGCAACGTCCCAATAACGGAGTGTTAACGTTTGTAGCTGCGAAGGACGCAGATGGATACGTCGGCAAGTTCGGTGCTCGGGTCAGGCCGGATAGGGAAAATTATCAGGTCAAAGTAAGCATTTTGACCTTTTCATTTTTATGCTCAAAGTTTTTTTTTAATTTATATTTTTATGGGGTTTTTAATTTTATCATCTTGGATATGTCAACCCCATCGTAACTTTAAAGCAATATGAAACTAATCTTATAATTATTTACACCTTAAAGGAAATCACTGACTAAGGATCTTTTACCAAACTCAAATTTTTTTCACTAATTTTGATTTTGGACTCGTTAAATTCGAACAAATCAGACCAACGTCCATAACATTTAATTTAAATTCCCTAATCAGTGATTCTTTTTTAGTTTTATTCTTTTCACAATCCATCAGCAAATGTTGCACATCCTCAATTTGAATTTCACAATTTGGAGTTCCAGATTTCCTCATCAGGAAGGCAAATTTTGCTAATAGCTAATTTAATATGAAAAGAAATATAGTTTTATTTTCTCCCACACATTAGTCACATTTAGGTACAAAGCAATATAATTTCTACTTATGGTATATTCAACTTTTGTTCATGGAAACAAGAGATTATAACAAATAAATTAATTTAAAATGATTTAAAAAAGTTATATTATTTGTATTTCTTTGAATTGGGAAATTTGGAATAATATATAGCAATACTTTGTCCTGATTAGTCTATTTATTTTAGTGTGCGTGTGCACACATAGGTAATGATTGTGTATCTACAAAACTTCACACAAGCGAAATCTTGTATACAAAATTATTAATTATACTGTCAACGATTGAGAAGAATAGTGGGGCGCGTCTTTGTGGATAAATTTATTTATTTAATACAAATAGAACGGTTACAAACCACTTTCACTTACTTATGTAAAAAAAAGAAATAAATATTCCTGGACATTTAACACAACGCCGCGGCCGTCTAGTCCCAAACTAAGCAAAGCTTGTACTGTGGATATTAGATAACTGATATACTTAAACATACATTTTTTTGTAAATATACATACTATAGATAAATTAACACACATACAGTAGAAAATCACAATGTTCATCACATAATAATTTTCTGCTCGTGGGGATCGAACCCACACCCATACGCAATAGACCATTGCTGAACCACTGCGCCAATCGGGTCGTCAACTTTACTTATCTATACTAATTATTTATTTCAGATCGCAGTGGGACCAGGCAAAGGGGTGTATGAAGCGTCCATGACATATATAGTGAAAGAAGACCGATTTGAAATCGATTCTAGAGATATTTCTAGAACTAACGCGTAAGTTTCTTTGATATTAAAAAATACATTTTTTGTGTCATATAAATGAAGTGTTATTTGTTTGAAATAAGTGTAAAAAACATTTGTTGGGAGTAATTATGAGAACTGCTGAATGGATTATGATAATGTTTTCGATATATGGTAGATATGGTAGTGATGGTATTTAAAGATTCCAAAGCTGTTTTACACTATGCTAGAAACAGAATATTTTCATATTGAATAAAAATACTTTTTAAAGGATTTTAAATTGCACCTCCACCAAGGATTTTAAATCACCTTTAAAAAGTATTTTTTTTGAACGTATTTTCAAATATAAAAATAATCATGGATTCATTGGATTTAAAATATAAATCTTTACACTTCATTTATGTATTGTTGGCTGTTCTCTACTTTGATTAGCCATCGTGAAAATTGTCTTAAGGATTTATTTATTTTTTCTTACAGATATAACAACGAACCAAGTTGTATAAGCGCAACGCAACCGCATTTGAACATGTACTGTTATTGTAAAGAGTATAGTTAGAAAATAATTTATTTACTTTAAGAATTTGGTATTTACTTGTGTTTTTAACGCGAGTACATTTAATAAAATAGTTCTTAAAGGATTTTAAATGCGGTTTATTATAAGTTAATAATAATGTTAAATAAAGTACAATAAATCGTGTTAAAATCCTTTAAAAATATTTTATTTAAGGGATCATCTATAAATTACATCACATGAAATTTTCACATTTAAGAGACCTTGGTGTGACGTCACATATTTCTAAGTATTTTTTTTTATTTAGGTTCTAAGTCTAAAATAGTACATTAAGCTAATTACAATCTAGCTTACAAGACTAATAAGTAATTTTTATCTAACCTAAATTTCTAATTAACTTATTCTAAGTGTCCACTGTCACTTACTTAGTGTCTGTTAAAGGGAAGTCACTTTGTTCACGTGCTTTGGGGAAATAGTTCACCATCACTATTTTTATTTAAAACTACACTAACTCAAAGGGTTTGGTCCTTTTCAGTCTTCTCACTAGGTCAGTTGTGTAAAGGAGCTGGTATTTTGCGAGTATAGATTTAGAAATAATTGAACGAAAACAGCAGTTTCTAAATAATTCACTTAGATTATAATAGATTTTGAAATGTGACGAAAAAGAGGATAGAATAGAAGAAAGAAAGAGATAGAATATACCCCTCCCACCCCCTTGTCAAGAAATGTCACATTTCGTCGAAAAAAGTGTGACGTAATTTATGGATGGCCTAATATAGTATAAGAATTTGTTAAATCTTTAACAGAATCGCATAAAATACAGGAAAAATAGGTTACTGATGTCCATATCGAAATATTATTGATTTCAATTTAGTTTACAAAGTGAAAGTTAAAACGTTTATTCAACAATATGGCCTCTTTCGAGGCACTTTTAGAACGTCATATACATTTACATAATTAATACTTTTTTTACCATTCGAAAGGCTGTCTCTACCGAGAAGAAATGGCAAAAAACTCGAGTAGTAGTTTATCAAAACTCATTAATTTAAACCTAAAATTAATTTTTGTTTTGATTTGTTCCTACAATTTGATATTGAAATAATTCCCATATGATTTCTTAATCTATAATAATAAAAAACTCAGTCAAAAATCGAATGGCATTAAATATTATAGTTACATTTGATTTTTTATACACATATCTTAATAAAAAAAAACTCAGTGAAATATCAAATGACATTAAATATTATAGTTAAACTGTAACCCACTGAAATTAATTTAATTTTAAACAAGATAAGAGTTTCTTGGTATTACGATTTAAGTTTAAAATGTCATAAATGATATAGATATAAAAAATTGTACATTACCGTTTTTAAGGACACAATTTATTCTATGATTGTATAAATGCATGATAAAACTCATTAAATTTTGAAATATACTCAATATAAATATCATATTTTGAATCTCTAATATTCAATAAAACGATACTCAATTTTAAGCAGCTCTCAAGTGTCACCATCACTAGGTGCAATTACATTGGCTGTTAAGTGGTAATGTGGGCTCCATGCATTCAACATAACGACCAATGAAACTAGTAATGCGGACTTTATAGCATGTGGAATATGAGATCTAACGACCAGTGAAAGTGATTTTCCCATTACGGGCTGTATGGCATGTGTTACAGAAATCGCCGCATAAGGATTGTAGCGACTTATGTAAATGCGCCTTGAGGCAGAAATTATATTTATGCATTTCTCAAACGTTTATAATAATTAAATACTTATAAGTAGGACTTCTGCACTTGGAAAATCACAGAAACTTATGTATATATAAAATTTATTGTTTATTCAAAGAAACATACTCAAATATTTAAAATATTAACACATATTTTATGTATGTTTAACACATCCAATTTTTTATTTTGAAGTAACAGTGAAAGATTAATTTTTTTAGTGTAAGAAAAATAAAAAATAATCAGTGTATTAAAAAAATAGAGATTAATAGGAAAATATACGAATACACAAAAATAAACTCAAATTCTCATATCTTATACATTGTTAAAATGAAGCTTTTAATAAATAAATTGGTATTATTTCTTGAGATTGCGTATTTGTTTAGAAATTTTCTAAAATATTTTTCGTGATAGCTTTGTGAGTTTTTTTATAAACATTGTGGAATTTTGTATTACCTACTGAATGTAAATTTAAAACTAAAGGTGTGATTTTAAAAGTATTATAGTCGGTTCCTTTTATATAAAGACAAACACATTTTCATACTTTCAATTCCACTATATTAATACTTTACAATAATGATTTATTTATTTAAACACGACCGGTTTCGTACATCATCGTCAGGTAGTACCTAATTATTATTGTAAAGTGTTAATATAGTGGAATTGAAAGTATAAATAAATAAATAAATAAATATTCTGTAACATTTAACACAACGCCATCTAGTCCCAAACTAAGCAACTCTTGTACTATGAAACCTAGATAACTGATAGACATACTTAAACATACTTTTTTTTGTAAATACATACTATAGATATTAACACCCAGACAGTAGAAAATTGCAATGTTCATCACATCATAATTTTCTACCCGTGGGAATCGAACCCACAACCTCCGGCGCAATAGACACTGACGTATCCACTGCGCCAACCGAGCAGTCAATAAAAATGTGTTTGTCTTTATATAAAAGTAAGATGCAATTCCATCAAGAAGTATCAATTCAAAGTATAAAGTATATAGTCGGTTCGATTACGGTGTAGTAAGATTTTTTTCGGAAATATTTGAATGCAGTTTTTTTCCTTTTAAATTAAAGAAATGTTTTCTTCGAGGAAAATTCTATCTGCAGTATTAAGGATACTTTGCCATTAAGAGATATTACAAAATTACGCCCTGTATAATTATACTAATATTTTTGTTATATTATGCTAGAAGTTATTGTATCAGTCAAGTACGCTCGTAAATGTTTTTATAGAACGTAACATTACATTTCCTATACAAAAAATTAATACGATGCATTTACCGTTACGTGAACGTCTAGCTTGAGGCAGCTTGTATTGTTTGTTATTATTAATTTTTATTTATATATTAACTAACTGACCCGTGTTATGGGGCAATGGCAACACTTGACTTTTTTGTATAATTTATTTGACACACGTATAAAGAGGTTTGGAAGTTGGATGCAGACAAATTTGTTATGGGGCAATGGCAACACTTGACTCTTTTGTATAATTTATTTGACACACGTATAAAAAGAGACTATAACTAGTAGGTTTGGAAGTTGGATGCAGAGTGAGTTGGAGTGGTAAGGGATGTGGTATTTAAGGGATAGATTTGGGGTAGGGATTGTGTATAAGAAATAAACCTTATGACTAACAAATTAAAATGGGGAATGAATACAATATCTAAAGGTTCGCTTATCTAATGAAAATAAACAACTATGTAAACAATTATGTAAAACTAACAAGTAAATAATTAATGTTAATTTAATATGATACGTGGGATATGTAACACCCGGACTTCATACCGTCATTTTTTATTATTAACTTTCATTTTTATTTTTATTTTAACTAGCTGACTTCATAGTCATTTTAGAACGTAACGTTTTTGACTGTTTGTATGGAAAAATATTTTACTATTCTATTCACAATTTCTTCTTATTTTCTCACCGTTTAAACCTCCTCTGGACCTCCACGAATATTTCAATACTATAATTAGTTAAATCGATTCAGCCGTTTTCGACCTTTAGCGAGACTAACTAACAGCAATTGATTTTTGTTTATAAAGATAATTTAACTGAAATACTGAGTAAATAATTTCAATACATATTTACTTAATTTATTTGATTGTTAATTCATTTGAATTTGTTGTCAACGTGTTTTAATTTTATTCTGTTTCTATATAAGAAGCCTCAAAAATTTCTGTATTTTATTTTCTATTTTTAACTTGATTTTTTTACGAAAGTATTAAAATGACGAGATCTTGTTAACTTAAGTTTTTTGTGGTTTTAAAAGCACCAAATAATTTGAACTAGTCAGTACTAAAGCAAATCTGTAATGCTTTTCTGTATATATGTAATAAATACATCAATCGAAAAATGAGTTTTATTTATTTAACCTAAGAATTTTATAATACTCGTATATATCTCAGGATTGTCTGGTAGATATCGCTACAGTGTGATAAGCTTCCTTTGCCTTGAATTTCTTGCTTGTCTTACACTACTAATACTATAAATGCGAGTTTAAGGTATGTTTGTTACTCTTTCGCACAAAAACTACCAAACCGATTATGATGGAACTTGGTATACATATTTTTTTATTTTTATTTTTATTTTTTATTTTTTTTATTTATTATTATTACATCTTATAGATAAAAACAGATATCTTAGAATGATACAATCATAAACTCATTCGAGTTTTTCCGTGCTTATAGGCTACTTTTGATCCCAGAGTTAAGAGACTTTAAAAATGGTCAAGTAGTTTTTGAGCGTTCATTACATACTGTAGCGAAGCTACACATAGTACCTCGACACCTTACCATACCAAATACCAGAAGGAACAGGACTCGTATCAGGATACAAGGTATAATAAATAAAACACAGTAAAACACAACACACATACTTCACATAATTTATTACAATTAACATTCACAAATAAAACACAATTTCTTATAATATTATATTTATTTCTCAGTGTTCATTATAGATAAATGAACACCCAGAAAGTAAAAAATAACAATGTTCATAACTTGAAAAAATGCCGAAATCATTCTTTTATTCTCCATAAATATCAATACTATGATATATTTTATTATTTTCCTAGCAGATAATAATAATAACTTCCTTATGAATCAATTTAACAGGTAAACTATATTTCACGTTCCTTGTTTCCTGTTTTCGTGTTGCCTTATCTTGTTCTTACTCTATTACACTTAACAAATTCCTGTTTAGTACTAAAAGGAAAAGGAATAAAGGAGGAAATTTCAGTATTTTCAAATAAAATTGAACTTGAACATAATAATTTATAACTTATTGTTTATTAAAAATCATCTAAACTACTTTAGCCGTTTGGACGTCAAAACTGAAAATAAACATTGGCTTTTACAATAGAAGAGACTATCCTACTAATATAAATTAAATGTCAACGTTTGGATTGTGTTATTTTGTGCTGGGCGGATTTTGATGAAATTTCCCATACAAATAGATTATTATTAGCTGGATTGGCACTTTCAATAGGGTGGTACATTGAAATACAATAGCGGGAAATAAGATCTCCGTTTCTCCAATACCTTGTTTTTTTTCGCAGACATGCAAATTTTCTTTGATATGTACTATTAATTCGTGATTTTTGCTGATATGGTATAAATGATAATAGAAGACTCATAGAAAACAGAAGCATTTTTCAGTGTTTGCTCTGTTTAAAAAATGAAGATCAGTCTGACGCACACTTCTTTCCTGTCATAGATGCGCTTACGCATAGTGATAGATAAGCAATACTTAAATATACGACCAAGGTTTGTTATATATCCAATATCCTTAAGGAGGTCGAACTAATTCTACCTCATTTAATAGTTATTTTAGATTTATTTAATAAGTCAATAATAGAAGACATGAAGGTTTGTTAAACTAGCGTATAATATTTTTTAATTAACATCTCAATTGTGTGTTTTTACCTTTTCTTCAAATCAAATCAACATTTATTGAGAACGTAGACAGGTTGTTCCATATAAATGGAAATGACTTAATATTAATAATAATTAATAAAATAAAATAAAATAAAATCAATCACGAACCTCTTGTTTGTCATTGACTTTAAAGTTAGCCATAAATTTTGCCAACAATAATGAAAATTAATTTTGTTTATATAAATACTTTAGTTAAAAAACATATTTATAGTTTATGCCACTATTGTTGTATTAATCCAGGATTATTTGTATTTTTCAGTTATTTATAATCCTTGCAGCTCTTATCGTAGCAACATTTGGAGAACCTCAGTAAGTAAATATTTTTTATTATAGTAATATTATACGTTTTCTATATTATAATATAGATAATAATAATAATATATATACTAATCATATAAAGAGGAAAGATTTGTTTGTTTGTATTGGATAGGTTCCGAAACTACAGGACCGATTTGAATGAAAGTTTGTACAGAAATTCTTTGAAACCCGAGAAATGACATAGGATAAGATATTTTTATTTGGAAAATCTAAATGGAGCGGGATATATACGCGGGTGAAACTGCGGAACTCGGCTAGTATTTTATATAATTAAGGGTTTAGAATTGTGTTGAATTAATATTTTTAGTATTCCTTAGTGCTTAGACTATAAAATATCTCTGACTTTAATAAATCATTATTTGTTGTAGGTACGGCGATGATTCTGTAAGTGTATTTGATTTGAATAATTATTTTTTTGTTGAAAACGGTTTAGTTGTATTTGCTTTTTTTATTGGTCCTTTTCCTTGTGTCCTTTAAAAGGCAGATAGAGCGTGCCGAAGACTCGAGTGACGCTAACTACTCGTACGTACACGTGCATCTCTGTGAGTGAAATTTCCCCGAAGTCCTCGTGACATGTTGTGTCAAACTAGACAACCATTTTCGTATTTGCTTTTGAAGTTTGTATTTGCTTCTCGGCGTCACTCGAGTCTTCGGTTGCACTCCATCTTCATTCTCTAATCTGTGAGTATTAGCATTGCCGGGTGTGTCGGTAGTTACATAATCAAATATATTTTTAACAGGGAACTAATTACATGTTCAAGTATATGGTAAAGCATGAACCAATAGGGCCGAACTTCGGACACGGCGAGGCGCGGTTCGGTAACCGGGTTGTGGGCACGTACTATGTGTATTTGCCTGATGGACGGATACAGGTAAGAATTTATTTATTTTATTTATTTATTTATTTATTTATAAAGTCACACAGCATCTTGAGAAGGTATAGTTATACAATACAAGTAACTAGGTGCTATAGCCAATTACGGACTTACACTATATAAACGAAAAGATAAACATGACAAAATCTTCTCTTGGTAAGGATAAATAAAAACATTACATAATATACCAAGAAAAAAATACATTTTTTTTAGATTAACAATTTTTAAGGTATTTGTGTCAACGTAAGATTTAATTTTCACAATGACATGATTCACCATAAAATAAAAGCAAAAATTTGGTAAAGTGTGTGGTGAATGTGTGGAAAATTGTGTGTGTGTGTGTGTATTTATGCTTTTATACTAGCTGTACCAATCCAGCTCGATCCGTCTAGCGGTTTGGGTTGTGCGTTGATATCACTATGTCAGTCATTCGGTCACATTTGAGTTTTATATTACGTAAATAATAAATAAATAAATATTCCTGGACATTT
This sequence comes from Phoebis sennae, assembly GCA_001586405.1. Taxonomy (NCBI): domain Eukaryota; kingdom Metazoa; phylum Arthropoda; class Insecta; order Lepidoptera; family Pieridae; genus Phoebis; species Phoebis sennae. The sequence continues at coordinate 145,090 of LQNK01001554.1, read as the reverse complement.
AACACAACGCCATCTAGTCCCAAACTAAGCAAAACTTGTACTATGGATACTAGATAACTAATAGACATACTTAAACATACTTCTTTTTGTAAATACATACATACTATAGATAAATTAACACCCAGACAGTAGAAAATTACGATGTTCGTCACATCATAATTTTTTACTCGTGGGGATCGAACCCACACCCTCCGGCGCAATAGACCATTGCTGAACCACTGCGCCAACCGGGTTATCATGGTGTTTCATAGCTTTAATAAGATTAGAGTTGCTATATTTAAGAGAAGGCAAAGACAAAAATCTGTACTAATATTATAGAGGAAATATTTGTTTGTTTGTTTGATTGTTTGTATTGAATAGGCTCTGAAACTACTGGACCGATTTGGATGAAATTTTATACAAAGATTATTTGAATTTTTATTGCGAAATTCCTACGAAATTTAAATTATACGTATTTAGCTCTACAAATTTATTTTACGAATGTTTTTTTTTTATTACAGAAAGTGGATTATGTGGCAGATGAAAATGGATATAGACCAACGGTTACTTATTTGACACCAAATTGAACATATTTTATTATTTAGTAATTGTTAGAAATAAATATTTAACGAATATATACAGTTTACAATTTATGGAGACTGTTTTATTTTTCAAATCCCAAAAAGCAAGAAAAATAGACATTTCTATAAAGATAGGCTATAGATTTTTGGAGACTCAATTGTCATAAAAATTATTTGAATGCTGTTACATTTTATTAGAACGAGACATATTTTTAAATATTTATAGAATGTTTGTTTACTAATGAAATAAAAGAGGAAAATATACAAAAGCAATGTTTATTAAAAATAACCACTAAAAGTACTGTACAAGCCTATAGAAGACAGATTTGGCAAAACTGGCCTTTTAGGAAATGTAGGTTTAGCGCCAAACTTTAGTCACAATTATCCGCCATCTTGATATTTCATCTTTCAAATTAACCAATAGCGTGCTTCGATATTATGACAGTAAAAAGCGCGGGGAAAAATTCCGCGCGCTTTGACAAAGCGAATTACTCTTTTTAAATTGTATTCCATAAAGAATCATACACAAAAAATAATAAAAAGAATTACGCCCAAAACAATAAGATAAACAGATGAAATTAATTATTTAAAAATATTGTGTCTCAAAAGCAAGATTGAAAGATTGTTTAGCAAATACAAATTTAAACTTCACGCCTACAACGCCATTTTGTTTTTCGTCAGAAATTTGGCGCGCACACTACAGCTTATAAAAATAATTACAACTAAATAAATTACATCAAAATCCATGTTCATAGCCTCGGTTGTCTGTAATAACAAGCGTAATATTTTAATATACACGATACTTATATACAAGTTTATACTATAACTTTATAATTAATTGTCATTTTATTTTCACATGTACAAAATATGAATTTACATTTAAATGTAGTAGGTGGTATTTAAATCTTAGGCAGTTCACATTGAATAATCTTATTAGTTAGAAAAAAACAATAATCTCAGAGATCAAATTCAATACAGATTATTAAAGTGAACCCCCATTCCATAATTCTTAGTACTGGTAACCCCCAGCCTGTGCGTTCCTGTCGTAACCCCCAGCTTGTGCGTTTCTGTTATAACCGGCCCCTAAGCCAGTGTCTTCATATGAGATCTTGGGTCTGTAACCGTTTTGGTCAGCCTCGTATTCAACGGTCTGCAAATAAATAAATGATATTAAATACTTCGCATGGAATAATTGATTTTATTTTATCTATGACGAGGTGCTAAAAATCACGATCATTTTTTTTATTTCCTCTTTTGGGGCTAAGAAGGAATATTTTGCAACACCATTCTTTTGAAAACATCAAGTATGTGAGTAAGATACTTGATGTGTGTTTTGCTTATACAAAATAGAGTTAATAACACCCAAGGAGCTTTTTTTGCAAGGTTGAACGTTTGCTGTTGTATCCTACCCTTGATTGTTATAATTCGAGAATACGTTTCAGTATAAAAAATACACATCTACCTGTTTCCTGCCATCAGGCAACAACACATAGTACAATCCCTCGGCTCTGTCTCCCTGTCGTGACTCACGGTGACCGAAATCGTTGCCGGAGGGCTCATCTTTCACCATGTATTCGAAGTTGTAGTTGGCAGGCTCCTAAAAGTTGATATTCTGTTACTAACAACATTGGAACATGTAGTCTGATAAATAAATAATACCACGATATAAATAACGTAAGCTTTACGTCAATATAAGCAATAGTCGTCTAGTTTATGTACTGCTACACAAGGTATTTTTTATTTTTAAGTTAAAAAGTGTTAGGATTATCAACTGCGGGCATTGTAACTTCTGGACAAATAGATGATTAACAAGAAAGGTGACTCGATCGAATAGCATATTGAGGTTTTACTTTAAGGAAAGAATATTTGGAAAAAAGTATATCCTATCACCCAAGTTTAGAGGATCGTTAGTTTATCATTACATTTAAATACATAAAGAGAATATATTGAAATAAATATGCTCTCTTACCCCATTGCTGCCATCGTCATAGTTGTATCCGCCTTGGGAGGAGGGGGGCAGGTATTGACGGTTTTGGTTCCTGTTATACCCGCTTCCACCATTCTGGGAGAATTGACCGTTACCACCTGTAGAAAGAGTTATTTATAAATTTATTCATACATTTTATTTAAAAAATATCATTCATTCATGCACTTGCGATACTATCAGTGTCTCAGGTATTCACGGGCGGTGGTGATCACTTAACATCAAGTGACCCACATGCTCCTTTGCTTGCTCTGCCATAAAAATATTATCACGACATTATGGGTCACATTTTTCTAATATCAACACTAAATTACACAGCCAAATATTTCTGTGAATACAGGAACGTCATATTCTTGAGAAAGGGTTGCCTATTAAGCCCCTAAGTCAGAACCACCCAATTTCAGTATAAGGGGTTCCATATGGCGCTGTAGATTATGATACTCATCAATTTCAGTTGAAAGAATAATCACCTCGTGCTCCGTTTCCACCGAAACCAGGAACGCCGTATTCTTGAGAAGGGGCTGAGTATTGAACCCCTAAATCAGAACCACCGAAACCACCATTAGGGGCTCCATATTGCGCAGACGGTTGCGACAATCTCGCGCTTTGAGGAGGCAAGTATTGGTTAGAGAGGCTCTGGGATGGGGGTCCGTATTGGTTGGATGGGATCTGGTTGGGGGTTCCGTATTCTGATGAGGGGCGGCGAGAGGGGGCGTTGTATGTACTTGATGGGCGATTTCTGAAAAAAAAAATATAGTTCTTAATATTCAAGCTATATACTTTTTAATTAATAAAATAAATAAAATAAAATATAAAATACTTTTTAATTACTTTGACATATTCTTCTCGTTATTTTGTGTTTTAATTGATTGATTTTAAACAATGTTATGACGTTATATTTATCGTTTTTAAGGAAAGCCGCTGAGCAGATCGCAACGTATTCTGCTGTTGAGATAGTTTAGTCAATGGCCCATTTAATTCATATACATGTATACTAAAAAAACTTAAGAAATAATACAAACTAAAAGCTTATCAGTCTTAATTTTACCTGAATATGGCATCAGTTTGTCTCTGTCCTCCAAAGCCCGGGGCACCATAGGTCTGAGAGAGACCGTTGCGTGGAGGGAGGTATCTGGAATTTACAATGTTATATTAGTAACTATATATTTAAATAGCAATTACTTATGCTAGTACAACAGTACTACTTCCCGCTGATCTTCTGGGGGGGTGGTATTTACTCCGGTGCGAGCTTGGCCCAATCGTGCAATGCTCGGCTTCCAGTCTTTTATCGCGGAAGATATTATGCAGCAGAACGGGTAGACATGGGGTGGCGACACATGTATTCTAACCCATCACCACACGGGTAATATTATTATATCTTTTCATCAATCAAACGAAATTAATTGTTAATAACAACTTGGCTAGGTAAGAGCTAATTTGAAAGATACATAATTTTTAAACATGGGAAAGGAGATATTTCAGATAGATCTATCGAACTTGGTTTGGAAAGTTTTTTTTTATAAATTGTTTTTTCATTTGGTTTCGTACCCTATCCCAACTATCTCTTTCGCCGTTTTGGATAAAAACATAACGAAACTCATTCATATATAAAATTAATTACCTGTTATTAACTGGCGGCTCAGCCAACGCAGATACAGCGAATAGAACTCCAACCACGAGTAACTGAAAACAAATATAATGCAAAATTATTGAAGACCAGGCCCCCTCGGAAAAGGAATTTGTGATAATGAATATGTGACGTTGCTGACAAAATTTGTATGAATTCGTTCCGATTTTCGATCTTTCCGATTGGAAACACATTTGTGAATAGGCCTGAATGTATTTTTCGACCACTCTTATACTTTCTATACTACTATTTTAAATAATTCGTGTCTGTCAGCTAATTTAGTAATAATAATAATACAATGAACTAACAGCTTTTTTTAATTGTCACAAACTAGAAACTTGCTTCTACTGAGAATAACTGGCAAGAATCTTAATTAGTTACTCCTTTTTGAACATTGATATAATATTTACAATTGAATAGAGAACTGAGATACTGGATCTGAAATCTGATGTATTTTCAAACTAGAACGTATTTTAGTGTAAATTTATATTTCAGTTGAATTTATTCAACTTACCTTCATGACTGCTTTCAGCTTGTTCTTTCTGTAACAAAATGTTTATATTATTTTTAGGCTTTCGTTTATAAATAAAACGTCTAGTTCAAAATTAAAAATATCTATATAAATAATAAATATTGATTTAATATAATTTAATTTAAAGAAAATTCTTAAAATATTTATAAAGCCCTTCCTATTTTAGTTTAGTAAGGGAAAATTTCCTTTAAAAAACATCAAATTTGAAAGGAATTTTTTATTTATTTATTAAGAGAAGTAAATTTCATATAAAATTGTTCTTTTTACACATTTTCCCATATTTCTACACATGACAAATTGAACAGTCTTGAAAACTATATGAATTCATATATTTTAATAGCTGCGCCCCAGGGCTTCGCTCCCGTGGGAATATCGGGATGATATATAGCCTATACCCTTCCTCGATAAATGAGTTATCTAACACCTAAAAAAATCGAATCGGACCAATAGTTCCCGAGATTAGCGCGTTCAAACAAACTCTTCAGCTTTATAATATTAGTATAGATTTACCTTTTCCAAATGACTGCACTATCAAAGTGAATATACTAGCAAATGATATGAGTAAAGGATGGCAGTGGAATGATGATCTGCCCGAATTTCGGACACTTATATACTAAATCTAACTCGTTTGGTGTGCGTGTGCGCATCTCTTATGTATGAGGTGGAAGGTACTCTACTATGTAAGAAAACTGATACACTTTATGTTATTTTTTAAAAATATTATTTGATATACACTAATATTATGAAGAGGAAATCTTTGTTAGTTTGGTTGTAATGGATTGGTTCAAAAACTACTGGACCGATTGAAAAATTCTTTTACCATTCGAAAGCTACATTATGAACGAGGAACAGGTTATATTTGTAACAGCTAGTTATAAGATAAACATACAAAGTAAGTGTCTTCGTAGTTGAATTTCTTATTGTATACTTTGTAAGTAAGATATTAGTAAGTAACCTTATCTAACAGGTATATAAAACAAACTCTATTTTAACCGACCCACCTAGGCATTATGATGAGCTAGGGCCTTTTCATAGAACACTATATTCTCTTACAACTTTATATTGTGTAAATTTGTCTTTTTAGAAATTATCTATCTTATCTATCTATTTATCTATTAAACATTAATATTAACGACCGTTTTCAATATTCCATCTATCCCTTGTTTTGCTTACTAAAGTCAGACAAATTTAACGATGGATACATTTGCTTTGACTTTTGTTTATCTATTGTCATATAATTTGACATAACAATCTATCCATAATCATTGATACATTGAAAATGGCCGTAAGTAGAGTTCCTTTCACCTCTACGCTTTACAATCGCAAAACCCAAAAACGGCGAAGCGTGCTCCACAAGCTAACAACATATAATTTATGATTGACTAGCGATCGCCCGCGGCGCGCCTCACTTTAATTTATATTGGGTAATTTCTGTTTATTTGCTTAAAATTCATTAAAGGTTAACACTTTAGTATTGATTTATTAAACATTCTATTTGTGGTTTAATATTTACATGATTTTCCGAGAAAATTTGGATTTTTTTAATAATGTTTATTTTTTTCTTGTGTGTTTTGGTCATGATCATTGTTTACGTTTTATTCAATTACAATTACAATTATGGAGATACTATGTAGGATTCTTATAAAAATAAAAAAGTAGTATAGAAGTAATACTATATTATTTCACATATATCACTTCACTATCATCTGATTTGTTTAAAATTCTTACACTCGAAGAAAAAATATTGGACTCTATATAGAGATTTAAAAGTATTTTTAAATTCAAAATTCAAATTCAAATTTATTTATTCTGTATAAAACATGGTTAGACAGGTGTTATCTTAAAAATAGTTTCACATGTATTACAGTCATTTTATAGCATGCAAAATTTAAATTGAACGCAGATGTAATAATAATAATAATGTAATAATGTGTAAAGAAAAATATTATCATCCATAAGTTTCTATATTAGTTTATAAAAACTGAGGAAATTTTTTTTTTACTTCAAAATTAATATTTTAATAACCAAATAAATGAATAACCACGTAGTCAATTGTTTGTATTCAAATAAATCGATCATTTATAAATGTAAAATTATTAAAATAGTCAATTAAAAGTTCGTCAAACGACGCAATTTTATTTTTTAGATGTCAAGGGGGGGTTTTTGTAGTTACATCAAAGTTTTTGGGGTTGCAACCCTTATTCCGCGGCCGATTGTTTTAGCCCATTCCATTCATCCGTTATTTCAAATAATTGTAATATTTCAATGGACAAAAAGTTATGTATAGGATACCTTTAAAAATAACCTCTATACAACCGGTATGACACAGATATACTAATCTAAAATTGTCAAAAGGTATGCTTAATTTCGGTACCTAAAAATTTGGATACCGTAAAAGAATGTTGGTTTTACGGTTAAGGATTTGGACAAACCGCCGCATACCGCATAGTTTGTAGGTTGTCGGGGTAGTCTTACGGCCGTTTTCAATATTCTATCTATCCCTTGTTTTGCTTACTAAAGTCAGGCAAATCTATCTATTTGCACTTACTTTGATTTCAATACGCTTCGACGGATAGCCTTTATTATGACATTTGATACATTATTGAAAACGGCCGTTACTAAAAATATAATTATTTGGCTAAATTCAGATCATGAGGTTTTATATTTTGGTCAAGCATATGATCAGTTGCTTTTATATCTATAATTATAACATCATAAAAATTTAAGTTGTTTTTTATTTCTGAAAAATTAATAAATTAAAATGATTGCTTAAAATATTTACTTATAAGTTTTAAATTTGAAACAAGCAATCAGTACATGATACGATAAATAAAATTATTTTTTTTGTTCGTGTAAAATTCAGGACCAAAAAAATAATGATATTTAAACTTCATCAAACGACATATTATAAATCTATAGGACACTTATGTGTTCAGCGTCCACAGGTCCACATCGTACGAATTCATTTATTTGTACAGTAAATTCAATTCGTATATTGTGAATCAGTGGACGTATTAGACTGACATTCTATAACAAAGAATATTACTATGCGTCTGTTGCTTTCGATGTGGATCGATGGATTATTATCAGTGCTATAAGTTTTTTTATGAAAAAGACTTAGAATTCAAGGAAGGAATTTCACTAGAAATGGAAAAATAATAACACTAAAACAAATTAAATAAAAATTTTGAAATTTATTCGAAGCCGGTGCAAAATCTTGTTTAATTGTAATTAAGTAAAAGCATTCTTATTTCATGAAGAAGTTTTATTTTCACAAAAAGTTATAACATGCTGTAACTAATGAAAATTGTAAAAAATCAATACGTTTTATGATTTAGTACCTAATTAATGTTAAATGTTAGAAAATCTTATTTATTCGTTAATTTATTGAAGAATACCATCAGAGAAAATGGGTACGAACCCCGCGGGTAGGAAATCCCCCGTCTCTGTTTTATATATAGATAGATATTTATTTATCGCGGACCTTAAAACAAAGATGAAACATATGACAATTATTAAAAACTATATTTACTGTGTTCTTAAGGCACCTGTCTATAAACAGTGACCTTGGTTAGAATGAATTTGCGTAATGCTCAATGAGAGCAAGTTGAAGGGTCATACGTTACTTGTGAAACTTAATACTCTCTGCTAAGTTATATAATTACAGAATTACTGAAATCGATATCACTGTTACAGAGGTTCATAAGACATACTGAAATCAAAATTTGATGTAATTGAATATGATTGATAGATTGTATTGTGACTTTTTGGTGGAAATGCATTTTAAATATTGAATTAAAGACTTTTTTACACTATTTCCACTATTTATTAGAAAACTTTATTTAATTACAACCGGTTTCGAAAATTCATCATTAGGTAGTCGAAACCGGTTGTAATTAAATAAAGTTTTCTAATAAATAGTGGAAAGAAAGTCTTTAATTCAATACTTATGATGTAATTGATTTTAAAAATTATGATTTTTTTGGCGCTAGGCGAGAATCCGAAAAAATACAAATTTACCAGTTTCTGAACAAGTGGAAACGTTAGCCAGCTATGTTGCTTTGCATTTAATTGTAAACAAACATTTAATGAGCCAAGTCAAATATCTAGTATATAACTGTCTTCATCGCAGCGCCTCAACTTAATGCAATAAATGCAAGAAATTTTAGCAAAATTGAATAAATAGGACGTTTCCAAAACATTGCAAAGATATTCTCGTTAGTAACATCGAATTATCGTTTAGTGATATAATAGACATTGTTTATTTTTATGAAAAATCAATGGGTTCGATTCTCAACTCGGCAAATAAATTAAAAAAAATACATGAATTTTTCTGGTCTGTCTTCACCTCACTTCACTACCTAGCTAGGTAAAACAAAAATGTTGTAGTTTTTTATTTTCGTCAAAATCAGCCTCGAGACAATTAACAGTCCTCATAGTTTAGATTTGCCTTTGAAAACCCACTTTAAAAATTCTTCTTCTTTATAATAAATGGCCCCCCTTCCAACAGGAGATGGATTTTGTCAGTATCAAGTATCCGTGGAGTATTCCAATGTTATAGCAGGTAGAAGATGAATCAGATGTTCCTCACTGAGGGAATACCACAGGTGAGATGCTCCTCTATGGTAGTGTAACTCCCCGTCGTAAGCCTGAGCAACGATATAACCAAAACTTTGATGGGAAAACAGAACACCTCATGCACGTATATTATTTATTTAAAAATCCTCCTTTATATACGATTTAGGTTTGACAGTAAATTTACAGTTAAATTGACGTCATATTATGGCGGATAGCGTTTGTGACGTTCCAATTTGAATGTTAAAAATACATTTTTAAAATATGAAATTTAAAAAAAAATCTTAAGATGATCTATGTTTTTGTAACCTAAAAACTGCAGAAGACATTAATTTATTATAGGAAATTATACATGAGTCAACTAGGCTATTAAGAAAATTGTTTAAAAGTAGATTTTTATTTTATTTATTATGTTTTTATTTTATTTATTTTATTGCATATATTTTATATATTATGTGTATTTATATTGAATTATGTTTATAATATTATATATGTATTCATTGCCCATATTTGTATTTTTATTATTTTTATTTAAATTAATTATATGTAACCTTTATTCTTTATTCATTAAGATATTATTTAACATTTGTTTCTCACAATTTTTTTTAAACGCTACCCATTTTTCTCTTTTGACACAGCTTTTCTCTACTTCTGTGGTTGTCTGGTAGAGATAGCTCGCTAACTATAAGACCGCCTTTTGTAATTCTGCTATCTGCTGTTTGTTGTCACTTTTATTTTATAAGTACAATAAATTATTTTTATTATTATGTTATTATTATGAGATAACATATTTATATAGACAAAAAGTTGTTTATCGTTCAGATCTAAATAACCATTCCAGTTACAACCATTAAAATAAAGGGAAAGGCATTGCAATATGCAAATATCGATATGTGTTACAAAACGCAGGATTTGCACCAGAATCAATCATCACATTCCGTGCTATTCTAATTTGTTGATGCAACGTATTTGATTCCTTGACCCTATGTTTTTGTTTTGGTTGAGCATATAGGGCAGTATTTACCTACTCTTTTAATAGATTGTGAGTTGTGACGTCATACTTTTGTGAGTTTTTAAGACTTCCAAAGGAGGGTCTCAATTTGATCGTTTTTTGTAATATGTTCCGGCATTTAAAGGTGCTTTTCCGATTACCTACCTATGCTTTAACTATTTTTAATTTAACCTATAGTTGCCCTACTTTTTAAAAGGGTTCTTAATATGATTTGTTATCAGAAAAATGACAAATTTGTATTAATTAAATTAATCTGTATCCATTATTAACTGACTATTAATAAATCTTTTAGCTAGCATTAATTAATGCTAAACAATAATAATTATAAAATAATATATATTACTTTTGCATATATACTTACGAGCCTTTTTGCTGTGAAGTACAATACAATACAATATATATACTCTTTATTGCATACATAAAGAAATAAAATCTGACATACAGTAATAATACAATTCAAAGGGCGACTTTATCCCTCGTTGGCGATTTCTTCCAAGCAACCCTACAGAGAAGAGAAATTGCGATAAAAGATTCATTTTATTTTAATAAAACTAAAAGATAAACATTATTTTTCTTATTAAACTTGTTTATTCAATCAATTTTTATAACATAACACGCACACAGATGCATCACAATCTTTACATATACGATGATAATTTGCATGTGGAACTAAAACTCTATAATAATGCATTGACCAATTTATTTCGATTTAATTTGATTCAATTTATAGATTAACCACGACCGGATCATCATTAAATGATGCGATGTTACGCAAAATATAATTTAATTGTGTTAAACAATACCCTAATATTATATCAACCAATTTGATGTGTAGTGAAGTGATGTAATATCGATAGATTTGAATATATTTAAAATGTGAAAATTATACAACTTTAAAAAATTCCTTTCGCGAAAACTTATATCATGAAACTTTTTAAAGTTGTATAATTTTACGTAAAAGAATAAAAGAGTTTAGGGAAAAGAAAGAAATAAATATATTTATTTATGAGGTAGAGCGGTAAGTATATTAAAAGGTTTTTGACATATTGCAACTGATAAGTATTTTGTTAAATTATACTATTATTAATAATTACTCATCATATAAGGTTTTAAAAATTGATCTTCATGCAACTAACTAAAAAAACTATTTAATTGCAATTAGTAGAAATAATGTACTACTTGTTTGCATGTTGAAAATAAATCGCGGCTTCGCTCCCGTAGCATCATGTTATAACACTTATAATATAGCATATGTTACTCGTGGATAATGTAGCTTTCGAATGGTGCCAGGATTTTTAAAATCGGTCCAGTTGTTTTTGAGCCTATTCATTACACACAAAGTTTTCCTCTTTATAATAATGTAGATGCATAACTTAAATTTCTACTTGACAATGAAGTATAAAACTTTATCGATAAACATCACTATTATCGATAAATAATAACCATCGACAAATCAGAGCAAGGCTGCCTCTATACACCTATCTATGGTTCTCAGAATAACATCGCTCTAAATACTCTATAGTCTATTCACTATTGCGTAAATGATGACTTGCGCTTAAAATGGTTTATATCCAATAAGTAATCAGTTTTGAATCCACTTATGTATTATTTAAACTAATAACTTAGCTTATATCAGACGTTGATATAAATATTTGTGATCTCTGACATTTTTCGTACAGTATTTTTTATTAATTTGAAAATGTATTCCATCCTCAACCATATTGTCTCTTCCAAGTTCCAACTCTCTAAAAACAATGGTTTGGCAAACAATTCTTTTAGCAGTGAAAAAAATTAAAACAATGTTTATCAAATAATACAACAATAATAGAAACAATATTATTATATTATAACATTTCTTTCAATCAACTTCTCAGAAGATTATTCTATTTTATATATTTTTTAAATATGATTCTATATTTTTTTAAAATGATTCACTAAAAAGGCTTTTATGTAGCTTATAATATTGTATATGATTTTTGCAATTATCTCCTGTTCAATTGACCTCAAATTCTTCTTGAAGTCGTTATTTCAAACAATTACTTTAATATTTTCCTTTTTTTCTGTTACTATCTTTTTTGATCCCCTCTTCCTAAAGTTTATTTATTACTAGAGCACCCGTACGAATAGATTCACTCTTATTAATTTAGCATTAGAAATATACGCAATATACATACATACACACATAACCACAAATCTATTTTGTGCACAAATAACACACCCAGGTTCAGCTTATAATAGTTATAAAAAAGTGTTTTTATTTGTCATCTATACATATAATAAAATCGTAGACTAGCTGTGTCTGTACATTTAATATTTTCAAGAAAAAATTTGTGTTTCGTGTTTCATTTGTGATTCTAAACTCAAAACAATGATTTTTAGAATTTTTGTCTGTTTGTCTGTTTGTCGGGCGTTTGTACGCAGTCAACTCCGAAACGGCTTAACCGAATGCGGTTTTTGTCTATTTTTAGAAGTTAATAAATCGTAAAAATTGTCCTACCACTTCTACTTCGAAAATCCACAAAGTACAGAATTTTGTAGTCCACGCGGGCGAAGCCGCGGGCAGTAAGCTAGTAAAAAATAAATTACATTACGATACATAACAATGTAAATATTATGAGCAAAAGATTAGTTTAGCTCATAAGTTTCTTTCTTTTAATGTCCACATTTTAAGAAAAAAATGTTAAGAAGTGCTTTTAAATGCCTGATAAGTATCTTTTAGAAATAAAATAAAACTTTCAATCCTTTACTCTGCTGTTAAATTATAATTTTGCTTTATCTTGATATGGATATATTGATATTAATTTGACTCGTCCTTACTACAATTTGTTGTAAAATCGAGCACGTGTGCGTTGGCCAATCTTTCGAGTTTCGATACATATCGATCAGTCTATATAATAAGTTGAGAGCGATTTAAAAACCTTTTATTTCTTACTAGCTTTGCGCCCGCGGCTTCACTCGCGTGGACCCGGCAATTCAAATTTTTCTCGCCGTAAAAACCATGCTTGAACTTCGACGAACATTTAAAAAAAAGAATTGTCCAAATTGGTCCAGTCGTTGTTGAGTTATGCGCTTACCAACACATTTTGCGATTCATTTTTATATATAAGATAATGCTGCCCACAAAGCTGAACAATTAAAGTGGGACCGGACACGTCGGTCAGACGTCAGACGATATGTGGGCCAAATCAGACACATTGTGGGTGCCTCAGACGCCGGGGTAGACCTAGACACAGGTGGGGGGACGAAATATGCCTTTTATTCGAATTGGGAGGTGCTCGCCAAGAAGAGATCCAAGTAGAGGAGAAGAAAGAGAAAGAAAGGCTTTCGCAGCTGTGGGACACAAATAAAATTTCATAAAATTATAGTTATTATGTATACCGATAGGTAGGATCACCGCTATCCATGAACACCTTTAAGAGCAGATTTGTCGCTAATGTTTCTTAGTTATATAATATAGTATTAAATATATTATGCATTGTGAGTTACAGTTTATAAACTATTCAGAATACAGGTGCATCAGAAATATAATCGTAAATTTAATCTTCACAAGAATCAATACGTAATGTTTTTCTTATTAAATAAATGAATTTACTATCTGTGGTTATTTACAGCTTATTTATTTTCTGTTATGTCGTAATTAGGACGACATAATAAAATTTTGATTAAGCCCTTTTATTAAAAAAACGGGATAAAATTAAGTGCGTAAATGAAGTAACTCCATAAACATCAGCATAGACAATATTAAATGATAATAAATTTAGACATTAAATGAACGTAATCTAAATAGTAAACCATAAAGTGTTTCATAATGTTGTAACTTATAATTGATGGGTTATATTATCGTATAAATTGGACCAATCGTAAAACAGATGCGCTCGCGCACGATTTTGAATAGCCGCGTCATGTTCGAAATAAGGTGATTGGAAGTTAGTAATGAAAGGTGCGGTGTAGGAATTATAAATAAATGATTTTTGGGTATATATTCGATAATATCGATAAATTCAATATTACTTACTAGACTTATTTTTTTTAAACTTATTCAAGAGAACATTAACCAATGAACTGACAGACATGCAGACAGAGTCAGTAGCGAAAGTGGCTCTGTCTGCATGTCTGTCTCTTCGACAAGTTCGTTACCACATCTTCGTAAACCACCGAACTAATTATGATAAAATTTTGCACAAATATCGTTTAAAACCCGAGAAAGGACATAGGATACTGGACCGATCTTAAAAATTCTTGCACTTTTCGAATTCTACATTATACGAATAGCTAGTTACCTATAAAATAAAATACTTTATTTATGAAAGTAAAAAATTGCACTGCGTTTCAGATAGATGTGTACTAACCTTTACAATTACAAATCTGCGAAGTTTTTTGCGATCGAATTGGGATTAAATTTTAATTAGTACTGATGTAATGATGGATCGATTTGTTAAGTAATGTTGGCTTTTATGTATTTCTGACCCTGTCTTTTGAACAAGATGTTTCAATGTATGCAATGTTCTATTGAAATATTACTAATAAATAAGTTGCATTATTTTTTTTCTTTTTAGTGTTCCGTATATAGTTAAGACGGGACTGTATTGCTAAGCCCGTGTGGTGACGGGCTAGAATACGTGTGTCGCCACCCCATTTCTGCCGTGGGTGTCGTAAGAGGACAGAGGGAGGGAGACAGAGGGTGATTCTGCTGCATAAAATCTTCAGCAATAAAAGAGTGGGAGCCGAGCATTGCACGATTGGGCCAAGCTCGCACTGGTGTAAGTACCACCCGAAGAAGATCGGCGTGAAGCAGTATTGCACTGTGTTTCGTACGGTGAGCGGACGACCGGAGGCCTGTATTGCCGTCCTGTTCCTCTCCCATCCAGTTCTACTCCTCTCCTAATATCCCAACTCATTTATCCAATAATTATTTCCTTATCCTTTTACCGTTCTCCAAGCCACAGTTAGTTTTATGTGGTATTTGAAAGTCTACCAAACTAAAGTTAAATTGAACGGAACAAGAAATACAAGTCGATACAATTACAAATATCACGACGGTATGTAATTGATTTGATGTGGATTGCTGTTCAATTTTGAAAAAGATATTTGAAGGTCCAATTTGAATTAGCAACTTTGCGTTAAAAAATGTCTTTCTTTGCATAACATTGACGACCCGATTGGCGCAGTGGTTCAGCAACGGTCTATTGCGCCGGAGGGTGTGGGTTCGATCCCCACGAGCAGAAAATTATGACGAACATTGTAATTTTCTACTGTCTGGGTGTCAATTTATCTATAGTATGTATGTATTCACACACAAAAGTACGTTTAAGTATGTCTATCAGTTATCTAGTATCCATAGTACAAGCTTTGCTTAGTTTGGGACTAGATGGCGTTGTGTTAAATGTCCAGGAATATTTATTTAACTGACGTCTGGAATCAGCAGTGGTGATAGATGGTGAGAGATGATAGGGGTCTTCAAGAAAAGAGCGAACCCAATAAAAGGGCGGCAACACACCCACGAAACCCCTAGTCACAGATAATATATAGTATTATACTCCCTGGTGTTGTGAGTAACACTTACAGTCATGTAAATCGACTGGCCGTTTGTCCCTCTCGTCTACATTAATATTATAAAGACGAAATCTTTGTTTGTTTGTTTGTTATTTGTAATGTATAGGCCCCGAAACTACTGGACCGATTTTGATGAAATTTTGAGATACTTTGATAGGAAGAAGTTTTATCCCGAAAATCCTACAGGAACGAGAGATATAAGCGGGAGAGACCGCTCTTTAGATAAATTCGAGAGCACGTTTTTTTATTTGAAACCTATGTTTTATCGAATGTCTCAGCTCGCACCGTTGCCCCCAAAATAATTATGTATCAAAACTAAATAGCCCCCAAAAATACGATTCTACAATTAAAATATAATTCAATTCTAAAACGCCTTGAAAACAGTTATTAATATTATCAAGCCCTAAATAATTTTCAAAGTATTGAAACAAACATCTTAATCTATCTTCAACTATTAAGTAATCATTTGAAAACCTATTCATTTCAAGTACTTTACTAAAAGCCTTCAATAGTCTAGAACAGGGGTGCGCAACATTTCGAGATGGAAGAGTGAAAAATTATAATTTACTAGCTGATCCGCGCGACTTCGCTCCCATAGCATAATGTTAAATATGTAGCCTATAAGTGAATAATGCCGCTTTCGAATGGTTAAAGAATTTTTAAAATCGGTACAGTAGTTTTTGAGCCTATTCATTACAACCAACCAAACAAAGTTTTCCTCTTTATAATATTAGTGTAGACAAATAATTTTTCGCTACAATGAACAGTGAATACCTTTTAATTTTTGTTAATAACAAAAATTCTATATATACATTCGCGTATTAGTAGTAAAAAACTATTTATCAGTAATGTTTTCCATAACATATAAGTTTTTTGAAGCTATAACAGGCAGCACGCAGCCCATGAACACATACAACATCAACGTGTGGCAAATGCCTTGGCGGCTTGAAGGAAGGGGAGGGGATAAGAGGATTAATGATGGAAATTAGCAGAGTTCATGGTTACATTAGAAATATGGAAGTTTGGAAGTTTGTATCTCCTAACTTGATACTTTTAATTGTTCAATAGGCACCGAATTTTATAAGCTAGTAACATAATATTTGCAAAACTAAAGTGCCACTTTACACAAGAGCCGCAGGTTGCCAACCACTGAACTAGAATCTAGATATTAAGGTTTCAAATTCAATCAATACCAGCAATTTATGCCAGATTAGAGAGAATCCTAGATTTCAATGAATATATTTGGATAGGCATTTTTATGGGTCATAGTTGCCTTCTAGGTGTCAATATTTTTAAGGTATGATTTCTGTAGTTTATGTAATACTCAACGAATCATCTTTGAATATGGTCTTTGATAAATGATTTAGGATGGACTGTATGGCCTCTAATTTCTAAATGGTGATGATGATATTTTTGACGACCCGATTGGCGCAGTGAATGTAGCAATGGTCTATTGCGCCGGAGGGTGTGGGTTCGATCCCCACGAGCAGAAAATTATGATGTGATGAACATTGTAATTTTCTACTGTCTGGGTGTTTCTATGTATGTATGTATGTATTTACAAAAAAAGTATATTTGTGTATGTCTATCAGTTATCCAGTTTCCATACTACAAGCTTCGCTTAGTTTGGGACTAGATGTCGTAGTGTTAAATGTCTCTAAATATTTATTTACCCTTTTCACTCTGCTTCACAGACTGGTGTTATATAATTTGAAATTGTTATTAAATACAAAAGTTTTTAAGTTCACTGACAAGTTCACTCCATGTAGTACTTTTTTTTAAACCACAGACTCTCAATCTGACTTTACTTAATACTTGAAATAGATATTTTTTCCGTTATCTGATATTTCTATTAGTATGCAATGTATGTATCTAAGAAAGCAACTCGTAGACTGAAATTATGAAAAACAAATAAGAATTACGGCCACAGTAATATGAAAAATTGGGCAAGGCAACATTTTTGACAAAACTACAAAATCCTCAGTATCTCAAAAACAGTGATATTTTCGTATGACATATATTGAGTGTTTTTGATAGATTATTAGCTCAGCTATCATCATATTACACTGGCAATCATATTTTAATTCCCACGCAGTTAATGCTGAGTCAGCCCCATTTCAGGGTGGAATCCGCCATACAGTGCAATAATTTACATTATATTCTGTTTTTTTTTATTTATGTCATGATTCTTTTTTACTCTTTGTTATTGATTTTAAGGTAATATTCTATTTTTTTTCTTTTTACTGTATTTCTATTCTGTGTGGTTGTTATTTTGTTCCCAATAAATGTTAATTATTTTAATATATAAATAAATAGATAAATACTTTGATTCCATTTGATGCATGTATTACAATCACATGATGTAATGATATCGGTTGGATCGTGCGGTCCAGTTACTGCTCACTCACGACGTGATTGTGAATATTAATACTAATTCTGTGTTACACTTTATTATTACTGGTGCAGTTCTTAAATTATAGATCGGATTCCAATCGTACGCTGAAAATGGTTTTGGGGAAAATATGAATACATTTATTCATTTGTAAAAAACATTTCACTAGTTCCACAGTTGTATATTTTCTATATTAATTATTTAATTACAAATTAGACCGATTTCGAACAACATCTTCAGTAATTTTAAGAAAAAGAAAAAATATACAATTTTCCAAAGTTGTTCCTAGTGAAGTGTTTTTTACAAATCAATCAAGATGCAGTTTCATCAAGCGGTAACAATACAAAATATAAATTAACTGAATACGTTTAGTTAAAGGCTGTCACAAGTTTGGGGCAATGAGAAGTAAATACTCAAAAGATAATAATAATAAATTATTTATTGCTCACAACCAAAATCCATAAAAACTATAAAGTTTGACAAAAACCAAAAAATACGCATCGCAACTGGCATCTTAGGCATGTCAAAATGTGACCTGTGTTAAAGATGGCAGTCTAGAAATAATACATTTTTTAATGACACGGTATTAATAACATAGAAGGTGTCAATTTAAATCGTGTAATTTTATAGATGTATAATTTTGTATAAGAGTTTATTATTAATGGATTTGTGGTTATCAGGGCCTCGTATTTTACATTTGGTTATTACGAATACAAAATTTACCATTCATTTGATATTATCTATAAAATATGTGTATGTACTGGCAAGATAAACTTTCATTGTTGCAAAAGTTATTTACGTTTAAAAACATGTTTAATTCAAATGAATAGACATTTGTTCCTATTTTAATTTCAACTAAAATAAACTCTCGAGGTCCTATTAAATTTGCCTTCGATGTATCGATAATTATTTAAACCAAAGTAGTAAATCATTTTGACAGGTGCAAATATTTGCAGCAGATCTAGGTCATAGCTTGTGACCTGAGAGCATCTGTCTTGTTCAAGAGTATTTAGATTTCAATTGAGTGGAAAATTATAATTCATATTATGGACTAGTTGTTGCCTTCGACTTCGTGTACCGGAATAAAATAGTCTGTTTGTGTGTTTAGTGGTTTCTGTTGCCACACTTAATATATTATACATATAATTTTATATAAGTTTTTACATGGGAATAACATTTTGTACTAGCTGTGGCTCGCGGTTTTCCCGCTGCTGTAATTGTGGGATTTATGATAAAAACTATCCTATGTCGTTTTTCTGGTTTCAAACAATATCTGTACAGAATTTCATCTAAATCGGTTCAGTGGATAAGGCGTGAAAAAAAGGACATACATAAATACAGAATGACAAATATACGGAGTTATTTTTGCGTATATTATATTAAAAGATGTCGATTTGAGTTTAAAAAAATAGAACAAAATGAATATATTACAACGTATGTTTATCATTTTACAAAATGAATTCGAAATTTTCGAAAGAAAACAATTTATTCTCTTCAAATGTATTTATTTCAATCACAGTCCTACATAAGTATTAAAAATCACAATAAATTTAAATAAATCTTTTACAATATCGTTTAAATATATTAAAATAGGCGTTAGAGTGTCTTCACACGAGCTGACGCGAAAAGCCTCTTACTGTAGTTCGGACCAGCCGCTCTACAAATACTATAAATATAATAATTATAAAAACTAATTGAAAAGGGATTTTTATTACTATTGTATACAAAATAAGAGATTTTATGTTAGAAATAGTTAGTCAAAAAGGCTTATGATTGGTTTTTATTAAATTGTGTGGAATACTGTAAGTAGTTATAAAACAATAGTCAAGTATCGTATTAAATAGATGTATATAATTATTTTTCATTTTATGAAATGAAATTAACACACATTGAAATGTCACTGGAAAAACCTTATTGATATTTTTATACAATTTTACACATTTTACAAATAAGAAAATTAATTATATTACAAAATGATAATAACATAATCAATACAAAATGTAAGGAACTGAGTTTTAAATACTGTTTAACTATAAATACACTGCTTATTGTAAGTTCGAAGCCACATTTTTTTTAATATATTTTTTTTTAGATTTTACATTATAAATACAGTAACACACAACAAAAGTGCATGTATTTTTTTTATAATAAATTTAACTACATAAATAAAATCGCAGCGTGTCGCCGGCCGTGTGAAGCGCTCTTACAGGAACATTTGTTTGTTTGTTAAGTAAACGTCGCGAACTCGTTATCCGTCTGTGTCGTCCGGCTGGAATAAAGGTTCTTCATATAATACACGTTTAAAATTGTAAAAATATAATTAAAATAATAAATTTTTTGAAAAAAAATAATTTCATTTATATAAAAAAATAAGAGGTATAAGTTCGCTGTTTATTTTTTTTGCTTTCAAAGATTTGAATAGCATACAAAATTGTCAGTTAAAAACATTTTAGATCAAAGCTGTTCTTAACATTAAAATGCTCGTCAAGCTTGTTTATTATCAAATTAACATTTCAATTCTTAATTTTTCAATCCTTTATATATTGCATCAAACAAAAATCCTTCTGATGGAAGAATACATAAAGCAATTTATTTAAAAAATAGAATAAATATCTTCCATGCATCTCATTCATAAATGATTTAATTTCAGCTGTTCATATTCTTTCTTTTGGAATAATTTATAAGTACGGTTTTTATAGATTTTTATATAAAATTGTTATGAAAACAAAAAAATAAATAAAAAAAATGTATAAAAAATAAATATTATGTAAATGTAAATGACGTTCTAAAAGCGCCTCGACAGAGCCTGATTTGGAAAATAAACATTTTGACTTCTATGAAAGAAAAACAAGAAGAAGAACATTTTGACTTTGTCTTCGACTTCGACTTTGACTTTGACTTTGACTTTGACTTTGACTTATACTTTGACGTTGACTTTGACTTTGAATACTCACTCGAGCCGGATAAACGAAGGTCTTGATCTCTGTGGAGCCGAACAGGTTGTCGGCGCGGCAGCTGAATTCGCCCATGTCCTCCCAGCGCAGACCTGCTATCACCAGCTCGCCCGAACGAAGCACCTGGAAAATTATTTATTTATTTTATTTATTTAACACTTTTTTTATACACACCGAATAAGAAACATAATGGTAGAGGAACACAAAAAGTTTGTATGAAGGGGCTCTATCTATCCCTTGATTTGCTTAAAGTCAGACAAATCTATCTATTTGCATTTACTATAATTTCAATATCCTATCGACGGATAGCCTTTGCTATGAATTTTGTCAATCTTACGTCATATAATGTGACATAACAATCTATCCACAATCTTTGATACTTTGTTGAAAACGGCCGTTATTCCATTAAAGTTATTACACTTGGGGTTGTATTTTATTTTTTAGGAGCAAGGAGTGCTTTAGGTGAATATAAATCATAAGAAAGAAGATAAAGTTTGCATATGCGGTTTAAATGGTTGCAACCTCGCAACTGAGAAACCTCTATAAGAGAGAATAACATCCGTATTCTAAGAAGTTACCTTAATTTTACTTCCACTCAGGTTACATCAAATATGTCGTATGACGAATTTCAATCGAAAATTCATGACTGAAATAACATAAAAATATTTTAATAAATAGATCGAAGTAACGGATGGAGGTTTAAATTTTCTTCTCTAAAATTTTATTAACGTTAGTAAACGTGAGTCAGTAGAGTTTTTCAGACTCAGAATGTAAACTTTCGTTGACTGAGGTTGAGTGAAATCGAGGAATGCTCGAGATTCGTATGAATATAGCCGTGAAATTATCCAGGTTCAACTGTATTTATATATCCATATAATAAAAATAAAGAGTTTCTTGCCGGTATCTTCTTGATAGAAGCGACTTTCCGAACCAGTGGAAACTTAAAAAAGTGACTATTCATAAGTACTCTGTAAAAAGTTTACATCAGTAAAAATATATTCTATTCTATTTTAAAGTATATATACACTTAAATAAAGGGTCATCCCCATTGTCCAAAGACAGTTTGGCTTTGGGTGCACCTTTATAAATATCATTTGGAAAAGATAATAAGCACCTTAAGGAATGAAATGGTTGAAGATTTGGTATCAAAAAACTTCGGGTTTTTGAGGTGTACGAGTTTCTAGTCTGGTCAATTTAGATCTTTGAAGGCACATAAATTCACTTAATAAATAAAATTAGGATTATGCCTATAAAACATAAAAAAAAATTACCTTCATCCTATCACTCTCCACTACATCCCCATTATTGTCCCTCCACGTGACTACGGGTCGCGGGTGCCCCTTCACGCGGCACGGCAGCGCCACGCGGCTGCCGATGATGTCCACGAATACCTTGTACGAGACCAGGATGCGCGGCGAGAGGGGGACCAGCTTGGAGCGCTCCGTGAGGTCCGTGCTGCCATCTGTCGGTGGATAGAAGAACTAATTAAATGAATATAGATAAATAAATATTCCTGGACATTTAACACAACGCCATCTAGTCCCAAACTAAGCGAAGCTTGTACTATGGAAACTAGATAACTGATAGACATACCTTAAACATACTTTTTTGTAAATACATACTATACATAAATTAACACCCAAACAGTAGAAAATTATAATGCTCATCACATCATAATTTTCTGCTCGTGGGGATCGAACCCACACCCTCCGGCGCAATAGACCATTGCTGAACCACTGCGCCAAGCGGGCCGTCATTAAGTTTCTTATTTTTATTTTTCTCCATTTGGGAAAACGAACAGATGCACAGTAATTATGTTTAACACGGAGGCCCCAAAAAACCGAATGATCTTAAAAATTATTTATTTAAAATAAAACTATAACTAAATTGCACGATGTTGCACGATGCGACCGGTGTATGCAATTGAATTTTGAAATACAGATGTAAAAAGGAAGACTTTGTATAACGTCTCTAAAGGAATTTCGTTGAGTCTGCAATATATGTTCCCGTGGGAATCACGGCGTAAGCGATACGTTGGGGATCCGTTCGCGTAACTCAGTACAAAATAGGTAATATTAATATATTAATTAAAATAAACAACCTTATTTCCTGATAAATAAATAAATACAATACAATATACAATAATTATTACTGTATAGATAGCCATTAATCCAAGCGCCTCGAAAGAGGCCAATTTGGAAAATAAACGTTTGAACTTTGACTTTGAAATTTTTTTGACAGTTAACTATAGAATCTATAACTATTTACAGTTTAACTAGAATACAGAAATAAATAGAAAATAGATCAACTCAAAAACTTAAATTAATCAGAAACTCAAATAAATAGAAAATAGATTAATTTTTGATTAAATAACAATTATTTACGGTGTCCCGTTATGAGTAAAACATAATAACAAACAGCTGGACTTTTCATAATCTATAAAAACTCTATTTATTTCATACAAAAATATCGAAACCGTTGTTTGTTATTTGTTTTTTTTCATGTATTCTTTATGAGTTGCTTTATTAGATAAACGCATTGTGTGATCATAAAAATATCATAAATGGAAGTAAACAAATATTTTAAGTTTTGTATTGAGTAAAGTTTCGGAGTAAGATTTGGTCACAGAACTTAAAAACTTCTATTTAATGCACACATAGAAACTGTGGACCGACTCGAAATCTCTGCCTATATCGAAAAATATGAGCGCTTTGTATGGTTTTCTGTATAGTTATAAAAAGTGACGAAAGTATATAAACATATACTCACTATTAGACTTTAAATCAAGTTATATTTTAGCTTTAATCACAAAACAGCTTATATCATATTTTAACTAAATAACCGTTTTAAAATTTTTAGTGCTAACACACGAACAGCAGATGCATAGAGTCGATTTGTACACTATTTTGTGTATGAACGTGTCCCAATAGATACATACCCTCACTGTACACCACGGTAGAGGCCCGGGCGGTGGAGGGCCCCGACACCACGAGGCAGGTGTAGCGCGCGCGGGGCCCCGCGCGGGACACCAGCAGCGTGGAGCTCACGCGGCCGAGTGACGACGGGTTCGTGTCTATTATCTCGTTTGATTCTTTGTCGTACTGTGAAGTAGACTATTTATTAGTTGGGTGGAATTTTGTGTCTGGTGATCTTAGAAACTATTTATTAGTTGAGTGGAATTTGGTGTCTGGCGATGTTAAAAAAAGGCATGTGAGGCATGCGGTTCACCTGATGTTAAGTGACGGACCATCGTTCATTTTCATATAGGGTTTTAGTTTAAGTGGAAAGGAATTTTGTGTCTGGCGATGTTAAAAAAATAAAAAAGGCATGTAAAGCATGCGGTTCATCTGATGTTAAGTGACGGACCATCATACATCTTCATATAGGGTTGCCTGGCAGAGATCGCTGTCAGCGATAAGGCCGCCCTTTGTACATAGTTATAAGTATTGTTAACTGTAGAAATTTATGTGTGGTGTACAATAAAGAATTTTTCATTCATTCATCTTCAACTTTTGATGTCATAGATGCCTTGTCGACTTGAAGGGGAAGGGGTAAGAAACGGCGGCAAAAACGCTCAATAAATAGATCATATTAAATTGAGAAAGCCTCGCCGATCCTTTTCATTATTTTTTACATGTTTAGGAAAATGTTCTGAATGTCCTGTAAAAAAATGAAACGCGGGCTATGAAACACCTTATTAAGTTCGACGTAAGAGATGAAGGTGTTAAATTTTCTTCTCGTGGAGTTTTTTCCGACTCAGAATGTATCATAAATGCCTCTACTACGCTTACTATCTCTCCACTAACAAAGGTTACCTGGTAGAGATCGCTGTAAAGCGATAAGGTCGCCTTTTGTATAAAGTACACTATAAGGTATTTTTATTTTTTTATTTTGTTACTTTTGTACAATAAAGTGTTTTCATTTCATTTAAATTTTCGTTGACTGAGGTTGAGTAAAGTCGAGGAATGCTAAACGGATGTTAATCTTACCTCAGTAACCGGCGCGTCGTTCCTGAACCAGTGCACAGAGGGCGCTGGGGCGGCGATCGCTTCGCACGTGAGCTCGAGCGTGCTGCCTGCGACGTGGCTCAGCCGAGCTGCCGGCCGCTTCGTTATAGTTATGAAGTGCTTGGTTTGTTGACGGGACATTACTGAAATATTTAAATTCAAAGTCAAAGGCAAAAAAAAAAAGGTTATTTTCCAAATCGGCCTCTGTTGAGGCGCTTTTAGAACGTCATATACATTGAAATAATTAAATATTGTTATTTTTTATTTACCACCGATTCGGAAGGCTGTCTCTACCGAGAAGAACCGGCAAGAAACTCGAGTAGTTGCTCTTTTAAAAACGTTTAAATACAATGAATAACTGTTTACAATAATTTGAATTTAAAGATTCAATTAATTGTCTTGTAATTGTTAAGAAGATGTTACAACCCATGAATTTTTATCATCCATGTATATATTTTTGACATAAGTTTTAAATTTACTGATATTTAATTCCGTTACGCTTCGGGGAATCCCGTTATACAATCGTATCTAATAATAATTGATAGTGTTAATGATGTGTATACAGTAGACAGAAAAGTATTACTATTTTATCTCATGTAAAGATCTGTGCGTGGACGGGCCACATGTTCAATAGATAAGTAGAGCAGGCAGGTTACGGCGTGGTACCCTAGGGACGGAGCGAGGAGATAGGGGCGCCCTAAAATGAGATGGAGCGACGATATTCGTCTAACCCTAGGGCTATCCTGGATCAGGCGCAAGACGCACACTGCGAGTTGAAGGAGGCCTGTGCCACAAGTCGCACCGAAAAACGTCAAAACAATATAAAAAAAAACAAACTTTTAAGTAAAATCAAAGTTGTAGGAAATAAAGGGCAAAATAATTTCATCTTTTTTGTTTGTTTGAATTGGATAGTTGTTTTAATAATTGGAATGCTACATTATCTCTGATGAACATAAGCTATTTAACTTTATTAGAATTCTTGAGGGGTTATCACTGATAAAACTATTGTTTTACAATTTAGTCGTTCAAAATAAAATTAATTAAAACTATGAATAAAAACAAAAAATAATTTCTTCATATTATTAATGGCCCGCTAAACTCTCTACAAAAACATTGTTATATTCATAATTATTCCAACACTGTCAGCGTAGTTTTTTTTAAATACTCTAAATTAAGACCCAAAAATTACAACAAATTGATATTTAATTATTTGTAGTATATCATAAAAAATTTATAAATAATAATTAATTTTATTAATTAATAAATAAGGTATTTTTTTTGTATGTTACATGTTAATTGTTATGAAATATTACTTACAATTGCTCTCAATATGATTGTCCATGTGTAATCGTATATGTCGGTTGACACTGGCTGCGTGCGCGCACACTAGCGCCGCGGCGGCGAATAGCAGAACTGTATACATTTCGGCTTTGAGATTCTTCGGTGTGACTTAACTGGAAAGGGAAACAAACATAAAAATTAAATAAAATACTTTTTAAAGGATTTTAAACGCGGTTTAACACTCTACAGCAAATTATAATTGTATAGAGAATCTCATTAAGCTGTTGTGTTGCTGTGTCAAAGTGGCTGTTGAAAAGAGTAACTATCGAGTTTCTTGCCGGTATCTTCTCGATAGAATCGACTTTCCGAACCGGTGGTATATAAAAAAAATGACTATTCATAAGTACTTTGTAAAAAGTTTACATGAATAAAAATATTTTCTATTTCTATTTTTTTCTGCTATAATAGTAATTGCAATGGAATTAATTATGTGAAGGATTTTATTAGTCTCCTATGAAGAGAATAGGAACCTTATGTAGAATTTTCTTATGTTTGTTTTAACACGAATACTTTCGATATTAAACGAAATACTTTTTAAAGGATCACTGCGTTTCAAATCCTTTAAAAAGTATGTTATTTTGTTTATGATAGAAATTATATTCTATTATAAAGAGATAATTTTAAAAAGACTATTATAGAAATAAACACGTTATGATAGTTTTCTATTTATTTTGTTATCTTTGTAACAGAAACGACTGTGTCGATTTTGAAAACTCATCATTACAATACCTACAACATCATATCAAATCTATACTCTTTACTAATATTATAAAGAGAAAATATTCGGTAAATGTCGACATTTTCCATTCGCATTGTAGGACAGGTGTTTCAAGGATGAAGAAAGTTTGTTTGTAAAATTAAAAGAGTATCGTCGATATATATCGTAAATTCGTAATATTATATTGCATTTTAAATGTTTTTTACAAAATATATTTTAGTTATTTCTAATAATCCGAAATATAAACACACACTTTCTTTCAAAAGCCATGATTTTTAGGTCTCTGTGTTCACAGAATTGGTCTAAGCTATGAGGCTTTTTTGAAAACGTCACAAATCGTGCAACCACTGTATGATTTTATTTATTACACTCTTTATTCTACTATACAATTACATAATTATGAATTAGAATGTTGATACACACATCGGGCCGCCTTATCACTTAGTAGCGATCTCTACCAGGCAACCGCGCAGATTGTAAAGAGCGTAGAAAGGGCAAGTTGCTAGAGCTACTTGTAGTGTATAGTAACAATAGAAAAAAATAACACTGTAACTCAAATAAGAGCGCGTGGAGTCACGTTGCCCGTATAATAATATTTTACGCCACAGATTAGAGAATAAAAGGCAGATGGAGTGTTCCGAAGACTCGAGTGACGCTAACTACTCGTACGTACACGTGCATCTGTGTTTAATTTGAAAATTACGAAGCCCTCGTGACGTGTTGTGTCAAACTAGACGAACATTTTTGTATTTGCTTTTGAAGTTTGTATTTGCTTTTGGCGTCACTCATCTGCCTTTTATTCTCTAATCTGTGTCTCGCTTACAATTTTTACTTTCTCCACTAGCCTAATTCAAAGGAATATTAAATTCCCACAGATTATGTTTTAACTGTTCTCTAAACACCCAGAAAACAGGTCACAAGTTCGCGTAAAAAACCCGTAGCAACAGTAAGAAATCATTTGAAACACGTTTTATTTCCGTAAGAAGCGTGTATATTTTTTGCGTCTATTTCAAATGACGTCACTGCCCTTCTCAGAAGTGGTTGATGCACACCTGTCCTTTTTAAATCAAATATCAAGCTTTGGTTGAATTTAATTTCGATAACTGTAATATATATTTTGTGATTTGTTTGTTCAATGACTTTTTGCAAAATTGATTTGATGGGCCTATAATTAATTCGTGAATGATGAATTCGATAAAAATATACTTTTATATACAAATATAATTGTTTAACTTTGTTCTTATTTCTGTATAAAATAAATGATAATTTTATTTATTTAATTTAATTAATGAAATTCTTTATGTTTAATTTTTAATTATCTTGTTGTTTGGTAGAGATTGCTCTAGGCAAGAAGGCCGAACTTTGTACGTTTCTTTTTTACTATGTTGTTTTGTTTACTGTATATTTTTATGTACAATAAGGGTTAATAATAAATATATAGTATTTTGCTTGCAATGCTTATTCTTAAATTAGTAAAGTTGTAAATTATTTCTATCATATATATTATATCGTTTTTTTTACTGCGTATTTACAATGTACAATAAGAAAATAGCCTATATTTGGCAATAAAAAACTATCATTTCATGTTCATGATTTCGTGGGTAATTTAGGTAAACACACAAAATATCCACTAATATGACAAAGTTTCTGACGGCCCGGATAGCTCAGTCGGTAGAGCATTGGACTTTTAATCCAAGGGTCCAGGGTTCAAGTCCCTGTTCGGGCGTTTCTTTTTTGTATCAAATACATATTTTTTACTTCAGTATTTAGTGGAGTAATGAAATAATTTATGTATTAATTAATATTCATGTATACGCCCAAAGTATCAACTTTATTAGTTATTTTGGTTTCATTTCGATATTGTTTAGAAAGAAATATTTTGACTATAAAAAAAAATTTGTACGTATACCAAATGTAAAAAGAGTATGTATAATATTTTTTATATTAGTATTTAGTACCAATATTATTTATAATTCAAGTCTAAACGTTCTTTTTACAAATCGGCCTCCTTCGTCATTTACATTTACTAAATTATTTTTATATTAAGTTATTATGACATATGCTGAGCACAATATATTGCTTCCTTTATTATATTTAAGTGTTTTATCTTTCTTTTTCTTGTGTATGTGTTTACGTTTTATCTGTCTCTACTGTATTTTGTACCTTTCTTCTTGAATAAATGTCTAATCTATTTATCTATATTTACCACAGATTCGGAAGTCTCTACCCCAATCGGTAGATGTTAGATAGATGCGTCTGTCTCATTCAACTCTTACTAACCTTTTTTTATCTTTACGTCCCGTTCAAAGTTATCCATATTCTGCGTAAACCTTTACCCATTTTATTGAATTGTTCGGAATACAATAGCTGGTGGCGCCTATTTTTTGTCTGAACGCATTTTTCAAATTCCTTGCAACTTAGAAATGGATTACGTAATGCTTTTCGTTTTCGCGCGGTTTTTTTCGTGCGATGTTGATGGTTCGGTTGTTCTATTTTTGATTCAAAAGTTTTTTTTAATTCTAAAAGCAGGCAAAGGCTCAGAGTCATACAGCTTTGTTTTCGAACTTTTCATTCGATAAATGTATTTATTTGTCTATTTAAGTTCTTGCTTTTGTAAGTTAAAATATGGTATTTTATATTCTTTTTTAGAGTAGGAAATTGATGGAAAATTGAGATTAACGGGTTTCAATGGTAAAAGTCAATTATTTTAAACATTACATTACATTTCAATTGTTATAAATGAACTCAATAAATATCATTAAAATATCAGAACAGAACAAAATATCATCCAAATCCGAGCAGTAGTTTCGGAGCCTATTCAATTTAAACAAATAAACAAAAAATCAAATGATCCCACGTAACACCAGAAATGTTAGGGCTTTAATTCTAAACCTTAATTTTATGTAAGTCTGTATTCTGTTTTACTTGAATTTGTATAAAAGTGATGACGTATTTTCAGATTTTCACGATTTTTACAAAGAATATTCCAAATTGGTCCAGTAGTGTCGGAGCTTATTCAATTCAAACAAACAAAGTTTCCCTCTTTATAATATTAGTGTATACAGGACTAGATATTAAGTGATTTTATTTCTTCCTACAAGACATCAGTCACGTATACCCTAATAGAGGTTATTTAAACAACTTTCGCGCCATAATGGTAAGAGATTAGGGCATAGATAAGTAGAGGTATAGTGGAAATTTTGTAATTGCACGGTAATTTGAAATTGTTGTACATTGTTAAAGAATTAAGTGTTATTTTAAAGATTGTTTGAAATAAAAGTCGTGTCTATACATTTCTACATTGATTTTGGGTTTAATACTACTAATCCACGTGGCTCCGCACCTGTATCATACTTAAATTATAAAAACGAGAGCTTGTGAGGATTTATGTATGTTTGTTACTCTTTCACGCAAAAACTGCTGAAACGATTATGATGCAACTTGGTATGCATGTAGGTAAGGGTTCAGAATTATATATAGGCTATGTTTAATCGCAGATTTGCTCTGGGATTAGAAATTACGCGGGTAAAACCGCGGGGCGAGGCTAGTAATGTATAATGTTATATAGCCGATAGTCTCCCTCGATTAATGTTCTATCTTACACAAAAAATAAATCGGTCTACTACTTCCTGCGATTAGCGCGAAACGAACAAACTTAAAAACTTTTCAATTTTATTTTATTAGTTTAGATTAGAAATAATAATTAAACACATAAAAAGATACAAATTAAATTTAGAACCTTTAAAAGAAAAGAATGTATGCTGTTAATATATGATACGAAATGAAATTTAGAGATTTTTCTAAATTATTCACAAAAAATGCTATAATATCAAACTTCTATTAAACTATCATTTTTAAAGAATATAGACGAAAAATCACCCACCTATTTCCACGCAATTCGAATTTTAAATCGCGAAAAGCGCCAAAGCTTAAAGGTCACTCGTAAAATTAAAAAAAAACACTATCACAGTCCACAGAATCACAATAAAATAGCTGTCAAATTAAAAAAAAACACTTTAAAAATGCACGCACTCACAGGATCATTGTTCGGGACTCAATGGGTGGTAGAATGTATTAGGTTCATTTATATAGCGGCCTCTTGAATACCAAATTAAAAAACTGGCAAGCGTGTGCCGGGCCGCTGTTGTCTTTGATTTGGTTTGTTTATGGAAGGAATAGATCAATTTAGTTAAATAGTATTATTTTTGTAATATACTTTGACGTTTTTGACATTTAATACATTTGCATATTAACTGTTTTTTGGAAAATGTTATGATTGGAAAATTATCTATGCTAATATTAGGAAAGATTTGTTTGTATGGAATACTGGACTGATTTTGATGAAATTTCGTAAAGAGATTCTTCGAAGTTCACATGCGCGTACAATGTACAATAGTTTTTATCCCATAAATCCTACGGGAACGGGATATATATGCTGGTGAAACCGTGGAGCTCAGCTAGTTGCGAATAAAACAATAGTATGTTTCCTATTTTACCCCACTGCGACAAGAGGGTAATGTTTTTCGAGCTAATATATGTTTGTATGTCAGTTTCTTTAGGACGCCCTACAGCCCAAACGGCTGAACCGATTTAGATATGTGAGGTGTTGTAGGATTCATTGGAAGTGTGGTAGTGACATATGCTTTATAAATTTTCAAAACGGCGCTTGTAATTTGAAACAAAGAGGAATAATATTTTTTTTATAGATAATTCAGACGATATATTTATAGACAATTAACCTTGTTATTTAGATAGAGACAGTTATATAATACATCGCTAATACTAAACATTTTCTATATTTAGATTAATTAAGTGAATTTAATTAGAAATACACGAGCTTTATTTTATATTAAAACAAATTCCTTTTAAATTGATAAGTTCTAATTTTAGACATACTAAATATTCTTAAGAAATAAAAGTAAATTTAAATTAATACATAGAAAAGGCGTGTATTGTGAGTAAGCAAATTTTTCATCATTAAATTAAAAGACGAAATATATTGACCTAATATGGAGTTAGAAAAATAAGAAAATAGGATAAAACTAATAAGCAATATTTATTAAGGTAGGCCATATTTATTTTCGATGAATTTTAAACAAAGTTCTGAAATTTCAACACTGACTTAATATTTCGTACTTCTTCTTCTACTTCTTAATATGTACGTAAAATGTAAAAATGAGACACTTCTACTTAACTGTTGTATGTCTGTCTGTCGCAAGGCTGTATCTCATAAACTTCTTTAAATTTCGTTATTTTCACAAATTATGCAAAATAATGTAACTTACTACTAGTTTTTTAAACTTTAAAAGATAAATGAAAAATATCTCCATAAAAATACAGGACAGTTGCTTAATCTCCCGTTACATTAAACTCATTGTAAACAATTGTTCAAAAGAGCAGTTTGTTGCCGGTTCTTCTCGGTAGGGAATCCAAGTCCAGTCTTCCAAATCGGTGGTAAATAAAAAAATAATATTTATTATGTAAATGACGTTAAAAAAGAGGCCGATTTGGAAAATAAACATTGTCTTTTTTCTTCCAAACTTTTGACTTTTTTTATCATCGATTTTCCTATACTTTCTGTCTAGAGAAAACGAATTTTAAAAATTAAGTCACACAAATGCGTCCACTACTTCACATCGTACAGATCGCATTTTCTAAACAAATAATGAATCTAATGCGAATCCGCTTAGCTTATAAAGCCTGATCAACAATGTTGTAGCATTTCGTCATTAGATGTCACTGTCAATGTCGAAAAAACGTTAGTACAATAAAATTTTATTGCTTAAATATCTATTCTTTCTTTCTGTATTTGTTAACAATTTTAGCTCGCGCTGGTTCTAATGCTATTTTGAAGGAGCATTTTATTTTTCAATTCCAATAAATACATCATAAAAAAATGTATACTTTTATTGTGTTGTAGGCTTGTAGCTGACACAAAAACCGATAACCATTTCCTATCATAATTTCTTCATTGTTAATACTTTATTGAGGAGTTTTAAATTTGCATAATTTTTATAAGTTTTATTCATCACATACTGTTTTTTAAAATTTTATAATTGTTGAAATTTTATAATTTATATTACATCAATAAAAATTATCCAAGTACTATCTTCACATAAAACAGAATCTTTGAAACACTCATGAAGACAACTGCCATCTCAGTCTCCCGTGACCACGCTCGCTGTAAAGTGCTCGAAACGTCGGGTTAAATAATAATGTAAAATAATGTATGATAAACCGCGTTTAAAATCCTTTAAAAAGTATTTAATTTAAAATGGAAAGTACTTGCGTTAAAAGAAACACAAGATTATACAAAAATGATCCTATAAATTAATCCAGGGAAAAGCCAATCTACATACAAAATTTTATCGAAATCCGATCAGTAATTGCAGAGTGATCGACGCACGAACACTCACTTCACTTCTATAACATCAGGAAGATGTGTTCTTCCTGATGTTATAGTTCCTATTGTTAAAAAAATTATATATATTTTCTTTTCCAGCTTTATACGTTTTCTAGAAAACATTTAACACATTCAAATGAATGCGGTCCGAAGATGCGCAGACGCAAGATCTCGTAAATAAAGATATTCTGCTGTCTCTGATATCATGCCACTTTTTATTCATATATTTTTGAGGTTAAATTTTGCGGGAATAGGAAAGCGTTCCTATTCGTGGTCTTAATTTCGTAAATTTAGGAATACATAAAATTTGCGTAAGTCTTTTTAACGCTTTGTGTAAAAAATGAAAAGCGAGCTTACAATGCGTTTAAGGTTACTTGCTTTAAATTATCTACTACAGATACAATCTATATTTTGTACTAGCTACTAGACCGATTTAAAAAAAAATCGCCTTTCGAAAGCTACATTGTTCACGAGTAACTAAGGCTGTATTTTATTGACTATATATATATATAACATTATGCTACGGGAGCGAAGCCGCACGGTTCAGCTAGTGGGTAATAAATTGATTTAAATATATAAAATTTGTTTCCTAAAAAAAAAAAATACTCTAACCTTACCGTGTTTTATTTCTAACATCTTGATCTAACATTAATAAATTAAAATAAAAAGTACTACAAACTGTCTAAAAACTGTGCCATTCGTTGAAGGAAGTACTTTAACTATAATAGAAAAACATCAATTCAGTTGACATTTTAAAATTCGCCATTTTGAATTCAGCAAGCGATATAATGTGGAAAGGGACAAACCGGATATATATTACCATTCCATATCATTATAGAACAAAGGTATTATTTAAGCCTAGTGTATAAAAAAAATAGATTTCTGAGGTCAAACTCCGTACAAAACGCGAGCAATGCACACACAGGCACCATTCATGGATATGATTTCTCAGCCTACTTCGGAACAATTTGAACCACAATGTCATGCGTTTGAGAATCGTTTGTGTTATGAAAAGTGCATATACAGGAGTTTGACCTATGTATCTATCTATTGTGTGATACAACGAAGATATATCAGAATCAATCAAAATCAGAAGATATATAAGATATGTCATAAATTTTGGCAAAACTATTTGCCTATGAAATTTTATCAAGATCGGATTAATAAAACTCAAGTTATCGTCGGACAAAGTTTTTCATACTTACATAAAAAATTAAGCATACAATCGCCCGACCATCTCGACTCTGAGACCTCTTCCCCATGTGTAAAAGGAGGAGAAAACTTTAGTTTAAAAGCACACCTCTCACGATACATTATTATCAAACAATAATTTATTAAATAAATGTTTTTATTTATAGTATAAACAAATAGGACGCTGACAACTGATTATAAGTGATTATGAACACCTCTCACATCAATTATTCCACGACCGAAATCTTCTAAATCTGGAATATTCCAAGTCAGCGAAATGTAAAAGAAATTGTCCCATCTGTCAATGATCGCATATGAAATTCAAATAGGCGGTCACACCTTCCCACCTTCCCACCGGGGCCTTTGCTAACAAGGTTACTAAAATTTGGTACAGTTTTGAGGATAGGTCTTTATTTATTTTTGTTTTCAATATTCTATCTATTCCTTGTTTTGCCTACTAAAGTCATATAAATCTATCTATTTCCACTTACTTTGATTTCAATATCCTAACGGCGGATACTTTTGCTATGACTTTTGTTTATTTATTGTCATATATTCTGACATTACAATCTATCCATAATCATTGATACATTATTGAAAATGGCCGTTATTCACTTCAACCTTATAAAAAATATTAAATACAGAATTTGGATTAGGACCCAAATTAGGCTAGGCCTGCATTCTGGGATCCTTTACATAATATAATTAACAGATTTGTGGAGGATACATTTATTTAACTTTAAATAGCTTAGGTTCGATTTTTTTGTGGAGAAATTGCTTGGATATAAAAGGCTGAATAATAGAAATATAATTAAATATCTGTGTACCCTGGTTTCACCCGCTAACTTCTGCTTACTACTACTATTACTTATTTAAAAATCTAGATACCATATCCTAGGATGGTGCATTCCAAAATCCCACGGTTTTATTTATTCAAATTAACAAATTATTCAAAAATTGTTTTGGTTATGGAAAAATTAAGTCTTCATTTAGTGCACTAAAGACTAAAATTACTTTTTATATTGACAGTTTTTCAACGCACAATCTTTCATAACAAATTGAACTATGGTAGAAACACAAAATCAAATTGAATGCATTTGCCAACAATATCATGAAAATTGTAGTATCAAAGTGATTCATTACCAGTTCCGAAGCCATGTAGACAGATCCATCATTGTACATTCACTAGTGTACGTAACTTCCAGCCTAGTTCATAAAAAGAAAATAACGCGTAATTTTGGAATGCACCCCCTTAAAATTAGCATACTTTTATGTGTAGAGGGGGGAGGGCTCTACAGATTAACATTTTAAACACGATTTACAATACAAATGCATTACAATGTTTCAACCGGTTCACAGACAAATGAATTTCAACTAGAGACAAAAAAGTGATTGAAAAAATGATGAAAGTAAAAATAATGGTAATTTCGTATTGAATTTTACTGGAATCACGTTTTTTGATCGCATTTCCTTTTATAATGTAAAAGTCACGTGGATGGAGCTTTGCAATTTTATTGTAGCAAGAAATTTTTTGATATGACAATTCATACAAAAAAATTAATTTGACAACAAACTTAGCTATCTTCGTGTATAGCGTTTTAAAAAATATTGTAATTTATGAAAGTGAAAGAAGAAAAGTTGTCTTATATGTCCCGATTTCTATGCTGTTATCAGATCGCGTATTTCGTCGTTTTGGAACAGACTGCGTCTTTCTGATAACAGCATAATACAAGCCCTGGCCACCACACTACCAAGTGGTATTTTCCTCCATTGGCTATCCGTCCACCACACAAGCAACAGAAAATGAAATTTAATTAAAGTTTACTTAAAGTAAGATAAAAATGTAAAGTATGTTTAATTTTAATTTTAATCTTATTTTTAAGAAATTGTGTATTCAATGGGTTCTTACCTTAAATAAACAAATTTTATTATTATTATTATTATTATTATATGTAGTAGGTAAAAGGGTAAATCAGTAAGCGAGTTGTTGCTGATTATTTTTTATGTCACAGAAAGCATAGTATTTAACAGGGGTCACCAAATAGCGGATCGCGGTCTTGATCCGGACCGCCATCCTATTTTATACGGACCGTCTGTTAACAATTCAAAATATTTTACACATATAACTCGAGCAAAGAATCCATAATGTAATGCAATATCTTCCGACACCAAAGTCATTCATATGAAACCATAACTCCAAATTTAAATATAATTTCGAATTATATTTAAATTCTGCGTTTGCCATAATTTCCATCTTCATCTTTAAAATGAAAATCCTTGACCGCTACTTATGCAATGTAATGTAATTCAAGGCTCTGTGCACGTGGCATCTCATTAATTTCATATTTGTTTTTTTCAGCGACACTTCACAAGACACGTGTGTTTTTTGATACAATTGTTTGGATAGTAACAATTTTGTTAGTATCAAACTTGTTGTAAAACATAGGACCTACGATTGACCCTTGAAGTAGGCATAAATTAATTAGTCACTAGGTTTGTAAAATATTCTTTTCATTATTAAAATACCATAGTACTAGCAATATGAAGTTTGTTTTCACTGTAATGTTTAAAAATTTATAAGAAATATTAAGACTGTTAACATGTACATTTTTATCGTCTTTATAAACTCCATTGCAATTCACACTTCTAGATAAAAACAATTAGCAAATCATTTTAATCGAGGGATACTAGATAAGTATAATATGTTTTATATATTTATTTCTAGCTTAATATGAGATAAGAGATTTGGATGAAATTTTGTTTAGAGATTCATTGAAACCTCAACCTGTTTTAATCCCGAAAATCCTACGAGAACGGGATACATACGCGGGTGAAAACGCGGAACTCGGCGAGTCTTTCATAATATAGAAGAAAAAAATTGGGTGAAAGCTAGCACATATTACGTATTCGCCTATGACATAACAATTTTTACAAAAACAATATTCTGACATAACGATATAATCGATTATTGATGTTTTTCTTTTCATAATTTACTGAATAAATTGAACACAGACGGATTACACAATGTATGTAAAATTGCGAAGATAAAAAATGTATAGAATTTTAATGAGCCCATAAAAATTCCTTTTCAGTAGTTTTGAATTATCTATAAGTTGTTATGTAAGTTGGGCTTGACGGACAAAAGTGAAATAATGTTTTGCCCAGTTCGTTTTATATAAAAAAAATCTTATTTTTTAGAGGTTTATAGTCCCACTATTTGTTAATTATTGTCTTATTTCGAAAACCTTTCTCTTATTGGCACATGATGTGCGATATTTTTTCGGATTATGAGTTTTAATGCGCGGATCATTCTAATAAAATTTCTATTAAGGTTTCATGTTCTGACAAAATATAAGAGAAAATATCTTCACACGTATAATAGTAATTTTTTTATAAAGAATTTATAATTCTGTGTTTTTTTAATTACGAAGTCAACACCTGAAACCAAATTAGCAGCAATTTTTGGGTGGCAGGTCACAGCTTATCGAGGGAAGAGTTTATGCTTCTCAAAGACGGGCAAAGCCTTTTTATAAAAGACAAGCCCCGGTTGTCACCACCCAAGTCGGCACTTCGATATTGGGGTATGATAGGAGAGGCATGTTTCGTTCAAAATTTCACCTTGCATACCTACCCAATTGGTTCCAGCTCTCGGAATATGACTGGCCTTTTCATTTGCTATCTAATTTGCGCTCATTTCTCTATTACGAATAGTTTCCTTGACTTCTATGACAGAAAAATCATGACCAAGATCACGTAGCAAGCAATTAGCGTGGGATATAAATAAAATTGATTCTACGATGTGTATGGACTTACATGCAAGATTTAATTCGTGGATTAATAGAGCTGATCTAGTTGTCACGTAGACGTAACGTTGCTAAGGACCGGTTACATAAACGACGGAACGTCATAGTATAACAAACGAATCGTTTTCAGTAGCGACCAGTTTTAGGCCTAGTTCCTTTAAAACTAAAACGAGTCGTTTTGCTTACGGACAGTACAATATCGTTAATAGGTTGAACAGGAAAATGCATTTTAGCATCTTTTTGATATATAACAGCGGGCAAGCAGAGCATACGGTTCACCTGATGTTAAGTGACTGACCGCAGCCAATGAACATCTACAACAGCAAAGTGTCGCAAATGCCTTGCCGGCTTGAAGGAAGGAGAGGCGATAGGGAGAGAAGTAGAACAGGAAGGAAGAGGAATGGGATGGGAATACAGGCCTTTGGGCACCTGCTCACCGGACGATTATTTAAATACGTATTTAATATAACAGATTATTAAGAATTTAGCATACTTCTTCAATAAATTCGCAGTATCCGTAAACTTTAAGAACTATTAAAGAACCACGCATTTGCGCTCACTTACATTACACGATAAATCGTCATGTCATGACTAATTTTTATATCGTAGATCAGATTAATTCTGAGTGTCCACTTGTTGGTCTCGTACGATCGATTCCAGATGCAATTTGAAAAAATCTGCTTGTGATGATTATACTATCAAAGACTATTATGTATTTAATATTTGTTTTACTAAATTTAGAAGAAATGTTGTATTCTTCCTAAGTTTAGATAATTGTTCAAAAATACTTATTCTATTAAGACCTTGTAATGCATTGATTGTTGTCAGATTATATGACGATAGACAAAAGTCATACCAATGTGGATACAGGGATGACGATGATTGACGGATGTCAAAAAGATAGATTTGTCTGACTTTAGTAAGCAAAACAAGGTATAGATAGAATATCGAAAAAAATTCTAGAATTTAAGAAAAATCGCCGAATATAAAAATCGTTCCCAATATTTACCTAATCACTCAACAGCGTATGCGCATCTCAGTCTAAACAAATGTATTTAGGATTGTTTTGTTAGCGAATATAGTTTACCCGTGTTGAAAGAATTGTAAGCATATGCATCAACGATTTATGGACCTTTAGGAGGTTGAACTCTTTATTTCGTATTCAACTTTACTTTTTGTAAAAACATTTTTAGCATAACAAGTAAAGATAACCACCGTGAAAAGAGTTGGAGGTGCTTTGAAAAATATGATGTAAAAGACAGAGAATAGTGCGTGAAAATAATATAGGCTTTACACCAATTTTACATATAAATTAATGAACAGTTTCTTTAGAAGTTTGTGTGTCACGAAATGAGCAGTTTAACTCAACTAGTTTATATTATACACCCTCGTAGGATAATGTTATATAGCCTATGTTCATCAGGGATAATGTAGGATTCCAATGGTAAATAAAAAATTTCAAATCGGTCCAGTTGTTTCGGAACACAAGCAGAAAATTATGATACAATCAACATTGTAATTTTCTACTGCCTGGGTGTTAATTTATCTATATGTATGTATTTAAAAAAAAAAAAGTATGTTTGAGTATTTGTCTATCAGTTATCTAGTACCCATAGTACAAGCTTTGCATAGTTTGGGACTAGATGGCGTTGTGTTAAATATCCAGGATTATTTTTTTACTTACTAGCTTTCCGCCCGCGGCTTCGCACGCGTGGACTACTAATTTCTGTATTTTTTAGAGGCGCACAACAAAAGTTTAAAAAAATTACGGTCGCAGGACCGCTGATATTTGCGCATGTCGTATAGTGTTTTTTTATAACTTTCTATGGAAATAGGTATCACCAAAATCTCACAGTGCGCGCGCCTCATAAAACCTCAAAAAATAAAGAAAGTTGTACCCCATAAAGAAAATATCTAACCATGGTTTTGGTATCTATAAAACATACATATTGCATACCAATTACTCTTTTTGAAAAATATTCAATGTACAGAAATGGTTCGGTTACTGTTTTATTATATGTATACCTAGTCTAGCCATAAGTTCTGTTACAAAGAAAATATCCGATTATTTCTAAAAAAATAATTTTATTTGAAAGTTTTATAT
>LQNK01001554.1:53890-76227 GCA_001586405.1 Phoebis sennae | reverse complement strand
GCTGCGCAGGAGATATTATAGTGCACAAGTGTACGCGCGAACACAGGAGCACTCTCTTTTCCTTTTACTCTCATAACCCGATGGGACGGCAGACCGACACGACCGGAGAGAGTTCAGGCGAGGGACCGACGGCTTTACGTGCTCTCCGAGGCACGGGAGTGTTCCAACACCGCCAACTTCCAAACTCAGGGCTGTTACTATGATTTCTTTGTCAGAGAAATCCTAATAACATTTTTTTTTTGGCCCCACCCGGGAATCGAACCCGAGACCCCTCGATCTGTAGTCAAAGATGCAACCACTAGACCAACGAGGCAGTCAACTTGGTAACTGATAGACATACTTAAACATGCTTTTTGTTTGTAAATTACAAAGTTCATTCATAATAATTTTCTACTCGTGGGGATCGAACCCACACCCTCCAACGTAATAGACCATTGTTGTATCTATTTTATTTTATTTTTAATACAAGGCACAATAAACAATTACATTTTGAAGATAGAGTAACAAGTTTAAAATATATACAGATATCAATAACGTAATCCACCGCATTGTGCGCAAGATAATTAAATAATATAACATGAATCTAATTTGAAGACAACGAATGTTGAAGAGAAACAAATTTCTAATCGATACAAAAACATCTGCCAAAATGAGTTTAAATAATTTGACAATGTTTTACTAATGTTAAATCAATATCTAAATAAGTTTGTAATAAGACTGGAGTTTTTTGGGTATGAATTTTGGCTAATTTTTAGAGAGCTTACCCTCATCCTATAGAAAATTGTGTTTTAGTTAATGAATCCTACTAATATTATAAATGCGAAAGTTTGTGAGAATATATGTATTTATGTTTGTTACTCTCTCACGCAAAGTGAAGAGATTATTATGAAACTTGTTATACATATAGGTAAGGGTTCAGAATGTCATATAGACTACTTTTAATCCCGGATTTGCCACGGGATCAGAAGTTACGTGGGTAAAACCACGCGGTGCGACTAGTGTGCTACAAAGCCACATTTCCTACACAATTAATCTTACACAATTTCTTTTCAATTATACAAATAAATATTTTCCATAAAAAATACTTCAGAGGTGTACCACCAGTCGCACAGTTCCACCACCGCACGTCCCGCCGTAATCTAAATTTCCATCCACTGGAAGGTTGGCGATCTACCACTACCGCAACTTCTGTCTGAATTTCTGGACCTTTATATCATAGATGATCATAATTGTCTGGAACGATTTTTCATCATTCAGCGGTATTTCCGAACAAATTCGACATTGGGGCCTTCAAGAGACGAGCGTTTTTGTCCATCAAAGGTCGGCAAAGCACCTGCGACACCCCCGGTGTTTCAGGTGTTCATGGGCGGCGGTGATCACTTAACATCAGGTGACTCTCTTGCTCCTTTGCTTGCTCTGACATAAAAAAATGGTCCAAAAAAAAATAAAAAAGGAAAATATTGAAACATTGTTCCTTTTCAATCCTTACTCACAGTGGTGCCCTGTATTCCATTAACACACTTATAACACCGTTATGGAATGCGTAAGTAAAATTGCTAACTTTCGTTTTTAAACGTTTATTTTCTTGTATAATTTTAAAATGTATGATACTCAAGGTCATATTTATTTTGAAATTAAAATATATTTTTGAGGCACCGTTAGATTTTTTAAAATTTATAACTTAAACTTTTGCTTTTTATCATCAGCTTTTTGAATAAAAATATTTATGCTAAAATTTAGCTAAAAAATGTGATTTACTTTCTATAACAATATAATAAAGTAAAAAGTTTATTTGTTAGTTTAGGGTCGTTTTGATTATGGAGGAAGGCTGTAGGCTTTTTTATTATGTGGGTCATATGGGTAAAACTACGAGGAAAAGCTAGTAATTGCACTCAATTTTTAAAGCTTCCACACAAAATGATGTTCTTCCTCCGGTTCCAAAGAATCGTACAAAATTTCATTCAAATCGGTCCAATAGTTTCAGAGACTATTCAATACAAACTAAAAATCAAATTTTTCCCTGTGCTTTATAATATTAATGGCTATTAGCTTAACAACCGGGGTTTTTATCATTGTTTTAGGGGACATACGTCTTACCCTGCGAGATTTATTGCTGTTGAATTGTAACTGGTTAGCGCAAGATCTTACTGACTGATTCTGAAGTATGGCACAGTTTTGATTTTATACTTGAATACAATAGCTTTCTTGATGGACAATTATGTTTGTACATGTAATAAAAGCTTTTATACACCTTGTTTTCAAAGACAAAATTTGTTTTCTAAATTGGCTCGCTTCGCGATATATTTTAGACCGTCATTTACTTGGTTAAATAACCAGATTGGCGCAGTAAATACGGCAAAGGTCTATTGCGCCAGGGGATGTGGGTTCGATGCCCACGAGTAAAAAATTATGATGCGATGAACATTGTAATTTTATTGTATGTTTTCCAAAAGTATGTTTATATCAAAACACTATTGATTTAAAATATTTACTTGAAAAACAAAAAACTTGTTTACTTGTCACAAAAAAGTGTAACAAAGGTTTTTATTTTAATTTTCGAAAATATTCAATATCTCCAAAACCGAGAGATTTTTTCGAAACATAAAATACATTTTTCTGAACCGTCCTAACTTCCTCTATGTGCAGGTACCTTATTAGCCACTCTTTACACTTCATCCTGTTTATAAACATTAAGCATGATTTTCATAAAAAATATTGTTTCCTTTTGTGTCAGAGATTTTTTTTTATATAATGAAAAACAAGCAATACAATTTT
Source organism: Phoebis sennae (assembly GCA_001586405.1). Lineage (NCBI taxonomy): Eukaryota > Metazoa > Arthropoda > Insecta > Lepidoptera > Pieridae > Phoebis > Phoebis sennae. The sequence goes on along the minus strand of LQNK01001554.1, from coordinate 73,452 downwards.
CGTGCACATAGATAAATAACAGAAGCTACACAGAGACTACAAGATAATAGAAGTATTACGTAACAGTCTCAAAGTCCGGTGCATCTAATGCAGTCCAATAAGGTAACGTCGCCAAGCCGTCTCTTCATGTTTTAATTGGTTTTTGCACAGAGTAGAAAAGCGACAGACCAAACTCATATATAAATGAATGAATGAATGAATGAATGAAAACACTTTAATGTACGCACCAAAATAAACATAATATACAAATAAACACAATAAGATTAACTACATGCACATTTGGTGGCCTTTTGGCTATTGAGCCATCTCTTCCAGGCAACCATGTGTTTATCTAGCTGTGCCCTGTTGTATCATCCCGTGGGTTTCCGGGATAAAAACTATCCTATATCGTTACTCGGATTTTATACTATACTTGTACAATTCATCCAAATCGGCTCAGTGGTTTAAGTGTGAAGCAGGAACAGACCGACAAACTGACTAAATTACTTTCGCATTGATAATATTAATATGGCAGTAAAGACGGTCAATAAACTAAAACTACTTTAAAAATATAATAATTAAAGTAACATTAAAGTTAATAAAGATAAGCAAATGTCTAAATCAACGTACACGTAACGCTGACTCATCATAAAATATATTATCTGCTAAATTATTTACTTATCTCATTTATTTAAACTTTTTATTAAACCACATGTATAGGAAAACACAATACACATAAAATAATTAAAAAAAGTACCAAAGACGGTCTTATCACTAATCGGTGATTTCTGCCAGGCAACCGCTGGGTAAAAAGTAACAAGCAGGCAATAACTTCACTTTTAGGAGTATTCGAAGGGTCAGTGAGTCTATTTCTTTGCATTTATATGAAAGGCTTTTTATCAAAAGCGCAGGCAGGGTTCTATATATTCCGAGAGATAGGACCATTTTTGGGGAGTTGTTTGAGGCTAGCTGAAAACTTGACTGAAGCCTCTAGTATTATACTTCTATATATTCCATGTCAGGGTATAAGGCATTATATAAGTTTTAGCTTGCCTCAAACACCTCCCCTAAAAAGTGATCAAAGCTCTCGGTATACTGTGTGATTGGGGCATTAATGTATGCTCTTGTCATTATATGGTGACAGGGTATTCGTCATAAATTCATAAAAAATGTAAGAGGTAAACAATAATAGTGTAATTAGGGAAGATGTCATTGTAGATTGTTATTATATAACAGGAAGATATTTTACTTTAGACCCGTGTGACGACGGGTAATACATGTGTCGGCACCCCATTTCTATCCGTGGGTGTCGTAAGAGGCAAAGGGTACCCCCTAATAATAGTTCTCCTGACCGATTTCGGCCATGGTGGCCAATCTCAACAGAGACTATAGCCTGCTGCGCAGGAGATATTATAGTGCACAAGTGTACGCGCGAACACAGGTGCACTCTATTCTCCTTTTACTCTCATAACCCGATGGGACGGCAGACCGACACGACCGGAGAGAGATCAGGCGCAGGACCGACAGCTTTACGTGCTCACGCCCTACTCAATGCTCCTCCGGCGAACAAATTAATAAATTCAAGTCTTTTTACAGTATCTGTATATTTCTACTCTGTGCTCCTCTGGCTAGTAACAAGTGCATATAATTGTCGTCTCTGGCGGTCTCGTCAATTGCACTGTTCATTGAATGTCACGATGGGTTCGAACCCGTGACCTTGTTCGCTGTATAGGCCCATTTCATTGTTGCCAATAAATCAATTTATTTTAAATTCAATTCCAAAAAATTTAGTATAAAAATAAAAAATATTTTTATTCATCTACACTTACAAAGAGGATAACTATAGCATAGAAAAGAGAAATTTTGACAGAGCTAGGTAACCAAAGACAAAACAAACAATTAGACACAATACACAACACCACAACAGCAAAGATTACATATAAAAAAATAAACAGAAATAAATCATCATTTCAAATTATTTGCGTGTATGAAGTTTGATAAAATATTAACAAACTAGCTGTACCCCGCGGTTTTACCCGCATAACTTCTGATTAAATGACAACTCCGGGATTAAAAGTAGCCTATATGTTATTCTGAACCCTTATCTATATGTGTACCAAGTTTCATCATAATCGGTTCAGTAGTTTTTGCGTGAAAGAGTAACAAACATCCATACATCCATACCTACAAACTTTCGCCTTTATAATAGTAGTAGGATTTGGAGGGAACTAGACACAATAAACAATTAAAATTAGGGTAAGCTTAGTTTTCAAATTGTTGTTACACACACACATGTCAAATACGTCACGTTCAAAAATGGCGGTATGAAGTTTGCTGGATCAGCTAATCTATACTTATATTATAAAGCTGAAGAGTTTGATTGTTTGAACGCGCTAATCTCAGGAACTATCGGTCCGATTCGAAATTTTTTTTCAGTGTTGTATAGCCCGTTTATCGAGGAAGGTTATAGGATATATATCATGCCAATATTGTAAATATATATAATACATAAAATAAATAAAAAAAAATAAAAAAAATTCTATAAAATATTATTTAAAAATTATTTTTATTTTCTTATAAACTATTATTAGAAATTTAAGTGAGAACTAAATTGCTTATTAGCCAACTACATTGCAATAAAAACGAGAATCCATTGAAAAGGATTTTTCATAAGAAAAAAATAGTTATGTCGATTACAGTTCCGTTATGTAACTTTAAAACTATGACAAACATAAAAAAGTGTATTAAAATAAAACAGAAAAATTCTTCAGGAAATAATATTTATTTCTTGCAATAATGTTGCCATTTTCCGTTAGTTGTGGCCATGAAAAAGAAGGTTATTACAAAATTGTCCTCGCATTTTATTGATATAGAAGGGTTCGATATTTTCTTTTTCACAACATCTATTCTATTTCCTATTTCATTTTAATTTATATTAAAATCATGAAATTACTGAGAAATACATGTAACATATTTTTATTTTTTATGTTTGCATTAATATACATTAGTTCTCCATGGTTTTAAAGAAAGAAAAAGAGAAAGAGATAAAAAGACTAAGAAAAAAGAAAAGTAAAAAGTAAGTACTAAATAAACATAAAAAGCACATAATCAGCACAAAAAGTATCGTGCTGGCTTCAAGCCAGCGCGAAGTCGCATTGACTTCAGTTTTACCCACGTGGTCACGTCTTTTTAACTAACTACCTATTGATGTGCCTTGTTATTGACGTTTTTAATTCATGTATATAACAATTACTGTATAATTAGCTGTAAGGTATCTTTTATCAATAAATAAAAAAAAAATAAAAATTGCATGTTGTCTCAAATAATAAATAGTATATTTGAGAAAATGCAATATAAAAATATATATTGTTTTAATTTTCCGTAGATTTAGCCCCGCTACTCACCAGCCAGGTCTACAGTTCCATGTCGGGGCATGTTCCATATAAAAGAGGCATCATACAAGTTTTCAGCCCTACATTGACTGGATAATATGCTTTCTACATATAGAGGTCGTCATGACGGCTCAGAAAAATATATATCATGTTAAAATTTTCTCGGTTTTCGAAATATTCAATATTTTTGAAAATTAAAAAATCATCCTTTGCTACTTTTTGATAAATTATTTATTCAAGAAGAAGGTACAAAGCACAGAGTAGAAGTACGTAGTTAAGAAAAACACACACACTTTACAGAATACAAAACATAGACATTTATAACGCCACCTTTAAACATCGCTTAATGTTCCCCGCTCGTTTACTAGCCACACTACACAGGGCTAGAATTCAAGGAAGAGATTGTATCAAAAGCGATCATGAACTTTATTTCTTCCGTGCGTTGATAACTGTAAAATATGTCAAATACGCTCAATGAATTACACGAGATTAATGTTTAACTAAAAATACATTTAAAACCATTTTAACCGACTTTCAAAAAAAGGACGATCAAGTCTACTGTTTTTTTTTCTTTTTTTTATGTATGTTACCGTATATCTCCGGCATTTATGGACCGATTTGAAATTTTTTTTTGCATTCGAAAGAGTAGAGTTCCAGAGTGCAAAATGTTGTTTAATTGAAAATAGATAAAGGCACCGACATCTACACAAGGCACTTTGTGTAGATTTCAACATAAATGAAATAAAAGTTATTTTCTACTTTTTAGAGCGAGGAAGTCGGTTCTATTTTTTGGCAATTTTTTTTATCTTTATTCTTTATATTTCGGCTCTAATCCTAAAATGTTTCTTTGGAAAATGCAGTTATTAAGTACATTCTTATAATTGAATAAAGAGCATTAAATTAAGACGGGCTTAAAACAGAATTTTTTGATTATGATTATTATAAACTTAAGTTTCAAATACTTAACAGCGAGCAAAACATTCTACTCGAAGCAAGAAACTAATAAATATATCCAGTCTAATGAGTTTCTAAATTCCTAAAAAATATGTCAAGGACTCTAATTTTAAAATTCGAACATTTAATAATTACAAATTAAATGCTCTATAAATTAAAAAAAAAAAATTAAAAACTCAATTCGAAATTCAAATTACAAGCATTCGATCCTACCAAAAAATTTAGAACCAAATTTTAAAATTGGAACAATTTTTATTATAATCATCCTCTAAGGTCATATAAAAATAAAAATAAAATTTCAAAATTCGAACGCATAACTTTTAATGCAAGTCGACCTTTTTGAATCATCTTACAATTTATATTCATAACAACGCAAATGAATGGCGTGATACAGACGTAAGCTGTAAAAATTCGTTGGAATTGTATGTCCCAATTTCATATATCGCTGACGTTCATTGATGGTTATTGAGTAAGGTTTCGATGAATGACAAATCGACAATTTAAATACAAGAACATTGGTACATATGGTAAGTTATATTTATGAAATAAAAAATAAATTAGGTTGTAAATCATTTTAAAAATTTAAATAAACAAGTAGACAAGACAAATTCTTAGAATAGAATTTTATTAATTCTTTAAACGAAATACTTATGAATAGTATTTTTTTTAATTTACCACCGATTCGGAAAGTTGATTCTATCGAGAAGATACCGGCAAGAAACTCGATAGTTACTCTTTTCAACAGCCACTTTGATTACATTGTTATTATAGTTTACAACTCCAAAGAATACATAATATTATAATAAACAACTATACTTATTATTATGCGAATAATAATAAGTACGTCGGTCTGTTTGTATGTGTGCATCTTTTTCACACTTAAACCACTGAACCGATTTGGATGAAATTTTGTACTAATGTAGTTTGAAAGACGAGATAGGACAGAATGCTTTTATATCCCGGTAAACCCAAAGGAACGGGAAATATCGGTATAACCGTGGCACAGAGCTAGTTAAAAAATGTCTAATTTGTCAAGATATTTCTTGATGGACGTAAAAAATTACAGGTATGCAATTGTTACGGTGTACGTGACTGATTAAATATCATAAAAATATTTTAATGTAGGTTAAAAAATTCTTTTCATATCATAAGGAAATTGTTTAAAACATACCACTATAATAATGTAAGCTATACGGAATGAATTAATAATGGAAAATAGATAAAACAAGATTATAATTTAAATATATATTTAGGAAATTATTATATATGGAATCGAAATTGTACCTTTGAAAAAAAAATTAAATGAACTGTCTTTATAGGGACGTAATAATCGAAGCTTTTTTAGAAGAAATATTAAGTTTAAAACATTTTTTTTGTTACATCAAGCAAGCATGTATGAGGTTCACCTGATGTTAAGTGACTGACCGCAGCCCATGAACATCTACAACATCGAAGTGTCGCAGATGCTGCGCCGGCTTGAAGGAAGGAGAGGGAAGAAGGAGAGAATTAATGTTGAGAATTTGGAAGAGGAATGGGATGGGAATACATGAATATTTTTATTTTAAAGAATCGTGAAATTTCTAACTTAAAATTAAAAATGCGAAAGTTACTCTGTCTGTCTCTTCATCGCGGTTAAAGCACTGAACCGATTTAGATGAAATTTTGTACCAATATAGTTTGAAACCCAAGAAAATGACATACGATATTTTAACTCGGAAATCTCACTACCCCAATTTTAAAAATAAACAACTCTACGATTTTCCGGATAAAACTATCCTATGTCATTCCTGGAGTTTAACTATATACATTGTATAACTACTGGATCAGTTCGGTAGTTATACAATACAAGCCTATTCAATACATACAAACAAACAAATCTTTCCTCTTATTAGTATAAATCAAGAACTATTCTTGTGTGATAAAAAACACGTACAATTTAATATTAACTTTGGAAGTCGGTTAAACTAGAAAGTCGGTGATTTCAACGTTTAAACCGAAATTACTCTAATTTCAGTTTAAGTGCTTAAACTGCAGTTATTCTGAAAGTCAATTAGACGTAGATTTTTTGTCCAAGGTTAGCCGTCTAGACTATCCAAATACCTATAATGGTTCGCAAAAAATTAATAGGTTTTAAGGCTATTTAGAAAACAGAAAATTGTTGATTTAATCGCTGTAATATATAATTTTTTTTTATTAGTATTGCTTTTTTATTGTTGTATGTTTAATGAATATTGTATTAAACCAAAAATGTACACTGATATTAAATTATTAAGTTCATGTATATTTGCAATACCTGAAAAAGATGCTAGTTTTAAGTACTGGAAAATATGTAATTATGTAAACTTTCATACACTTGGTAAGCAAATAAAAACTTTGACTTTAACTTATGTTTTCAATTATTACGAGTAAACTATTTATTTCAAAAAAGATTTCATGTAAAAGAAAAGCTTTATCGAAATTATTATTTTTTAAATATCATATAATATTATTTTGTTCTAATCATCATATTTTAGTTTTTTTAAGTCACATAGACTTTGACTTTGGCTTTGACTTTGACTTTGAAATGATTTATCGACCCCACGGATTATCTGAGAGAAGCGAATTCTCTAAAATAAACTAAAAATGTAAATTAATTTCATATTACACACTTATTATGCAAACGACCTTCATTGTAACTGAAACTATGTAATTTGTACTAATATAAAACTATCCTAAATTACTCAGTAACTAAATTTCAAAGCGTAGAATTAGATCGTTATGTCTTATTTATCTTCTGGTTAACTAAAGATAAGTATAGGAAAATATAAGGTTTGTTGGATTTGTATAGCTTATCTGGTTTTTCTTAGACTTTTAGGGTTCCGTACCTAAAAGATAAAAATGGGATCCTATTACTAAGCCTCCGATGTCTGTCTGTCTGTTTGTCACCATGTATCTCATAAACCGTGATAGAAAGCTGACATTTTCAAAAATTATTTTCGTTGCCAAAGAAATACTAAAAATAATTCTAATTTTTTTTTTGTATTTTTTATCTAACGGAGTATGGGGTTCACCTGATTTGAATTGACTGACCGCAGCCCATGAACATATTATATGACATCAAAGTGTCGTAGATGTCTTGCCGGTTTGATGGATAGGATACGATTAGTGGGAAATTGGTAGAGGAGTAGAACAGGATGGGAGAGGAATGGGGTGGGAATACAGGCCCCAAGCCCCCGCTCACCGTACGAAACACAGTGCGGTGCTACTTACACCGTTGCAATCGCGGCTCCCACTCTTTCATTGCTGTAGATGTTATGCAGCAGAATTACTCTCTATCACATTTTACGATCACAGAAAGAATACTATGGGGTGGCGACATACATATTCTATCCCGTCACCACACGGGAAGCATCGTACGGATGTTCTACGACTATCTTAAGAATACTTTTATATAACCTGTGCTAGTTACAGTGTTTCAAACATCTGGTGACCCTCGTACGTTCAGTAACAACTGATGGAAATTGCGTCATGTTTAACTAGCGTAAGGAAATACTATTTAACTATTTTCTACAAGACCATCTTTCTATGACACTATTTAAGATTACGCAGTCTTTTTGGCACATATAAGCATATATTTAAGTGTCTGCATTTGACATAGTTATATGACATAGTCATGAATTAAATCTGTCTGCCTGCATCACTTTAAATCATTTATTTTAACTAAATAACAATAGTCATTTCATTATTTAATTAAATAAGTCTTATATTGAAAAATAAAGTGCGGTAAATTGTAAATTAGTCAGTCTAAATGTTATGTAGGTACAGTTATACTTATTTCTAAAAATTAAAACTTTCTTAAGTTATATAATTTGTTAAAAGGACTCTTACAAAGAAAATAGGAAGAGGATGAGTTAGTAGGCCTATTTGGTCTACAAAAGGCCGCGGATATTTTTGTAGCGTGTGAAGAAACTTCAAAGCTCCATATCCGTAACCGAAACTATCAGATATCCGTATTGAAAAATTATCCGTAACCTCTACCGAATCCGATATAACAGTTTCGGATAATTAGGGACAGGAGATGAGCTTAAATGAGATCCGTTTGAAAAAATTATATTTTTTCTGTCACTTAGTCATTTGACTGTTTATTTTTGGGCATTCCTTAAAAATCCATCTCTAAAACTATCCGTCTTCGTATCCGAATCCGGTATTTTATTTTTATATCCGTATCTAAGTCGTATCCGAAATATACATAATATTCCTGGTAGAAATTTAGGAGATGGAGGAAATAACAGGGTTTTGGATAAATGGCTTAAATTTCGTTTTAAATAATACATTTAATATTGATTTTGTGTTCCTCACTACTTAGGAGGCTTAAGGATTATGAGAAACGTTGACGCACTATGGTTTTGTAACTTATAATATAATATGGTCGGAAGTCCTTATATTTAACACATATTATGATTTATGTCTTTTATCAATAAAAAAGTATACTCTATTGTAGGACACAGAAATATTTAATATCTGTGACACATGTAGAATATATTTTATTTCATAAAAATAATTTAAGCAAAGTTCTTTAAATAAAACTGAGGTTGGCAACAAATTAAGAGCAGATTGAGAACACTTACCTTGAAAATACACGTGGTTAATACTGCGATCACTTTTCACTCAAAAATATTACTTTATTGCGAAATACAGATAATGCTGTATTCGAATAATTATCATTTTGTTTTTGAAAAAAGTTTTTACTGCCGACACGTGGTCACAGACGAAAAAGCAAAACTGGCACGAAACACGCGGGAAAATTGGCGGCAAATTTGAAAATGGAATGTTCCCGTTGGACCGCGAAATAGTGTCGTATGCGTCCGGAAGGAAGTATCGATATTTTTTTAAGTAATAAAAACGGCGTGCGCAACAACGAATGTCGCGTTATATACTGAAGGTAACGTATCTTTATCAAACGTAACTGACGATTGCAGCTTAACTTTAAGAATGTAATAACATTATTCTGAGTAGTGCTGCATTTTTACTGTCATATCGATTCTTTATTGCGTCAGCTTGAGTTTAAAAATTATATATTTTTACGACTTTTTAATATGCGTTTAAGTTGCAATGTGTGCAATGTGATTGAAATTTATATGTTCTATGAATAAAAAAATGTAACTAATATATTTGGATTAGATGTATGAACAGGAATTATACTATCCTAAAAAACATATTTATAAGGCAAATAAATAAAAATTCAGCCAAATATGGTTCAGCCCAAATGGTATCATTTTATTTATTAATTATGCAGAATAAGAAGAAGAACGTATCAGGATGTAATCTACAAACCTATCACATTTGTGGTTAGCAACGAACATAATTAGTCGTTGTTAAATATCAATGCTTACGGGATGTTTCCTCTTAGATCAGGTGACATATCAGGTGACTAATGTATGTAAGGAATAAATTTACACTATTGAATAAAAAAGAAAAATGGCTGAACTTATACACCTGAAAAGAGGTGTGTTTCTATTAGAAACCCGTAGGAATAGTGGAGTATTACTTCATTTATAAGCTTCTTTAACTAAGCCTTTTTTCATCATATATTTCATTTCTCATCTTGAGTATAGACATACAGTAATTTAAAGCAAAAGATTTAAAATTCAAAACATAAACATGGAAATGAAGTTTACTCGCACATCTTAGACATAGTAATACGAGTATATTTGGGGCATATCATCCGTAGTCAGAGGCCCATATCCTTACACTTCTAAACATCTCATTACCAATTGACTGCACGTGACACATTTGTGATATAACAGTATCCGTTTGAGAGTTTATAAAATTCGTCGTGTATGCTCATTGATAAAAAAATACCTTTTCAAAACTAAACAGTTTCTCTTTGCCATTCCAATGGCTTAAAAATATATCCATTAATCGCTGAAAAAAATTAAGTAACTGGATATATGAACAATCATTTTCATAAATCACTATATTTTGTATCTTTACACCTTTACACCTAATAACCTATCTATATACGAAATTTCATCAAAATCCGTAGAGTAGTAGTAGAGTCTTTTGGCGTGATTGACACACAAACTTTCACAATTGTAATATTAGGAGGACTAGTAGTATATAGAGCCATTAGAAGGTTGTTAAAAATAACCTCATCATTGTTTCTTTGTATTGAATAGGCTCTGAAACTACAGAACCGATTTGGATGAAATTTTGAGCAGAGATTCTTTGAAATCCCAGGAATGGCATTGGCACCGAAAATCCAACGAAAACGGGATATAAACGGGTTGAAACCGCGGAGTTCAACTAGTTATATGATAGGATTTCAGGTAATGTAATAATTATAGCTTGGCATTGACCACGACCAAAAGGCCAGTTGAAATTTGAAGGGGAGCAGGGTAATTACTGCACGAATCCAGGAGCCCTTAGTACCTAACTTTATTAGGAAGTCTCAAATTGGCGTGTTCCGTTTGACGGCAACGTTACAATAATGTTACGCTATGAGTGACCTTCAATAGCCACTGCAATTGGCATGTGGAAGTTTAATTAATTATTTACTTAATCACTAATATTATAAAGATGAAAGTTTTGTTTGTTTGTTTGGCTGTAATGAATAGGCTCAAAAACTACTGGACCGAATTTAAAAATTCTTTCACCATTCGAAAGCTACATTATTCACTATATGCTACGGGAGCGAAGCGGCGCAGATCAGCTAGTTAATAAATATACTAAAAGCATACATATTTAGGCATCTAAAAAGAATACAGTGGATATATAAAAACTTTAGGACCAACTTCCTTATTGGGGCCGTATACGGAAGTCATTTGTATCCGTTTCGATCGACTACGTCCTAGCAGATTGTCACTTTTTCATCAATAGTTTCACAATATTTCACATTATTCATAATAGGCAAAGAAGAGTTTTTTCCCAAGTTGTAATCCCATTAAGATCCTCAATTTTACTTAGGACTACACAACAATAAGGTCTCTACACTGAGTGGTATATACGCATCAGTGAATTGTAAATAAGATGATATTACGCAGTGCTACTACGCAGGATTCATAATAATGAAATTGTTTTTCTTTCGCTAGACTCCGAATAAATTGTTTTTATTGATTAATTTATGTATATTTTGCCCTCAATATTTTTACGGTTTTAATAAAGTACATCGAGAACAAACTTTGGGATAGTAATAATGTAAAATAAATAGTAAACAAACGCAGTAAAATCCTTCAAAAAATATTTTATTCAATAGAAAAAAGTTTTCAATAAAAAATCTTGATATTACTTAAAATATACTCTACTCTGGTTTATGAACATAACAAAAAACTTGTCATGTTCAAGACATTCTCAAATTCCATATACATTATTTTATAAAAATTCTCCATCAAGAGAACAACAATACAAATAGCAAAAAATAAAACAAATATTTAAACTACTATAATATCGATAAAACCAAAATATCGATACCCACACATCACTACCGAGCACGTAAGGAGGGTGTGTCATGAAGGCGTAATACCACTATCTCACAGATAAAGAAAAGTACGCGTAAAATGTTTTATATTGTTATAATTGAATAGTATCTTTTAATTATCTTGTTTAATTAAATTTATTGTTTTCTTTTTATGTCATACCTACATGAAATGTATAGGATGGGTAAATTATTGTAGTTATATGGGAAACATTAATTTCCCTTCCAAATAATTACATCTCTTCTCTTTCTAAGCCGCTTGTCCTCTCGTAAAGCCGCCTTTTTATTTTAGTTCTTAAGTTTTATGTATAATGTTTTTTTTTTCATTCAGTATTTTTTTAAATTAAAAACAACGAATAAGTAGTCGACTGAGGGACCTACAACCACATTTACTCTTCAAACTGTTTTCAAAATAGCAAATATTGAATTTTATAAAAATAAAATAAGTTAATTTTCAATGTCAAAATATTAAAAAGAAAAAAAAAATAAGCGCGAAACCTATTTCCAGCCAGCAACATTAGAATCTATGTTCTAAATTTAAAAATCATTTTCAATGACAGTTGTCTGTTTTTTAAAGCGATTAAGTTTGTTTTTAAATGCTCTAATCTCCGGAACTGGATTTAAAAAATTATTTCGTATTTTGAAAGTTTCATGCCATTTAAAAAATATTCATTCAAATTTGGAAACACATATTAATATTGTTGCAATACATATGAGAGGTTATTTCTCATAATATGTTCGTAATAAAAAAGTTGTATATGAACGAACGTGCAATTAGAATAAATATAGGTACAGAAACTTATTTCCTATACCCATTAGTCTGCAATATCCATTGAAATAACTTTTGAATTTATACGTTGATGTCGATACCATGGGAAGTGCATTTAGGGTTCCGTAGTAAAATAAATAATTTATTATTTAATTTGTACGAAAATATCATATTTTTGTTATAAAATTTAAGTAATTTTTTTAGATATTTATTTTAAATTGGCTATTCCATGAAGCTTCACTTCCGTAGCATAATGTTATTTATTTACAGTCTATAAAAAGATTTTTTGAAATGAGATTGGTAGTTTCTGAGATTAGCGCGTTAAATCAAACTTTTCAACTTTACGAGTATTTTATTAGTAAAGACATGAGTTTATACTTTGAAACAAAATAATTATAAATTAAATATTTTATTTGGATATAGATAAATGTGTAAATTAATAATTTTGGATGTACAAAAAACTGTGTAAATCAGACTATTTTTTACACGTGTTCAAATATCTATTAATGTAATAAATTAGCGTATTTATGTAAGAAAATATCAAAGCGGTTTTATTTAGGGTTGGCAATGAAATATCTCTACATATAATAAATTATATAATAATTTTTATATTGATTTTTCTACAACAATCCACAAATTACAAACTTTGCTGTGGTCACGACTGGAAAACGAATAAACAGTTTTCAAAATAGAAAGAAACTTTATGGAGCATACGATCTAAACTTATATTAATGGTATTGGGATTTTTCTTACAAAGAAATCTTAGAACAGCCCTGAGTCTGGAAGTTGGCGGTGTTGGAACATCCGGAACTCCGTGCCTCGGAGAGCGCGTAAAGCCGTCGGTCCTGCGCCTGATCTCTCTACGGTCGTGTCGGTCTGCCCCCATCGGTATATGAGAGTAAAGGAACAGAGAGTGCACCTGTGTTCACGCGTACACTTGTGTACTACAATATCTCCTGCGCAGCAAGTTAGTCTCTGTTGAGATTAGCCACCATAGTTAAATCGGTCAGGGTGTATTATAAAATTAAATACAGGTCATACGTTATACCTATCGGTTATGAATGTAAGATTAAAAAGTGTATGGGAGAAATTATACGTTAGTTTCAAGCTGTTAAAATTCATTTTGACAGCCCTACCCATAGTCAGGTGTAAATTATTGTTTCAATATCCGCTACATGTAATTAACACCTTACTATAAACAAAAGTATTAAAATAAGCTGCCATTTTATATATTTTGTAGACCGTTTCTATTAAAATTAAATTCCGTTACAATAACGGATATTAAAAAAGAATACGGCATGAATTGATAATCTGTTCTTAGGCATTTTCTTAATTTTTAATGCGAGTACTTTCCATATTAAATACAACACTTTTCAAAGGATTTTAAACGCGGTTTATTACACATTATTTTACGTTATTATTAACCCGACGTTCACACATTACAAAGTAAAATGTTCGTAGTTAAAATCGGTATCTATAAAAGGTATCCAATCACCTATATAGCCTATCTGTATACGAAATATCATCAAAATCAGGTCAGGAGTTGTGATTGTATGATTACATTTTTGTGCGTACCATATAATTTTATTTCATTTGCTTATACTTTGACGCAGAATCCGTAATATCTATTTTTGCATTAATCCAGCTTATATTTGTAATACGTATACATTAATGAAGAAATATTTAAAAGCTTCAAATATTTTTCTATATTAGTTATTATGTTAATCTACCTATATTAAATACTTTATATCTACAAAACCTAAATTAAGATCGAGAGCTTAAACCTAGACAAGACCTAGGTTCAAATATAATCCTAATTAAGTGTTTCATATTCCAGGTCACTCACTGAATACTAATGAAGCTAAATTTAGTCTTCAATGGAAATTGATTGTAATATTAGTATTCTTGGACATTTAAACTACTTAACTATCTATACATATAATAAAATCGTAGACAAGCCGTGTCTGTACATTTAATATTTTCAAGAAAAAATTAGTGTTTCGTGTTTCATTTATGATTCTAAACTCAAAACGATGATTTTTAGAATTTTTGTCTGTTTGTCTGTTTGTCTGTTTGTCTGTTTGTCGGTTTGTCTGTTTGTCTGTTTGTCTGTTTGTCGGGCGTTTGTACGCAATGAACTTCGAAACGGCTTAACCGATTTAAATACGGTTTTCGATTATGTATAACGGCTAGCCCCCCGGAGGTTTTAGTGTTTATTTCATTCAAATCGGTTAATAAGTAAAAAAGATATGAGGGTTCAAAGTGATCCATCAAAACACATCATCAATGCGCGTGGGTACATGAAATTTAATCTTTTAATTGTTATTTAAAGCACTTTTTATTGATAAATGTAGCCTTCTCTTGATCTCGAAAGTAGATTACGATCATGGCAGCTAATCACAACAAAGACTGACCAACATGCAGAAGATATTATTTGCGTCCATAAGCAAATATGTGTTTAATCCATGGAAACATCAATTCTTTTATTCTGAGAGTACACGACAGATTTCCAAAAAAATTAAAATAGAATTATTAGAATTATATATAACTGAACAGTGACACTTTTGTTATATTTAATGTAGGATATACTTCGAACTTAAACCTTTACGAGATATATTTTTACAAACGTACGTTTCTTAATCTTAAAAATTGTCATACCACCTCTACTTCGAAAATTCACATAGTACAAAAATTTGTAGACCACGCGGGCGAAGCCGCGGGCGGAAAGCTAGTACATATAATATATGTGTAGTTGAAGACCCGATTGGCGCAGTGGATGTGACAATGGTCTATTGCGCCGGAGGTTGTGGGTTCGACCCAGTGAGTAGAAATATTAATCGTGTTTTGGTTCAATATTTTTATGAAACTGATCGTTGTCAATATGTAACAAATTGACTTATTTATTAAAATGTGGGTGAAATTAACTACACATAAGAAAGGATTTTGAAAAGGCTTTTACAATCCCTACGAATTTGTTTTTATGGAAAACAAATAATTGATTAAATTACACCCTCGTAACTTCTGATCCCCTGGCAACACCAGATTAAAAGTATTCTAAACCCTATATGTATACCAAATGTCATCATAATCGGTTCAGTGTTTTTCGCGTGAAAAAGTAACAAACACACATATTTTTTCTATTTATTTTCTTGTAAATATTGCAATTCTAATTGCATATTTTTTGTATTTTTATGGGTCTAATTGAACCAACGCTAGGATTTTTCCAAACACATGCTGAATTAGATCCTTTTTGGCGGCAATATGACACATAAAATAGCTTTATTTTTGGCACATAAAATAGCTATATATGACACATACAATAGTTATATATGACACATACAATAGCTTTATTTTTCTATGGTTGTAAGAGTGCGTGTTATTGTGTATATTTAAATATATTATTGTTACGTCATGTCCATCAAATAAATGTTTTTCCTTTCTTTCTTTCTTACATACGTATGTATGTATATCCATTAACGGCCGTTTTCAATAATGTATCAAAGATTATGGATAGCTTGTAATCTCAGATTATATGACATTTGATTGTCAAAAGTCATAACAAAAGCTATCCGTAGACAGCATATTGAAATCAAAGTAAGTGCAAATAGATAGATTTGTCTGACTTTAGTAAGCAAAACAAGGGATAGATAGAATATTGAAAACGGCCGTAAGTCCAATACAGCAAATTATAAAAAACAAAAAGACGTCACTACATCCAATGACAGGCGCCCCACTGTTCTATCGCTGATTAAAACAGTGGGTATCAATACACGTTAATTAAACATCATTGGTATAATAAACACCCAATTATCGTCTATTCAATAAAACTTAATTACTAGTTAAGGGGGAATTGACCGAAAATTAGGGGTATTTTCTAATATTTATATTACTACACTGTACTTATAGGAGTAACAAATACATACAGGAATAACTATTGTAATAAGAGCACACATTTATTTCTATTATATTTATCATTTATTTAATACTAGCTGATCCGCGCGGCTTCGTTCTCGTAGAATATTGTTGTATATATAGCCTATGTTACTCGTGGATAATGTAGCTTTCGAATGGTGAAAGAATTTTAAAATCAGTCCAGTAGTTTTTGAGCCTATTCATTAAGACAAACTAAGCTTTCCTCTTTATAATATTAGCGCAGATTAGTAACATACAATTATTTATACTTAATTTATTTTATCAAATTAATTATTATATTAAATCTCATGTCCATTATTATTATAACTAGAATATACCGTGCGACCATTCCAAGTAATACGAGTATATATCATTGGACAATAACTAACAGACACATTTTTCTCTTTACGTTACAGCAGGTAAGCGGAGCATGCGGTTCACCTGATGTTGGGTGACTGACCGCAGCCCATGAACATCTACAACATTAGTGTCGCAGAGGCGTTGCAGGCTTGAAGGAAGGGGAGGGAATAAAAAGAGGATTAATGATGGGAAACTAGGATAGGAGTAAAACAGGATGGGAGAGGAATGGGATGGGAATACAGGCCTCCGGGCCCCCGTTCACCGTACTGCACACAGCGCAATACTGCTTCACGCCGATCTTCTGCTGGGGGGTGGTACTTACACCGGTGTCGCTTCTTACAACATCCACGGGTGGAGATGGGGTGGCGACACATGATATTTATTGTATTCTAACCCGTCGCCCCACTGGTAATTCAATTAATATCTTGTTATAAGTTAAATCTTGGTCTTAACAATTAAATAGAAACTCAAGAGTACTAAACGTTTATTTCCATTGTGTGCCCAAAGGTTGTTTGGTAGAGATTGCTAGAGCAATCTGCCTAGAGGCAATAACACCGCCTTTTGTACTTTTCGTTTTTTTACAATATTTTCATGTTTCTTGTTTCTTCTGTGTACAATAAAGTTTTACCACAGAGCCCTAAAATACTTTTTTTGTATAATCTTGTGTTTGTTTTAACGCAAGTACTTTTCATTTTTTTTATTTTACATTATTATTTAACCCGTTTCGAGCACTTTGCAATCACAGTTAAATAATAATGTACAATAATGTATAAAATCCTTTAAAAAGTATTTTATTTAAATACATTTTTTACCAAATATTACGTAACGGTGTCCT
The DNA here is from genome assembly GCA_001586405.1 of Phoebis sennae. Taxonomy (NCBI): domain Eukaryota; kingdom Metazoa; phylum Arthropoda; class Insecta; order Lepidoptera; family Pieridae; genus Phoebis; species Phoebis sennae. The sequence goes on along the minus strand of LQNK01001554.1, from coordinate 55,798 downwards.
CTTAAAAATAGTTTCAATCGATGTTAAGTACTCTTACAATAAACTATGTCAACATCTATTAATTAAGAAATTTCGTCGCGTTTTGATTCAACTTTAAATTGGAAAGCTCTGTATAATCTTAGTAATTTGGAAATCAATACCATTCTGGGAAATATTTAAATTGTAAATATAGATACTCGTGTACTGATTCTAGAGGTCAATCGGGTTAATAGATGCTTTTATGAAAGTGCTGTTTCCCTTGGGGTATGGACCAACCACGAAGATATAAAGACAGTAGTTTCGGGCCTATTCGAAACATACAAACAAAAAATCAAATCTTTCCTCTTTAATCTTTCAAATGCAAATCGTTAATTTTACCAAATTGTCTTTTTTGAAGGTCTTTTGAAACGTCATTTATATATTTTAGCTGTGCGTTGTTTTTACTTTTAAATAATGAAGGAATATAATTTTTGACCGATCGAAGCGAGGTCTCGGAGTCGAGATGGCCGGGCGGTTGTATGTTTGTAATTTGTATGTATAGTCTGAAGCCTATATATCTGACCGTGGGCAGATTAGCAAAAATATCTGCAAGGATGAGTTCAATAATATCTATGTAAGTATGAAAAATTTTTTCCGACGATAACTTGAGTATTGTTTATTCGATCTTGATTAAATTTCATAGGCAGTTTAGACAAAAGAAAGTGTCAAATTTGGTGGGGTTACCCCTATCTTAATAGAGGGAGTAAAATAAGAGAATGTTTGATAAATCTTGATAAAACTTTGTCGGTAAATAGTATAGATAAAGAAAAATCTTCTAGAAGAAGCGAAATTGGTGAGAGGGTAATGAATATAGGGAGTATGAAATAGGCGATTTTTATATGAATATAGTGTGGTATCAAATGAAAGGTATGATGTTAAATGACCACGTGAGGTCGGTGCGAGCCGCTAGTTATATGATCATAATCGTAACAAGACCATGTTACTAACACCGTTGAATTGAATAATGTACCTAAGTTTGCTCAGTCGGTACACACGGCTTTGATTCAGTAATAACTTATTATACCAGATTTTTCATACATTTTGACCCATTTTTTATTTATACTATAAAATCGACATCGATGTGCTCGATAGAATCGACGTACTGAACAGATGGTAAATTAAAAAAACAATTCGCAATTACTTTGTAAAATATTTTCTATTCTACAGCAGGCAAGCGAAACAAGTGGTTCACTTGATATTAAGTATAATAGATTGTATTGTGACTTCCTGATGGAAATGCATTTTAAGTATCGAATTTAAGACTTTTTTACCCTATTTTTACTATTTATTAGTAAACTTTATTTAATTACTGACTTTAAAATTATGTTAGTGACCGCAGTCTATCTACATTTACGATATCAAAGTGTCGCAGACGCCTTGTCGGCTTGAAGGAAGGAAAGGAGAGAATTAATGATACGAAGTAGGGAGAATAATTATATTTCGTTATGGCTCGTAATGGCTAGAAAGCTGAAATTTTCACGAATTATGTACCTATTTCCATTGTTTTTTTGTCTCTTTTGATCTATTTGTAAAATGTAATGTAAACATTTAAGTGTCAATTACGCCAATATCTCTGTAATTTTTGAGTAATTTTTAGTAAGTAAAGATTCAAAGTTTTATAATATGCTACAACTACCCACGACTTCGCTCGTGTAAGATGCGGTGCCTGAAGATCGACGAAGTCTATCACCGAATCCAGTTTATATACTATCTGTATGCGAAATTCCATCAAAATCCGTTCAGTAGTTGAGACGTGATTGACACACAAACATCCAATCATTCAATATTTCACATCTATACATATAATAAAATCGTAGACTAGCCGTGTCTGTACATTTAATATTTTTAAGAAAAAATTAATGTTTCGTGTTTCATTCATGATTCTAAACT
>LQNK01001554.1:42716-53756 GCA_001586405.1 Phoebis sennae | reverse complement strand
ATGTCGACCAATCGCAACAAAGACTAACCAACATGCAGAAGATATTGTTTGCGGCCTCAAGCAAATATGTGTTAAATCCATGGAAACATCAACTCTTTTATTCTGAGAGTACACGACAGATTTCCAAAATGTTAATATTTTTCAAAAAAATAGAATTATATAAAACTGAACAGTAACACTTTTGTTATATTTAATGTAGGATAAACTTCGAACTTAAACCTTTTACTAGATATATTTTTACAAACGTACGTATCTAAATCTTAAAAATTGTCATACCACCTCTACTTCTAAAATTTACAAAGTACAGAAATTTGTAGTCCACGCGGGCGAAGCCGCGGGCGAAAAGCTAGTTTATAATATTAGTATAGATTTTTACATCAATTATTTATTTTTATGTGACAATAAGTTTTGAAAAATGTATAAGACTATTTTCAGATAAATAACTGAAGTTTAATAATTTTAACTTCTAGAAGGTAAAGGTTCATATAAGCAAATGTAACTAATATTAAATTAAAGATTTTTTTACTTTCATTCATATTAAACTAAATGTAAAATGTAATTTTTATGTAACACAAATTCATTATTGTTCTTTTTATGGGAAGGCCCTGCATTCTGAGATACAGTTTTTTACTATTCGGAATGCAGGAGCTCAACACGAATAGAAATGTAAATATATGAATTTTAATGTAATCCCCCTATAATCGTAAGCAAATATGTAAAATTTGATAAATAAATATTTTTTTTAAAACTTTCAATATAAAATAAATTTTCAAATACAGGTAAATCATTTAAAACCCAACAATTCCATGGTTTTGGTGAAGAAATTTTATTTGAAGAAAAACTGTCAATTCCTCTATGTCAACACTTTTTATTTAGTAAAGAAGTAACGTTCAATTATGTAATGTATTACTTTCCCGTGGGATATTCGGGATAAAAACTATGTTTTTTCCTTTCTTAGGTTTCAAACAATACATTTCCTCATAATCGGTTTAGAATTTATAACTTAATGAAATTATTTATATTTTGTAGTAATTTAAAAAGTTTTCTCCATAATCATGTGCCATTTAATCGAAGCTATTTAATCCGAAATTATCTAGTTTGTTCTGTATTACTGGGAGTTGTAACACACGGGGTGGTTTTGTTTTATGAAAAAATATTAAAATTCGTGCTTGCTTAATTCTGTGGAATATTTTCAAATTCATTTCGTTTTGGACTAAATAATTTGGTGTGAAATCGGCTTTTTATAAGCTCTTTTGGAACGTCACATATATATATTTTAAATAAAATCTTATTATTTCTTTAAATAATATTTTTAATAGCAATTTTGTTAAGGATATTTCCCACTAAATGTTTACGTGTAGGACTAACTTTCTTTTTTACCGCCTTCAAAAAAGGAGGATATCTCAGGTATTTATAGTCTGATTTGAGGAATTCTTTTTGCATTCAAAAGTGTCCGTATGCTCCCATAGACATTTGGTCAAAAACTGGTGGTTAATGTGGAAGATATTCAAGAGAACTTCTTATAAATCAAAGGAATAAGCGGGTAAATTTTAATGATGTATAAACCTCAGAAGTCGAAAGTCTTGATATGAACACATAGCAGCTCGTCTTATCCATGAGAGATTTTAAAATTTTAATCAGAGAAAGATTTAATCGTATTTTTTGTTGACATAAAAAAACGAATATCTGAATTACCAAAATTAGATAAAGAATAACTTTTTGCCAAACATTATTATTTGAAAGTCTTTACTTTAAAGTATTTTGCATTACTACTTAAAAGTATTTGAAGATTGGAAAAGTAATCATTTCAATAACTTAAGTTTTTATTAATTTTGTGAGAAATGTATAAATTTTGCAAATACAAAATAGTTATATGCCTCATTTGATGTTCTATTATGTGTTTTTTTTTATAAAACCAGACATAAAAAAATATAAAGTAAAATTCTGTTGAAATATATCATTACTTTTTTTACATATCATGTCAAATAATTTTTAAATTGCACCCAAATATTTCCTTACACAATGTGGTTCTTTCTTCTTTCTTTTCTTTTTTAATTATAAAAAAAGAATAAAACAATTTTAATATTTTCCTCAATTCATACACATCTCGTTAAATTCACAGAATTCACACTGTCATAAAATAAATCATAGTAATCGTTTTGCGTCTAACCTAGAATTATAGACATATTTCAATCGAAACAACGTAAAATAACTTGTTCAGACATGAATCAGACTTAATTTTTGTCTCTTTTTATCATTAAAATGCGTAAAAGCCAAATTATTGCGTAAATTAAAAACTTTGAATTCTTAGGATTTAAAGTGTGCTAATCGAAGTCATAGTTTATCGCAAATATACATATGTGTTAAATTTTTACGAAGTTTTTTGGAATCATTTAGGAACTTGCAAAATGCTTTCTTTAATTTTTTCATTTAATTTTCTTTGGATTTTTTAATTTGTCTTATTGTCATTTTCAATTATGCGTCATGCCGGGAAAAAATTCTTTCTTTTTTCCACTAAGTCGTCTTAATAAAATTATTTTTAATAAATTATATCATCAATTATTAACTACTAGGTAAGCCACGTGATTTCATCCGCGTAATATCGTAATGGATACATTTTGTTTATTTATTCATATTTATCGATAGTCAGCCTTTAGTCTAGAACCTGTCAGTCTAAATCAGACATAATTTTTCAAAACCATCTGAGAGCCCTTTTAAACAGACATACAAATTATTCCGCCTTATGAAATTAATATACACTTTACATGTGCAATTGATAATAAAATTTCGAATAACTCTTTATTACTCAAACCAGCTCAAACTGGATGTTTTCTGGAAGAAATTTAAACCATTGACCCTAGCGATTAATTTCGTCCATGATAACCCCCCAATTCTCAGGAACGTCACAGAAAACGTCAACGCATTCGCCATTTTATCGCACCACGTGTCACTTATCGCTCAAAAATCCGATTACTACAGTCATTCATATGATTCAGCGGAAACGGTAGTAGTTTGGCGAATATACGGGGGACTATTCTTAAACGAAAAATTATTACGATTTAATTTAAACATAGACTCGTGCTTTAATTTTTGTTTAATGTTCGCTCATCCCATCTCATATCTGAATTTTCATTCAAATTAATGGGAACTTATGCTTACTCTAGGCTTGTTTCCTTATTTTACTAGCTTATTTTAAAGAAGTAACGCAGTTTTTTAAAGTTCACTGATGTAATAATAATGTGCCAACATGACTTTGTACCTTAACCGTATCTTAAATTTGAGAAAAAACAAAAAAAGACTGAGTATTATTTAACTACCAAAGGTACTTTTTTCATATTTCGTAACTATCCCACAACAATTTACCAACCAGCTGATTAAAGATTTTGTAAATTAAATTCTTAAAATTAAAATTAAAAGAAACTATAATAAAGTATCACCTATATTATATTTTATTTAAATAGTCGGTATATAATAGTTGTGAATAATGATCTAAATTTGTAAACCAGACAAAAAAATAATAAAAAAATAGTGTCCACCAAAAAACTATTAAGTATTATTATAACATACAATTGAATGAATGAATGAATATACAGGTCTCACAAATAATTGATATTGGCTTTGTCGACTAAAAAAATAAAAATTGATATCTGTTGTGAGAATCCCCTCCCGTGACGTCGCTTGCGCAGTTGTAGTCAATTGACGACGTAATTAGACGTGATGGAATGGCAACATTGTATGTCCATTCAGTACTTCGCTAATGCCTCGTTATGTTTTATAGGCTATATATCAGAAGGACCGTTGATTATGGGCAAAAAAGGGTATCACTGTTAGCTTCATTTGATACGGATGAAGTTATTAGGTTTGATTGCAATGTTAAAAATGTTTAGGCTAAATAAATTAGTACTAGAGGCCGGGCTAGAAATGTCATAGATTTTCACGTCTCCCCTTGAAAATTGTCGTCGTTAGTTCAGTGGTTGCCGCGATGACGTGGCAACCAAGAAGTCCTGGGTTCGATCCCTAGTAGAGACGTAATAAAATAATTTTATAACATACCAGTAGTTCCCGTAGCATAATGTTATTGAGCCTATAAAAATAGCCTTTGTCACCGAGTGAATATACAGCTCTAACGATGAAGTAATTTTTGAAATCGGTCCAGTATTTTCCGTTAAATTATTACAACATACATACAAAAGCATAAAAGTTTTATCTGTATAAGTATTCAAAGTATTATTAATGGTTGAGTATCAAATAACTTACTTCAATACACACCACTCTAAACCTTAAAATATTAATTATTAATAATAAGTAATAAATAAATATTCAGGGACATTTAACACTACACCATCTAACCCCAAAACTAAGCAAAGCGTGTACTATAGTAACTAGATAACTGATAGACATACTTAAATATACTCTTTTTGTACATACATACATACTAAAAACACCCAGTAAGTAGAAAATTACAATGTTCACCACATAATAATTTTCTATTCATGGGGATCGAACCCACACCCTCCAGCGCAATAGACCATTGCCACAGTCAATCGGATCGTCAAATAATTAATACGTGGAATTCATCTAGTCTAAACAAACCTCAACAAAAGTCAGGTGGCACAAGTATTGCGTGAATCACTATTCCTTTAATTGGGATGATGAAACTCGACGAACGTAGAAGTAAGCTCCCGTTATTAAATATCAGATAAACTGTATTATAAGGTTTTTTCCAGACATAAAGTTTTCCTTGTAATTAAGGAAATATTACATATGGTTTCTAGAGAATTTCTGAAATAACGAATACGATGAATTCAATTTAAACTTATAATGTAAAGTTAAGGAATTTTAAATTCATTAATCTCAAAAACTATTGGTTGGATTTCAAAAAATATTGTTGCGTTAGATAGACTATTAATTAAGGAAGTATTCAGACTATATAACATAATGTTACGACAGAGCGCCCAAACATGCTTTTCAAACAATTTTTATAATCGTTTTGTTTGTTAAACATAAGAGTGATGATAAACTGACTATTTTTTGTGAAAAATTATAAAAAATCTTTATTGAATTGTATTTAAATCCGTGTCAGAAATGAGTCGACAGGAGTGTTTCAGCATTAATCATTTCTTATTTGTGAAAAGTGAATACAGTATGACAGGATTATGAAGAATTATATTCTTGGCCTTTTCTATTTGTCACATATTTAAAATAATACGCTCAAGATACTTTCATAAACCATTTTTATAGAGAACTAGCTTCGCACCGCGCCTTCACTTACGATTGCATCTATTTTTTTATCGGTACAATTTCGTTGGTAATGCAATGCAAACTAAAAATCAAATCTTTTATCTATATTAGTATAGTTAGTATTCACAGGTAAAATTGGATGTAGCTAAGCAGAAAGGATCCAACCCACACTAACACCAAAATTGAGCTACATAACACACATATTAATAATAAAATAATAAAATAAAATATAAAAGAGGTTTTTAGATACAGTCAATTTCAATTTCAATCTGCAACAAAATACCACAGATAAAAAACATGTGGCATCGATAGAAATAGTATATATACTTATATCGAGTGGGTATATAACATTATGATATACACAAACTTCAAAGTCAAATATCATAAAACTAGTTCGATGTGAATCCTTTTTGCTTAACTACATCCAATTCAAATTGTTATTAATCGCCCATCTATGAAACATATAATATCATTTATCCTCTCATGATAATTCACTGTAAAAATATCAGATGTGTCCCCAGCCTTTGAAATTAAGAATAAAAATATATAAGGCAAAAAAGAGACATTTACGAAACCAAACCACCAAAGAAATTAATTACTTAATGTAATTAACTTCTTTAGCAAATTCTCTAAAAATAAATCCAAAAATAATTTCACTTCACCCACGCACCAAAAATTCAATTAAAAAATATCTAAAAATTGTTAAGGAAAATCGCCCCGTGTGGCACAACCGTTGCACGTATATAAGGGTTAATTCTGTGATCTTTGTCGTATTCACTTTACAGCCTCTAGCGAGATAAGGTGAGCTTATCATAATATCATTTATTCAAATTATTTCGTTTTTTTTTATGAAAGTGAACATTTTTTGTTAACGTTTTAATCATTAATAGTTAATTTAACGAAAAAAATTTTTTTTGAAAGTGAAAATCTTTATTTCAATCATTAATAGTTAATTTAAAGTGTGTTAAGGTAAGGATGCGTCATTCATTAATCATTAATCGTTAGACAATTGAAATATAATGAAAGTGAAAATTTAACACGGAATTGCATTTTTAACGCAGAAAGTGTGATAATATAATTTTTTTTTCATTAGTTATCAAATAATTGCATGTTTTTATTGAATTAGAAAGTATTAACTTCTTTTTATTTTTTCGAAAGTGAAAAAGAAAGAGTAATATTTAAATCATCAATTACATTATACCTAATTGAAATTAATCGATAACAATCATAAATTTAGTTAAAACTTGAGAATGATCGTTATCATTATTTTTGGGTAAAACCATTTTTTTGTAATCAGTGATTACATTCATTTTTTATCATTATCACCAAATAGTGCACAAAAAATAGTAAATAGACAAAACTTTAAACGTAGAAAGTGACAATTACTCCTCAACTTCAAGTTGTATTTTCAAGTATTTTATACTTATAAAAAAGCGTTTAAAAGTATGAATACTTATCCTAGTAGTATCATAAATGTGAAAGTTTGGATATCTGTGTGTTAATCACGCCGAAACTACTGAACGTATTTCGATGAAATTTCTCATATAGATAGACTATTAGCTGTATTGTATTATAGGGTACTACTAGTTCCCAAAAAAATGCATGCGATGCCACTGCAGGACAGATCCTAGTTATACTAACTAGGATTAACTAAATTAAAATATTTTTTTCTTATAATAGGCAAAAATAATATTTCATTCACATTATTGTTATCATGAATCCTTAGAAATGTAAATAATTTTCCGTAAAAATATTGATAAGAATGATTTCATCCATTATGACTCATCATTTTTTCTATCATTGATGAAGAATGACATTTTTAGAGAAGCAAGTATTTAACATCGTTACTCGGGCTGCAAAGAACATCTTTACAAAATTTCATCAAAATTAGTCCAGTAGTTTTTGGAGCCTATTCAATTCAAACAAACAAACTAAAATCAAATCTTTCCTATAATAGTATACATATAGAGAGTACAGATTAGAATTATAAACAACTTAGGGGTTTAAAAAAAATATAGAATTAAATTATTTTCACACTATTTCTACATTTATCAATAAACTTTAATTCATTTATAACTGTTTTGAAAAATCATCATCAATGAATCATCATATCAAAACCAAAGATTTCAGCGCAAAAATACTGAAAAAACTTCCTGACGATCAAAAACATATCAACTGTCCTTTTACGCCCGGTTCCTTTACGGCCGTTTTCAATATTCTGTCTATCCTTTGTTTTGCTTACTAAAGTCAGACAAATCTATCTATATGAACTTACTTTCATTTCAATATCCTAACGACGGATACATTTGCTATGACTTTTGTCTATCTATTGTCATATAATCTGAAATAACAATCTATCCATAATCATTGATATTTGATACATTATTGAAAATGGCCGTTGAACAACAGAACGTCATAGTATAACAGATACGAATCGTTTTCATTAACGAGCGGTTATAACGAACCAATCAGAACCAAGTTGGATTATTATGTTAACGCCACGTTTATTATAGATACTCTTTAGTCCCGGTTCCTATAAACGACGGAACGTCATAGTATAACGAATCGTTTTCATTAACGAGCGGTTATAACCAACCAATCAGAACCGAGTTGGATTATTATGTTAACGTCACGTTTATTATAGAAACGCCTAGTAGGATATTGTACAGTCCATAATTAAAACGACTCGTTTTATTTTTATAGGAACCGGGAATAAGTTAATTGCATTCGTTCTCAAGTGTGGTCGGATTTATTCTTAAGGTCACAGCCTGTTTCAAATAAATACAAACTGCAGATGCATAGATACAAATGATTTATTTATTAAAAACTAGATAAGTTCCGCAGTTTCACCCACGTATATATCCTGTTCCCGTAGGCTTAGGCTCTACAAAAGTAAAGCCGCAAAACTATTCCTTATTAATAAAGCGGGCAAAAGCTAAATAAATCAATATAAACTTTTTAATGAAACGCTTAATTTTTATATATATCAATAGCCGCGACATGAAAATAATTGAAAAACGATTGTCTAGTGTGATAAACAAATAAACAAAAATACTCTATTGTGCACCAAAAAATTATAGACGTGTTTACGATAAAAAAAGAATTGCTGAAATTCTCAATCATTGTCAATCGCTATTCATATTCAAAACTAATAAGCCCCGTGTAAACTAATTAAAAACTTATGTATAAAATATTATTTTCTCCCCTATATGTTATATACAAACATGATTTTTATAGGTTTGATAAATTTAGTTGACTATGTCAGTATAATATAGGTTTTCTCCAGAAAATATTGAAAACTGTTGATCGTCTAATCTTTTTCCGCACTTGTCTTGTAAAGGATTATTTTTATTGGTGTTTAGATTAAGAACTTTTGTCTCTCGTAAAACGTTTAATTAAAGTAAGTAGTAATCTACACTAATAAAATAAGGAAGTAAACTTTGTTTGTTTTTTTGTTTGTAATGAATAGGCTCAAAAACTACTGGACCGATTTTAAAAAATTCTTTCACCGTTCAAAGCTACATTATCCACGAGTAACATAGGCTATATATATATGACATTATGCTACGGGAGCGAAGCCGTGCGGATCAGCTAGTTAAAAAGATAAATTAAAATCTTATTGGACATACATTTTAAATTATATGAAAGGCAAAGAGCACGTGTCGAACCACGCTGATTTGATTGCAATGAGTCTGAGCATACGTCAGCAATTAATTTAAATTATTACGAGAACTCCCAATAATATTCAATCATATTAGAAAATAATATGATTATCAAACGAGCAATAAAATACTATAAATAATGTATTTTAGAATCTCCTTAATAAGATTTTTTATTTAATTAAACATTTCTCTTGCAGATTGATAAAAGCGCCATCTAGTATTGAAAAGATGTTCAACTTAGTTTCACTACTCGTCGCCGCGGCGCTCGTGTCGCTTCATTGTACGGAAGTAAATGCTGCGATGGACCATCCTAAGATCATCGTTTCTAATAATTTAGAACCAAACAGTAAGTTAGTTTAACATATTTTTTAGTCGAAAACATATTATTAGTAGAATAAAGTATCATATCAAATTTAGTGAAATAAATTATATATTTTTGAATAATGTATTCTCTAATAAAAAACATGTTTCAAATTAAGTACTTAGTAATTGAAAATAAAATAAATTGCCAATCTCAAAAATCCAATGTCATGTTTTTGCTTTTAAAATTTATTAAACTCTTATAAGAAAATGAATTAATGTATGTGGGTTACTTTGTGAACGGAAAATAAACCATTGAATTTCATGATTTCCGCTGTTTATGAATATCGGCATAATATCTTATATTATGTTTAAACTTTATATTCTGAGATATTATAATATTCATTTATGACTGAGAAAAGTTTGTGTTATCTAAGGAGTTAAGGGGAATAATATTATATTATGTATTACCTCTTTTATTCTTGGAAAATGTTAAAGATTCATAAGTACTGAAATATTGTATTATAATGAATTTTTCATGTACAATTTTTGAGAAATTTTTCATTAAGTTTAAAATATTATTTATAAATAGTAAGAAAGTATTGTAAACGCGATTTATTGTACATTCTTACTAACCCGATTAAAAAGTATTTTATTCGATATGCAAAGTAAAACAGTTCCAATATTTAATTATTTACTATATATGTATTATTTAGTCAAAAAGCACTGGAAAAACCATAGCGTCTTGAAAATAAAATACACTCTCATTTTGCTATATTTATGAAAAATTCTCTTATTAGCAAAAATCAACGCAATTTCTAAGCGAACAATTCTATTTTTTATTATAAGTCTGTCTACAATATACTCATAATTAACTTTTAAAAATCACTAAATTAATCTCAAATATGCCAAACCCAAACAAAGTCACGACATATCAAGAGCTTTCTGAACCCCAGAAAACATAAAACCCAAAAAGGTCAAACGTGCATATCTATGCAAAATTCGGTGAAACTTTTTGCCAATTTTACTTTTTAATAACCCAGACGGTCCCCAATTATTCACCAGATGTTCACATTACACTGCGTAGTTTATATTCTAGTATTTTGTAAATCGGTTAATAATTATGTGATTTTTTTCCTGTATTGGAGATGATAATGTTAAGCAACTTTTTTCATAGGATGTTTGTATCACCTTCCCATCTTTACCAAGAAAGGTTTAAGCAAATAAACAAAACATATTTTAGTTTTAGTAAAAGTAGTACAAAAGCTAATTTTTTTTTTAAATATAACAGACTTTCGAGTTAAGAAAAATCTGAAGTTAAAAATAGTATTTTAGAAGCTATATTACATATATATCCACATGGTTTTATCATGAGATTATAGTTGGTCGTAACTTTCGAGGTGCGTTTTTGACCCAATTCGCGTCAAAGCATGACTTCAATCCCTACTCTCAAAATTTATAAGCTACCCAATCAATAATTTTTACGAATCTACGAATATTATGCATCGAGTACACAAAAATTTCATAATTTTGACAGTTAGAGGTGGATAGAATCCTATATGATTTAACCTTACCTAATAATATTATAAAGACTAGATATATGTAATAATCATTAATATTTCCAGTCAACCAGTCACCCCTAACCGTACGCTCGCTCTAAAGTGCTCGAAACGTTGGGTTAATAATAATGTGTATTAAACCGCGTTTAAAATCCTATTAAAAAGTTTATTTAATATTAAAAATACTCGCGTTAAAAAAAAAACAAGAAAATACTATTGTTATTGTTCCACTTAATCTATATAAAATTCAAGCTAATCTTTCCAGGCCTCCCCACCCC
>LQNK01001554.1:19568-33947 GCA_001586405.1 Phoebis sennae | reverse complement strand
TTAAATCTTTAAAACTAGGCAATTAATTTTGATGCGGTTTTTTTAATATAGAGTGACTCAAGAGGAATCCATCGAACAGTGGAGAAATACTGTTATTTTTGACATTTCTAATGTGTCGTTAATTATCAATTTTTTTCCACTTACATTGCAAACGCTCGCTGAACCTACGAGATTTATCAAAATTATGTGCTAATTTTTATATATGTCGCAGTAAGATAGAAAAAGCCGTAACATAGTTATATCCCTAGGGATATAATTATATGCCGGAACATAGTTATAAAACGGTCCAAGTTTAGTGATATACTTATATTACTAGATTAAGTTTAGTGAAATAGAAATCTACCATAGAATTAAATAAAAATTGGTATAATAATTTGATTATTTTAAAATTTGATTAGCTTGCCCTGTCATAAAAAAAAACTTTAAATTAAGAACCAGTTTGTAATACAAGCAATAAACTTTTATGTACAAAATTCCACTAATTAAGAACCGTGTTTATGTAAAACCTCTGTGTTAAGTTCAAGTAATAATAACATAAAAGGGTTTATATTAAAATTATTATCAATAAATGACAAATTAACATTGTAATCAAGTTCATAAGACCAACAATTTATTAAAGAATATTTAGGGTAGCGAAAGTTGTTACATATCTTTGTTGATTCTTTCAAATTCATACATTAAAAATTAAAATTGTTTTTATTGCTGACAAGCTGATCCGGCTTCGATCCTTTAACACATTGCATACTAGTTATTACCTGCTGCTTCGCCCGCGTGAATTTTAAATGCTTTTATCATTGGGCTAACCTAACACATAATTTTTGCACTATAAGGAAGCCTTTTTCGCAGTGTCTTATAGAAAGTGTTAATTTTAAATTGAATCTTTTTTTCTTTTATTTATTTACTAGCTTTCCGCCCGCGGCTTCGCACGCGTGGGCTACTTATTTCTGTATTTTTAGAGGAGTACAACAAAAGTTTAAAAAAATTACGATCGCAGCACCAGTAATATATGCGCATGTCTATAGGTTTTTTAATAATTTTCTATGGAAATAGGTTTGACCAAAATCTCACAGAGCGCGCGCCTCTTTAAAAATACAGAAAATAGAAGTCCATGCGAGCCAAGCCGCGGGTAGAGAGTTAGTTATTTTTTGAAGGTTTTTGAGATTCATTGAGTGTTTTAACGTCTTAATCTATACGTTAAGAGTATAAAAGGCATGTCCGCAACTCAACCAAAATCTCACATTGTCACGTGGTATGACATTTTCACGACTTTAGAAGCGTATATCTCAAAAAATATTTATTTTAGCAGAAAACGCATTTAGAAACCTCGATATCATTTTTAAATACCTTTCTAATGAAATATCACTCAATGTTGTATTCGCGAATTTATTTTTTTACCCTCCGTTTACATGTATGGAGACCTACCCCAAAAATATATTTTTTTAAATAAAATGTAGCCTATAAGTTGCACCTAATATTGGTCTATCAGCATATGAAATTTTATAAAAATCTGCCCAGTGGTTATTACGTGATTGACGCACATACAAACAGATAAACAGACAAACAGACAAACAGACAAACAGACAAACAGAAAAAAAATTTTTTAGCCATGGTTTTGGTATCTATAGAACATACAGATTGCATACCAATTACTCTTTTTGAAAAATATTCAATGTACAGAAATGGTTCGGTTACTGTTTTATTATATGTTGTACATATGTACTATATATTAAAGATCAAATAATAAGTTTAAAGTAGAAAATCAAATTATTTTATTTTGGTTCAAATCTATACAAAGTCGGTGCAAAATCTTGTTGAATTGAAAATAGATAAAGGCACCGAATTGATAACTTCCTCCTTTTTTTGAAAGTCGGTTAAAAAGGACTGTTACATAACAATATTATGTCTAAGGTACAGTACAATCAAACCGAACGTATGCACATCCATTTATAAGTGACCACGGCTTGACAATATATAATATCTTAATAATAATACTGTTTCATGTATTTCATTCTTTCTATATTGTCTTCTTTTTTAATAGATGTTCCAAAAATGGGAGAGATTATCAATAGCCCCAGATGTCAGCGAAGAAAGATCAATCCATTGAGTGCTATGTTTTTGCAAAATTGATATGAATAAAGCAATATTTGTGCATTCCTCTACCTAAAGTTTGCCGCCTCTTTTTCCTTCACAGTTTATTTTAACAATCTTTATAGAAAAAGGCTGTCAATTTTTCTATGAAGATGATAAAAATAAATTTTTGAATTTGCCACCAGGGGCTAGGGCATCTGCCTTCACTCCGCTTTTTTTAATTACGTTACATAGCAAGCAAGCATGCTCCAGCATGTCAAGGTCACTTGATGTTAAGTGAACACCAGAAATATCAGAAGAGTCCCCTAGATCCAACCCTGGTTATCAATTCAAGGTTTTTTTATCAGTAATAATAATAATAATAATAATAAAAGCCTTTATTACTACTAACAATCACAGCTTAATACTAGGTATTTTACAAACTATTCTTGCTATATAAACTATTTTAAACTTAATCTATTATCTTATCTTCATTCTTATCTACGCTTGTATGTTAGAAGTTGCCTCATTGGCATAGGCCTCCCCCATCTCTTTCCATTTATTTCTATCTCTTGCTTTGCTCATCCAGTCCGGGCCAACTTTTTCTAAAAATATGTCTACCCATCTTTTTCTGGGTCTACCTCTCTTTCTTTTTTTGTCCCTCGGTATCCATTCTGTAATCTTCTTGGTCCATCTTGTATCTTCCATCCTACAGATATGTCCTGCCCATTTCCATTTCAGCGATCTTATTTTCTTTGCAGCGTCTGTGACTTGAGTAGTTTTTCGTATTACTTCATTCTTTATTTTGTCCTTTAGTCTCAAGCCCAACATACTTCTCTCCATTTTCCTCTGACATATCATAATCTTTAGTTCATCTTCCTTCTTTAAACACCATGTCTGACATCCATAAGTAAGACATGGTAGAATTGCTACATCAAAGAGTCTACTCTTTACTTTCATAGAAATTTGCTTATTCTTCATTATTTCTTTTAGGCTCCAATATTGTTTCCATGCAATAGCAATTCTTCTTTCTACTTCTTTACTCGAGGCATGATCAAATGATATTCTTTGTCCAAGGTATATGTATTCATTGATGTATTCTATTTTTTGATTATCAACAATCACTTCTTCTTTCTTTGCATTTGTCAAAATTTTTGTTTTAGTTGGATTGAGTTCCAAGCCCGCCTTCCTACTTTCAACCGCTAGTTCATTTACTAACATTTTTAGGGTATTCGCGTCGCTTGTAAAAATAACGATGTCATCTGCGAATCGTAAATGGTTGAGATACTCGCCGTTTATCTTGATCCCTTTTCCTCGCCAATCAAGCTTCCTGAATATGGATTCGAGAACGGCCGAAAATAGTTTTGGTGAAAGCGGATCTCCTTGTCGGACTCCCCTGTCTATAGAAAACTCCTCACCTTCTCTTTCTAGTTTTACTTTCGCACAAGTATTCGAATACAACGATCGGAGTAGACTGATATACCCTCCCTCTATTCCTTGATCAAGCAGGGATGTCCAGATAGAATTGTGGTGTAACGAGTCGAAAGCTTTTGTGTAATCAATAAAGCAAAGGTATAGTGTTTGATTGTATTCGTTAACTTTTTCAATTAATTGCGTTACTGTATGGATATGATCAACTGTGGAAAAATCAAAGTTTTTTATCAGTACTTTCATTTAAATAAATATAAATATTCCTGGACATTTAACACAACGCCATCTAGTCCCAAACTAAGTAAAGCTTGTACTATGGACACTAGATAACTGATAGACATACTTAAACATACTTTTTTAAATACATACATACTATAGATAAACTGACACACAGACAGTAGAAAATTACAATGTTCATTATCATAATTTCCTCGTGGGGATCGAACCCTCCGGCGCAATAGACCATTGCTGTATCCATTGCGCCAATGGGATCGAAAAATTTATTATGTAATATTAATGGATCACTTAACATCAGGTATACCATAAAAATTACGTAAATGTTTTCAAGCCAAACTTGATCTAAATTTGACAAGCCACAAGGTTTGCCCTATCACGACTAACAATCTTATTATCACCATGAATTGGTAAAGATTACACTTGCATCATTATTACTGCATTTGATGCTATCGAGATTGTTCAACAATGTTGCAGTGTGAAGTGTTTCAAATGCACTGACGTTAATGCAACGAAAGCAAGCTATTTAAACATAATTTTGTTAAAATGTAAAGTTATATAAGCATCCAAATTTTGGCTCAAAATTGCTTTTTTGTTTTATTCTATTTTTCGTTCGTGTTACAAAATTTGTAGTAAGAAAATACATCTCGGTTTTAAATTTTGTTCAAAATCATTATTTGACGTCACACATCTTTATAATCAGCACAAAAAAATAAATACATTTTTTTGCCGAGTTACGAATGTTAAAATAGTACATTTAACGAATATTATCGCCAATTAAAAAAAAATATTTAGCTTTTGAATTAGACCAATACAATCATTGTTTTATAATCAAATTAAACAAAACCAAATTCAACTGTACACACAATTAATTATAACTATTTAAGAAAGAAAGAAAATTAATTTATTTTTAACAAATAAAAAAACAGTGATCTATATTTTACCATTTAATAATAACCACAATTGAAGGTTACCAATCGATATTGCTTCTTCAATTTCATAACCATAAGCTAACAAGTCTCAAAAAATTACATTACATTTAATAATAGTTATTTAACCGAGAATCGAACCTTGAACCGGTTACTTATTAGATATAATAATTGGCAATGGAAGGTTAGGATTATCAGGTGAAGGTTTTGTGGTTATTTTTGACATATTATAAACTGTAGTAGTTTTAAGAGCATTGCACGATTGGGCCAAGCTCGCACCTAAATTGAACCCTTACCTATATGTATACCAAGTTTCATTATAATCGGTTCAGTAGTTTTTGCATGAAAGAGTTACAAATATATATAGATACATAGTACATACATACTTACAAACTTTCGCATTTATAATATTACTAGAGCTAATATAAAATTCACATGCATTAAATTGATTTTTAACATTTTATGCAAACATTGAGTAAATTTTAAATAATATGTCTTTTTGGTCGTATTTAAATAAATAATTATTGTTAAGTGTTAATATTGTGGAATTGAAAGTATAAAAATATGTTTGTCTTTAAATAAAAGTAATATGCAATTACATCAAGAAAATCAATACAAATTATAAAGTATATCAAATATCTTAATTACTCGTACACTTGTAAATTACACAAATAAATCATATTCGCAGTGAACCACAAACCCGGTCATTCAAGATAGCGATCTATCATCGCAGCACAACTCATTATTAACGGCCCATCCGTTCGGTAGGTCAAGGCTGTAGAAAGGAACGATTGTTACAGTTTGGTAATGCTTTGGGAGTGAAGATGACTGAATTTGTAATAAACGAAACAATATTATGTGGAAATTTGAATGTAAATTGTGAATTAGTTACATAAAATATGAATAATTGGATTTTATTTATTAAATAATTTTTAACTTAATATGAAAAAAATTGTAATGTATGTAAAAAAAATGAAAAAAAATGTAATGTAAAAAAAAATGTATTATACATGTGATATATATAAAATGCATAAACATAAGGAAAATTAATTACTTTGCAACTCGTGAAAAGCTTTTTTATATAATAGCTTTAAATGAAACAAAGTAAAGATCTATTATTATTTATCATATTTAATATGTTGATTTAAAAAAAATATTGCCAATTTTTTTTATATTCTTATTCTTTTTTTTACATCGTTTCACAGTTAAAATATAAAAGAATAATTTTTAAGATTTTTATACTGCTCCAGGTTTCACAGGTCAAAATGATGGGAAAATGCCCCTTTCCTCATCAGGTAATACAAAACTTATTGTCATTTAAAAAATTAAATCTACCTAATCCTACTTCCTACTAATATTATAAATAAAAGTTTAGATGTTTGTATGTTTGTGTGTTAATCACGCCGCAATTACTGAACGTATTTTGATGAAATTGTGTATACACATGTCGTGGGCAGAAGCTAGTCTTTAATAACATGCTTTAATAAATGACTTTGATTTGTATAGCGTTAATTGAAATAATATGCCTTAATACATAATTTGCACCGTAATCTGTACACCATATATTACACTTCTTCAATTTATTAAAACATAATTATATTACAAAGTATTTCAATAATGGCTACTGGTTGAATTAGACCTTACAAAAACCAGTATAATTTTAACCTAGAACGAAAGCCTATTTTACAAAACTAGTTCTTATTACAAGGGGATAGAAGTTAGTTTCGATTTGAAAGGATCGTGGGAAGAGTCTATTTAGCGTGGTCGTGTTAATTAAAATGGTTTAGGGTCAAATGTGACTGTATTTGTTGTAAATGTCTTCAGTGATGAAACGGAGCGTTTTATAAATAGCTTTGGATAATCTTGTTGTACTATTTGTTTTTGAAACAATATGGATAGTGCATTTTTTTCTTGTTTAACCGACTTTAAAAAAAGGCGGAGGTTCTGATTCTACGATGGTTACATAAAATAAATTTTCCCTTCCAAATATTTACATCTCTTCCTCTTTCTGTGCAGCTTATCCTCTCCTAAAGGTTGTCTGGCAGAAATCGCTCTAAGTGATAACACCGCCTTTTGTGTGTGTTACCATATTTTTAGTTTTTTTAAGTTTTATGTAAAAGTTTTAACACACAATAAAGAGTTCATTCATTCATTCATAAATAATAATAGTTGCATAGCGCATCACTTTCCTTTTTTAAACGATGTTTAAATAAAATATAATTATACTATAGTCGTAAATCACAAATAAGCACGACATAGATAAAAATATTTAACAGATAATATATGTTGTGTTTAAAAAAATATTCATGTCTTTTTGTATTTTTTTCGAAATTACCACAAACTACACGAAAGACTCTACCATGATGAACTATACAGCGTGTAGCGAAAAGAGATCTACTCTTTACGGTATGAATAGAGAAACTTATGACGCTTCATAAAAATATATTTTGTTCAGTAAAGGTCGTAGTCCTAGTCATTACGTCAACCCTGTATATCACTTTTTCATTTCTGGGTGGTTTTTTTATTAAGATATTCCTTAAAAATAAAATTTAGACATTTAAAATAGTTTAAATAATAATTGTAGCATTAAAATTAAATAAACATTTTTAATATAATATTTTATATTCTCTATGGATGACCACAGCATGAATTATTTCTCTCAATGTTGATAAATCAAAGAACTCGTAAACACAATAAATAACATAATATATTGTCATGATACATTATTAAAGCTGCTCATCAATACGACGTTTGTAATAATTCAAAAAATAATATATATTGTAGGATATATTACTAGAAAAATTATTTTATTACTAACTTCCACCCGGCTTCACTTAGATCAAAAAGTATCCTATCACCTAATACAGCTATTATCTATCTATATATGAAATATCATCAAAATTCGTTTTGTACTTGTGTATCTATGACTGACATAAACAAACCAAACTTAGCATGCGTTTGCAATGTAAGCGGAAAAAAATCAATAATTAACGACATCACATTAGAAACCTGAAAAATAATAGTACTTCTCCACTATTTAATGGATGTTATCATACATATAAACCTTCCTCTTGAATCACTTTATCTATTAAAAAAAAATTTGTTGCGTAGTTTTAAAGATTTAAAAATACAAAGGGACATAGGGACAGAGAAAGCGACTTTGTTTTATACTATGTAGTGATTTCATACATGTTTAAAGGAAATAGTCCCAGGTTGGATGTCTCGCATTTACATAAAAGTGGATTCACAATGTCTCCCAGGATTGACTAGTCACGAAGTGCGTAGACTGTTTATAGGCTGCGATGTAACTGTCCTTACGTAGCGGCAGCAAAAACATTGAAATAAAACAAGTTTTTTTTTTAAAGAAATCAAAATTAATATCTTGAAACAACGTGACATCTATTATTAACTCATAGTTTTATATGAGTACTAGCTGATCCGCGCGACTTTGCTCCAATTTTGCAGGAATTTTTAACGAATACCACCTAATATTATAGTGTATTTTGTTTTAAGTATGTACCTAATAAAAAAAATTGTATTTTCTATTACTTTATATAGTTTTCTTCACTTTGTTTTGTATACAGGTTTTTGAGATTCAATCTAGTTTCAATACATTTTAATGTACCTATATAATACTGATATGGTTGTCACCTGTTTTGTATACCTTAATAAAATAAAATAAAGTAGTTTTTGAGCTATTCATTACATCCAAACAAATAAACAAAGATTTCCTCTTTATGATATTAGCGTAGATATAAATTAAAGAGTATCTATGGATTTTTATGTCAAAGGCAAGCACGGTGTCACCGGGACCTCAAGAGAGGACGCGATTTAAGAAAAAGTTGAAAAATAAGTACTGAATTAATTTTTTTTTCTTTCTTTTTCTTTTCTGAAAATGAAAATCTTTTTAAATGATTTTAAACGCGGCTAATCATAGTGTGATCACGGGTGACTGAGATCACAGTTGTCTTCTTGTGTGTTTAAAAAAATGGAGGTAGACACAAAATTTTTGAAACAATTATAAAGACAACTGTCATCTTAGTCATCCGTAAATACGCTGGCAGTAAGTCGGTTTGATAATAATGTAAAATAATGTATAATAAACCGCGTTTAAAATCATTTATTCCATTTAGAAAGAAATAACGAAAAGTTTATTTTTGACAAAACACAGGTACATAATTAAAAAAAATCTTTAAAAAATAACTTAATATAAAACTTTACGATCAAATTTTGAAATACCTACTCCGTTACTATAGCAACTGTCCTGATAATCAAGAACAATAAAAAATGTAACATTATTTAATCGTCCAAATTCGCTATACAAACAAATTCATTGTTCGCACAAATAAAGCCCCATTGAGTGTCGAAATGTATTGTTTCAGAGCAGACAAGCGGAAGGGTCATCTGATGAGTTGCTAAAACATCCGTGGAGCTTTCTCTAGTAATATCTGGGTATTAATAATTCTAAAAAACAATCAAAGTATTACCGACTTCTTTAATCCTTTGTTGGTAATCCTTTTAGAATATTTGGTATCTAAAATGTAGAAAAAAATTAAAGGTTTCATTTTTTTATTCATTAGTTGTTATAATATTTAAATTAAATTTATATTCAGCTTACATAAAGATTTAAAAAAGTAAAAATTTTTTTAAAATAATCTTAATTAATTTATGTGTTGCTTAATTTTTTTAATATTCATCACATAGTAGAATGATAAAATTCGAAATATTTCCTAAAAAATATATAACAATGTAATTATGTATACGTTGAAGATAAAAATCTATGGAACGCAAACAGGGCTGTCATACGCACCTTTTAAAAATTTCCACGACTAACAATCTCAGTTATATATTTTTATTTTATCAATAGTATTTTTATAATAATAAATTTTAAAATGATAAAGTTTTCAAGCGGGCATCAAAGATTATATTCGAAACTTGACAAAAAATGTCTCAAGATTTAGTTAAGTTTTATTTTTAGAATGATTAAATTAAATTAATTTTATTTTTGAAAAATAATTGATTTTGTGAAAAAAAACAATACATATAAGACTATAGTATCAACCCTACCGGAACCTATGCTAAAAGATCACTCACATTATATCATTGTTACAAAGACCTTTCATTATAATAAACATGTATTATGTTACAATTACGCAAACAAGTAGATCACAAAAAATGCAACTGTTATGTGATCAGTACTCTCCGCGAGGTCAGTTGCTTATGCACAGTACAGACAGCAAATAAAGCCTTTATATAATTTCATAGTAATTGTAATATCTGTTATAGATAATAACAATAACATATGTGGTCTCGCAGATTTCAACCTAGGACAGCTTACAATACAATTCGAAGTTTTTTTATTATTCCTATTTACAACTTATATTTGAAAGTCAAAGTCAAAACGCTTATTTTCCAAATTGGCCTCTTTCAAGGTGCTTTTATTTATTTATTTTGTTTTTTTTTATGTGTGACAGACAGGTATTTGACCACGAGCCCACCTGATGGTAAGTGGCACTGTGGTCTAGGTGGCACCATACCTACCTGTAAGAAACCCATTCACTCTCGCCTTGAATAGATCCAGGTTGTAATTAGGAGGAAACAGATGCAGGTAAGGCATTCCAGTCCTTGGCTGTTCTTATAAGGAATGACGAGTCGAAGCGTTTAGTGCGTCGACTCGGAATGTCCACCACGAAAGGATGTGTGTTATCGGTGCGTCTGCTGGTGCGTGAGAAAAAGGGCGAAGGGGGTATCAGTTCGTGCAGCCCCATCGCGCATTTTAAAATCTTTTTAGATTTATTTGTCTAAACGTTCGTGCTTTGCTGGAAAAATTAATTATGAAGAAAACTCTTTGTCTATGTATGTATTTTTGTTTGATTTAACTCGTTTGTCTATGTTTTTTTTTTTGTATATTTATTTCAGGCTAGTTTTCAGAAAAACGGGTCTTTTGCATGGGGTTATCAACTTTTTCGTTGCTAGCTTGGCCTTGTTTTGCCATAATGGCCATCTCTATCCAAAACGCATCTTCTTATATAAAACTAGCTGAGTTCCGCGGTTACACCCGCGTATATCATTCCCGAGATTTCAACGAATCTCTGTACAATTCATCCAAATACTGTAGTTTCGGAGCCTATTTAATACAAACAAACAAACAAACAAATCTTTCCTCTTCATAATATTTGGATAGATAATATAACTAGATTATTATTTAAAAGTGGTACTCACATATTTGATTAGTTAAGCATATAGAAGCCTTTTTTCGTCTGTATTTAAAAAAAAAAACAATATTATTTTTACAAATCCTAATTTTATTTTTTTGCTACCCCTACACGGATTTAGATTGACAAGTCATTAACTGTGCGCATCGTGCAACAAGTGATAAATCTCCTTGATATGGGGTAATTAACATTTGGGGTCCATTTATCAAAGGTCCAAAAAAGAGGTTACAAGAATACTCTATGTTTGTCTATGGTCGAGAGGTTAATAAAGAAAACAAATAAAATTATTTATAACTATTCTTGATGTTATACTT
The DNA here is from genome assembly GCA_001586405.1 of Phoebis sennae. Lineage (NCBI taxonomy): Eukaryota > Metazoa > Arthropoda > Insecta > Lepidoptera > Pieridae > Phoebis > Phoebis sennae. The sequence continues at coordinate 22,757 of LQNK01001554.1, read as the reverse complement.
TTTTTGTAAATACATACATATTATACCTAGACAGTAGAAAATCCTCGAACGCTGAAGCTGTGGAACTACCTTCCATCTGCGGTATTTCCGAACAAATTCGACATTGGGGCCTTCAAGAGAAGAGCGTATTTTTCCATCAAAGGCCGGCAAAGCACCTGTGATACCCCCGGTGTTCCAGGTGTTCATGGGCGGCGGGGATCACTTAACATCAGGTGATCCACTTGCTCCTTTGCCTGCTCTGCCATAAAAAAACATGAAACTTACCCACCACTGTGCCAATTGGGTTGATTTTACATCTACCCTAATATTATAAAGAGTAAAACTTTATTTGTCATAAACAGGCTCAAAAACTACTGGGGCGATTTTAAAATTCCTTCACAATTCGAAAGCTAATAAATACGAGTTACATCGGTCGGGGAGGCATTATTATTAGTTAAGTTAGTAAGTTATTATTTAAATTGGCGGTACTGGAGCACCCCCATGCGACAAAGACCATGTGAAGCTGTCTATCCTGAGTCTGATCTCTCTCCGGCCGTGTCGGTCTGCCGTCCCATCAGGTTATGAGAGTAAAAGGAATAGAGTGCACCTATGTTGGCGCACATACTTGTGCACTATAATATCTCCTATCTTGCTAGTCTCTTTAAACGGCCGTTTTCAATAATTTATCAAAGCTTATGGATATATTGTAATCTCAGATTAAAAGGCTATCCGTCGATAGTATATTGAAATTAAAGTAAGTGCAAATAGATAGATTTGTCTGACTTTAGTAAGCAGAACAAGGGATAGATAGAATATTGAAAACAGCCGTAAGATGAGCCACTATAACCAATGGATATATGTTTTTTGCTTGCCGGCTAGGAAATATTATAAGAAAAGTTTAGTTTTAGTTTTCTGTCAATAAATAAAAATAAAAAAATGACTGATACAAATTTTTTTAGTAATCGTAACATTAGAAGTAGTACAGTACTCGCTTAAAGCCAATTACGTAATAATGTTAAATGTGAAAACAAATCTACATAAATATCCCCATCAATAATTACGTATCCTCATTCAAACAAGAAGTTTAATTATAAACAACATACCTGTAATGTCAAGTTCAGATATATTTTATCTGTGCAATAAATTTAATTTACCATTTCCTCTTCATTATATATTGAATTACGACGCGAACATAAGTTTATTTGCTATTAAATTAAGATAAAACAAGGTATATAAGTTTTAAATCATCTTTATTTAATAGTTTACACACGTTAGTTTTATTCGAGTCAACTTCAGGTTATAGAGAATGATGTATATAATTGTTTTTTTAATTGGTTACAAATAGAACAAACAGAATCAATCTAATGTACAGAACATAGGAGAAATTTGAAATTCCGTAATTTTCTTGAAGACATTGATAATTGCATTAAAAGATTAAATTTAAACTTATTGGTAGAATTTGTGTTTGAAGTTTGAACAATGTGAATGGTTTCTAAAATAAATAAATATTCCTGGAAATTTAACACAACGCCTTCCATAGTACAAGCTTTTATTAGGTTTCTAGTCCCAAACTAAGCAAAGCTTGTACTATCGAAACTAGATAACTAATAGACATACTTAGACATACGTTTTTTTGTAAATACATACATACTATAGATAGGTTTGTTTATGGGACGAATAAAACTTTTTTCCTTCTTTCTTTCTTTCTTAGATAAACAACCAGACTACTGTCTGGTTACAATGTTCATCACATGATAATTTTCTACTCGTGGGGATCGAACCCACACCCTCCGGCGCATTAGACCATTGCCACAACCACTGCAAAATTGCCAAGTTTTAAATGTTTTATTTTTAAGATTCAAAAAATGTTTACCAAATTGTTTTAAAGTATATTATAAATATTGAAAATATAATTGATAGATTGTATTGTGACTTCTTGGTGGAAATGCATTTTAAGTTTATTAAAGACTTTTTTACACACACTTTTAATTACAACCGTAACTGTTACCGTCTCGAAACCGGTTGTAATTAAATAATGTTTTAAAATAAATAGTGGAGATATTGTAAAAAAGTCTTTAATTCAATACTTATTCGAAAATATGACATTTATTTAACCAAATCAAGTTAATACCCTTTACATCATGTGAATATTACATAGAATGTCTTACAAACTAACATATCTAACAAACTAGATACCCTTTGAAACATTAATTAATTATTAATCCATTGAAAGGACGTATTGACATACTGATTCATCAGTCATTTCTACGTTTTGTCACATAGATATAGTAAATAAAATACTTTATAGAGGATTTTAAACGCGGTTTATTATACATTAAATTACATTATTATTAGAATAGAATAGAATAATCTTTATTTGCATAATGTGTGTCAATTACAGTTGACAAAGAAAATATTTATAAAGTATCAACACATTTGTCCAGGTAGGGCATGCAAAATTAATCTATACATATAATAAAACAGTAACCGAACAATTTCTGTACATTGAATATTTTCCAAAAAGAGTAATTGGTATGCAATATGTATGTTCTATAGATACCAAAACCATGGTTAGAATTTTTTTTTCTGTTTGTATGTGCGTCAATCACGTATAAACCACTAGGCAGTTGTTCATAAAATTTCACATGCTTATAGACCAATATTAGGTGCAACTTATAGGCTACATTTTATTTAAAAAAAATAATTTTAGGGGTGGCTCTCCATACATGTAAACGGAGGGTAAAAAATAAATTCGCGAATAAATCATTAAATGAGGTGTCATTGGATAGGCCTTTAAAAATAAAATGGAGGTTTCTAAATGCGTTTTTTGCTAAATTAAATATTTTTTGAAATATACACTTCTAAACTCAAACCACAAAACAGTCATACCACGTGACAATGTGAGATTTTGGTTTACTATCATGTCTTTTTATACTATTACCGTATCTATATACGGTAAAAACACTCAATAAATTCTCAAAAACCTTCAAAAAATAACTAACTCTCCGCCCGTGGCTTCGCTCGCGTGTGCTACAATTTCTGTATTTGGAAGAGGCGCGCGCACTGTGAGATTTTGGTGAAACCTATTTTCATAAAAAAATTATAAAAACACTATAGCCATGCGCATATATGAGCGGTCCCTAAACTGTAATTTTTTAAACTTTTGTTGTGCGCCTCTAAAAAATAAAGAAATTAGTAGCCCACGCGTGC
>LQNK01001554.1:0-16976 GCA_001586405.1 Phoebis sennae | reverse complement strand
TTTGTGATGAAAAATGGACGTGTCCAATTTTTGGGGTGAAAAAACACTGTAGCGTGGTCACGGGTAAATGAATGAAAGTTGCCTTCAATTCCTATATATAATTAATTCAGGTAGCAAAAGTTTCAAAATGCATGGTCTCATCAAACTTCTAAAACCACATATTATGTTTCCATTTCAATCAGACAGGCATTATAATTTCGCTTATAATTTTTATTTATTTATTTATTTATTCATTCATAAGAAACTATCATCATTACAGTCATGCCTCAGGACCAATTCGTTAGACAGTTTACATTCTTTCAAATATTTAAATAACAATTAGATTACAATGTCATATTACATACAATTACATTTAAAAAAGTGTCAAAAGTAATTAATTTAAAATTATGTCATTCGCATCAGGAATCAGTCAAATATCTACATGGTCATACAATAATAATAATACAATGTCATTTTTTTTAGAATACGGTGTCAAAAATAATTTCTATATTAAATATATTCATAAAGTTAAAACCGAGTACTATTCGGAATTCTGTTATTCAGAGAAACCACTATTCGTACCATTAGTTAAAACTAATAACTTTTTAGTTCATTTATACGTTTTCAATTAGATAAAACTATAATCAAACTAATGATTTATTCAAATGTGATTTCGAAATATAAGTAGGTGTCGATCATTACTTCGACGTTAATTGGGCCAAGCACTTCTAAATATGTAGTTGTATTTTAAATGTAACTATAGTTTTTGTCTGAAAGAGAAACCGTAAGATTGCCATTTGCACATATAACCTTGTTATTAACTAGTATAGTATTATATTATCTGTGTTACTAACCGACTTCAAAAAGCAGGCAGTTCTTAATTCGACCGTATTTTTCATGTTACATTAAAACGGCATATATCCGGTATTTATAGACCGATTTTGATAATTCTTTTTGCATTCGAAAGAGTTTAAACCTTGTGGCGTCGGGTAAGAATATATCTGTCGCTACCCCATTTTTACCCGTGGGTGTCGTAAGAGACTATAGAGCAATAAAAGAGTGGGAGCCGAGCACTGCACGATTGGGCCAGGCTCGCATCGGTGTAATTACCACCTCCCGGCAGAAAATCAGCGTGAAGCAGTATTACTCTATGTTTCGTACGGTGAGCGGGTGCCTGGAGGCCTGTATTCCCATCCCACTCCTCTCCCACACTGTTAAACTTCTCTCCCAATTTCCCATCATTGATCCTCAGGCAAAGCGTTGCAGACGCTATAGTTGACGCTATAGTTTGCTGGTAGATGTTTATGGGCTGCGGTCAGTCACTTAACATCAGGTGAACCGCATGCTACGCTGGCCTGCTGTTACATAAAAAAAAAGATTATAATATCCGTCTAGTCCCATAGAATTGGTTAATATAGTGGAATTAGATTACGTATCCGTTAAATCATAATAAACCAAACGATGTTCATATAAACATAATCAAAGTCAAAGTCAAAGTCAAAACGTTTATATTCCAAACTGAATTCCAAATTCCAAAATGCTTTTTAGAACGTCATATACATTTACGTAATTAATATTTTTTTTACATGTACGGAAGGAAGGAAGGACCGGCAAGAAACTCGAGTAGTTGCTCTTTTCAAAAATTTTTAATACAATGTGGAATTGTTTACAATTATACTCCTATATATTAACTACAATCTTCTTTATATTAACTAATGAATTTCGGAAGTGTGAAGGTTTCGTTCGTCAATAGATTTATAATGATCAATTACAACCCATTGTATGAAACTTCCGAGAGCATTGTTAATTGCTAATAATTACTATATTCATGAGTTATTGCATTCACTGCTTCATAGTTCATATTTGTCTATAAATAACTATGATGATTTGATTTAAAAGTTAGTTAATTTTTTATTATTATTATATATTTTAACTACAGGAATATTATAAGAGGAAAACGTTGTTTGTTTGGTTGTAATGAATAGGCTCAAAAACTACTGGATTTTAAAAATTCTTTCACCATTCGAAAGCTACTTCCACGAAAAACATAGGCTATCTATATAAAATTATGCTAAGGGAGCGAAGCTGCACAAACCAGCTAATAAATGATATATTAGCTAAATACATATCTAAAAAAATTGAGATTTGACGAAAAAATTCTGCATATTTTTTTAACAGTATAGATTTTGTAATGCAATACGCAACCTTAAGAAAAAGTCTTTTACATTTTGAAACTTTACAATTGCACTCAAAAATTATTAAACAAAATTACAAATGCGGTTTACAGAAGCAATGGGAAATGCCGTAATGGCTTTTGATGACTGGTGTTGCTACATCCTCGCATCTTTTATTTTATTGCAACATTGGTATTAAATGTGCAACAAATTGAAAATTACTAATTATGGTTTGAATGCCTAGATTTTGTCTAATGAGAACTTAATGATTAAAACATTAGAGACAGGGTCATAATTTATTTAAATCGTTACATGGGTTATTCTTATGGTTAATATCTACATTACATTAAGCTCATATGCCTTCAGAAATGTCATATAAGATTTGGTAAGTGGAGGACAGAAGTATAAATTTGCATTTTTTTTATGTTATAGCAAGCAAGCGGGCATGCGGTTCACCTGATGTTAAGTGACTGACCGCAGCCCATCAACATCTTCAACATCAGAGTGTCGAGATGCCTTGCCGGCTTGAAAGAAGGGATAAAGAGAGAATTAATGATGGAAACTTGGGTGAGGAGTAGAATAGACCAGGAGAGCAATGGGATGGAAATACAGGCCTCCAGGCCCCCGCTGGCAGAACAAAACATAGTGCAATACTGCTTCACGTCGATTTTCTGCTGGGGGGTGATAATTTCACGGTGCGAGCTTGACCCAATCGTGCAATGCTCGGCCCACACTCTTTTATCGCTGAAGATGTTATGCAGCAGAATGACCCTCTGTCGCCTCTTACGACACCCACGGGTAGAAATGGGGTGGCGACACACGTATTATCCGTCACCACCAGTCATCACACGAGTGAAGCCACGCAGAACAGCTACTTTAGTTGTAATATTTTCTGGCAGATCATAAATTTGGAGACTTCACTCATTACGGGACACCCTGTAAAATAAACAAACGGAAAATTTAAACAACGTATTCATTTATAAATAATCACATTTGATTTGTAAATAAACCAATATTTATCCATGTGCAATGATTTCATTAATACAAATGTTCCGGTTTTTGCCTTTTACAATTAATTTATTGATACTTGATAATCAATTAAGATAGGTTTTAAATGATAAACATGTCTTCCGTCCTGTGATCGTATTTCATTAAAAGTATAAAGGTATTTATATAGTTTCCTATATTTAAATTCAAACAGAAGAAAATGTATGAGATTGAATCGAACATTTATTTATTTCTTAAATAAATAAATATTCCTGGACATTTAACACAACGCTATCTAGTCCCAAACTAAGCAAATCTTGTACTATGGAACTAGATAGACATGCATACTTACACATACTTTTTTTATTATACATACTCGTACATACTATAGATAAATTAACATCCAGACAGTAGAAAATTACAATGTTCATCACATCATAATTTTCTACTCGCGGAATCGAACCCACACCCTCCGGCACAATAGATCATACCCACATCCACTGCGCCAATCGGGTCATTTATTTAAAAGACCTCATCCCATTTTGTGTAGCATAATATTTGGTTGAATGATTATCTATTTAATTTACTTTTCATGAAATATATTTGAAAACAAATATTTTTTATCATAAATATTTTTTCCTATTATTTTCTCACTAGCTTCAGCCAGTGGCTCCACTCGCGTTAAATTCGGGCAGACCAATATTACAAAATTCAATCTATCTGTATACTAAATTTTATCCAAATATGTTCAGTAGTTGCGGCGTGCCAACCAAACTTACATAATTAATAATATTACTAGAATCACTAAGATAGTTTGATGGTTAATGATTAATAAAGGAAACTTTCATATAAGTAAATTAAATTAATTAATTTTCTTCCGTTGCCCTATAAAAGTACGGAGGTCGTTATATACAGGATGTGAAATGATTGTGATGACCTTTTTTTTGTTTCGAATGGTAAATACCTTGTATGGATAATGTATGATGATCTAAAGAAACATAGAGTTAGTAATGTTTAGAGCGCTCATTTTTTTGTTTTTTTATTTATAAAAGGTAATATTATATTTAACAATTAAATACGCCAATAACAACATACATAGATATTTCATAGATGTTTTTTAGTATTTCTCAGTGTAGAAATGATTATTTGGTATTTGTTAAATTGATAGGCAATGATAGGCAAGGACCCGGACGTGCGAAAGTAAATTTTTAAGATTCCTTTGAATTATTACAAAAATTGTACCGCAATACTTTCATAATTTAAAACCATTTTTTTGTAAAATTCTGTTTTATTCAAAACCTTTTTTATAATATATAAATAGTAACACCAAGTATATTAGTTAGCTGATTGTTAATACAATTAAAATTAAAATTCTATAAATAAATTACTACATCATCGTCATCGTCAGTAAAAAAATATATTTAAATTGTGGGTTGTCTAAACATTGTTAGCTCTGCGCCGCACTATAAACAATGTTGGCACTTTGCATCAACGGACATACACACGGATCGTAATGGTCTAAGATCAGGGGTTCCCAATCTTTTTCGGCCCATCGTACACTTATAAATAACTATTGCCCGTGACTTCGCTCGCGTTACATTCAGAATCGCGTAATGAACTCAATAGCTCGAATTTATAATGTACTAGCTGCCCGCCCTCGCTTCGTTTCGGTTAATTAAGTCTTAAAAAGAACGAGTTCCCGTGTGACGACGGGTTAGAATACATGTGTCTAACATACTAACGACTATATCTCAAAACCTTTTCATCTGATTGATATAGTAAAGGGCAATTTTAGTCTACTTTAAATGCCTAATCTAATAAACATATTTCTTTGGATAAGGATTAACACTGAACTAAAGAAAATGACTTTGAAAATAACAAAAATAAAAATATAAAATGAAATATTGTAAGTCAATCGTAAGAGATAGAGATATGCTCTCGACTTTTTTGTGGGTAAAATTGTTGTACAAATCGGTAGTACATTTTTCTACTATATCTTAGCTAGTTTGTGCAGCGTTCGCGTGGAATGCTCGCAATTGGCAAGATTGTTTGCATGTATTCAACATAATAAATTCTATATTAAAACCTCCCTCAAAAATTATTCTTTCTATTGTTGAAAACAGCTGTAAGCTGACTTAAAGATAATTAATCTGTATGTATCAGGGGGAAGGGAGACTTTCGCTAGAGAGTGGAACCTCGGTTACAGTTTGGGAAGCCATGATCTGATTTATACATCTAGTGCTATGACATTTGTTAGGTTTTGCAACGGATCCAATGGCCTCGTATTGGAAAGGGTTTTTATTTGGAATTTGATATAAATGAAGTATTCAGGCAATGTTAATAATATTTTGATGTTACGTTAAAATTATGAGCTGACTCAACTGAAATTTATTACATACAGGATGTCTAATAAGAAGTGAAGCATCTCTTCATCATCATCATAATTCTATCTGCTATTACGGGATACCTTGTATATCCATCATAAAAAAAATGTCATTAAATTGATATTTTATTGAAATTCATAATTTTTTATTTACATCATATTATCATTATCGTATTATAATATTGGTACAAAGTGTATTTTATACAATTTGAAGCAAGATATCTTATGATTTAAATTAACAAATGTTAAGTGAAATTTTCTATATTTATTACTAAATCAAAACAAAAAGTGCTGAACAAATTTTAATGAAATTCAAATTTAGCATGAAAATAGTTCACTTCGAAATCTAAATTAAAAGCTTCGAAAGCTTTATTTAGATGTACATTAATTTTGATATTAACAATTCCATATAATAGTAATATAACAATACAATAGTTTCGCGTGGGCGAATGTAGGCGTCTCTATAATTAATTTTGTTTTATCTATGTCATTGCTAAACTTGTTGTAATTACTTATCTGTGATTCATAGAAACTCAATTCTTGACGTGAATATTTGAAGTATTCAAAAATACATTTTTCAGTTTTGATTGATTATTATTTAAGTCTTTTTGAGAGCACCTTATTGATCTTCTGACGGTGTAGCCTTGGTGTCGAGTTTGTATAGCAGATAACATACACCCGTATTCTACATCGTAAGATAGTTAGTTATTCTACTTGTTACACTGGTTATACACTCACACACCCTCCTTGTCTTTGTGTCACTTTTTTTTTCTTTACCCTAATATTTGTGTCATTGTATGTTTATTTTATTGTATACTTTTTCATTCTATTGTGTTTATGTGTGTTATGTCTAGTTTATATTGTTATATTTGTTATTATGCTTTGTGTTATTGGTTGTGCTTTTTATGTGAATAAAGATTTACTTTACTTTACTTTTCTAATACGTACCTCGAGCATTCCTCTACACCACTCAACCTATGTCAACGAAAATTTACATTGAGTCGGAAAAACTCTACTAACTCACGTCCACTCACGTTAAGAAAATTTCGGAGAAGAAAATTTAACACCTCCCTCCATTTCGGTCTACTATTTATTAAAATATTATATTTTTATCGTACAGAAATTTGTCATACGTCATTTTTGACGTAACCTGAGTGGAAGTAAAATAAAGATAACTTCTTAGAACCGGGGTTAGTACAACAAAAATAATTCATTCAATATACTCGATAGATTGTATTGTCACTTCTTGATGGAAATGCATATAATATTTTATAGAATTGAAACTCTTTTCACTATTTCCACATTTATTAAAAGACTTTATTAAATTTACAACCGGTTTCGAACAATTACTTACTCGAACAATACTACCTGACGATGATTGTTCGAAACCGGTTGTAAATTAAATAAAGTCTATTAATAAATGTGGAAATAGAATAAAAAAGAGTTTCAATTCTATAAAATATTAATTCATTCAACTCTGCAAATATGAACAGTAAGACACGAATTACATCTTAAACGTAACTTAATTCTATTACAGATATCACTAGTCACGACTGTGCACAGCCATAATATAGAGTATAAATAAATCTATACATACTCGTACATTATAAAGATGAGTTTGTCTCATTATAAAGACTTACGTCAAAAATAAAGGAATGTTTATTTGAGTAAAGTTTTCTATCTCTAGTATTAAAAGTACTTTGTCTCCAGGTGACATGACATAATTCCATCCTGTATACTTATACAGGGTGGAATTATGTATTTGTTAATAACAATAACGTTTCATATTTTTTGTAAGCTGTCTCCTTATTTTTTTGTGCTTTTCCTCTTTTTCAAACATAAGAAAGATTGTGATGAACTAGATAAACGTAAATAGTGTTTTTCAACCTCAGATTTAAAGAGTTCTGTTTATTTGTATTTTACTTTCTAAATTCCTTCAACAAACTATCCGATACTAAGGGATAATACGAAATAATATCTCCGTCTGAATATATCCGTATCTGAATCCGGTATTATAATTTTTTCTATATCCGTATGCAAACCGTAACCGAAATTTCATATCCATAACAACCCTGATATACATAAAATTTGGACAGCAAGGTACTTTAATATATCACTCTACTAGCTGTACCCCGCGGTTTCACCCGCGTAACTTCTGATTAAATGACAACTCCGGGATTAAAAGTAGCCTATATGTTATTCTGAACCCTTATCTATATGTGTACCAAATTTCATCATAATCGGTTCAGTAGTTTTTGCGTGAAAGAGTAACAAACATCCATACATCCATACATCCATACATCCATACATCCATACTTACAAACTTTCCCCTTTATAACAGTAAGTAGGATATGCACTTCGGTGCAATTGTTAAGTTCAAGTAGCATCAAGACCGGTATCAATACAGATGACCTAGCTTTACCATACAAGAATACTCTAATAAATTCAATAACCCTATTGAGTGTAATGATCGTGCATTATAGACGTGATTGACAGCTAGAGGTCGGCGGTTCGTTCCCAGAAGTTTTTGGCATTCTTAGAAGGCTGAATGTAGGAATGTGGTTTTATTTATCTGATGATGCATATGTTATTGTTTTGAGATAAAGAGGCAAGCAGAGCATGCGGTTCACCTGATGTTAAGTGACTGATCGCAACCCATAAACATCAACTTCAAAATGTCGCAGATGCCTTGTCGGCTTGAAGGGGATGGGTTAAGGTTTATTTTTTAAATAAAAGAAGTATTTATTTCTTCCAAAATTCTTAAACTAAAACTTAGATACAAACAAAACAGTATAATGAGAGTGGGAGACAGGAGCCTTAACTATGTAGATCCTGTAATATAAGGTGAGGATTCATGATGAAAAATTGGGAGAGGTATAGAAAAGGATGGAGTGGAATGGGATGGGAATACAGGCCTCCGGGTACCCGCTCACCGTACGAAACACAGTGCAATATTGCTTCAAACCGATCTTCTGCTGGTGGAGTGGTAATTACACCAGTGCGAGCTTGGCCAAATCGTGCAATGCTCGGCTCCTACTCTTTTATTGCTGAAGATGTTATGCAGCAGATTACCCTCTATCGCCTCTCAGGACACCCACGGATAGAAATGGGGTTGCGACTCACTTATTCTAACCCGTCGCTACACGGATAACTTATTTTACAGTAGCTGTGCCTCGCGGTTTCACCTGTGTAATAGTCTATAGTCTTAAACGGTTGAATATACCTATCATATAATCAAATATAACTTTTCAGATCAAGGCTACTTACCAGCCACCTGCAGTTCCATGTCGGGGTATAATAGGATCATACAAATACAATACAAATTTATTTAATGGCAACAAAGGTACACGATTAAATGAATCCTTAAGCTCCCGAACTAGTTAAAAAAACTGTTTGTCGAGAGCTAGTGGCTTCTCCCAAATTAAAATTCACTGAGGAGTGTATAAACAAAAAATGTTAAAAAAGAATATATCTATATAAAGAAGGATTTTCAAAAAAAAGGTATTTCAAATCGAATTTTTCGAATACAAGTTTTCAGCTTATCTCAAACTACCCCCAAAGAATGGTCCTAGCTCTCGGTTTCTTCTCCTTACTGTGTCATAGAGTCAGGTACTGGTCAAAGCTGATAATTGACCTTGGTGGGAAGCAAGGCTAGGGCAGTGTGGCATGAGGTTTTTGTACGATTCGCCGTCGGTCGGGGTCGTGGCTTGGTGCTGTTATGTAAGAGTGAAGTATTATTTTTTAACGTAATGGAATTCATAATTTCGCTTGAGATCTCTTTGCATAAAATATTTTTAACGCTCTATAGCATATATCTTTTGAGATAGGTATATGACATAAAATTTCTTGTGCTTTTGTGCATTTTATTTTGCTGCCATTTTTCCAATAATGTGCTGATTTTTATAATGTACCTCTTTCTTTCTTTGGCCTTCCTCTCTCTGTCCAACCATCAACCTTCATCAACATTAATATTATAAAGAGGAAAACTTTGTTTGTAATGAATAGGCTCATAAACTACTGGACCTATTTTTAAAATTCTTTCACCATTCTAAAGCTACATTATCCACGAGTAACATAGGCTATACCATTAAACTACGCGAGCGAAGCCACGCGAATTAGCTAGTAAAATATAAATTAAATAATGATAAAATTGTATATAACCTATACCTATTATAATACTCACCTCTTGCATAGTCCAATCAAAATCGATCATCTAACAATAAATTAAATATCAATTTGTCGTTATTCGATTATGTCACATCATTACATGTGACATTAATGACATTACGTTATGTCACTGGTCAATTAGTTTATAAATTCTAGGAATATAGGTCATATCTATGATAAATCTAGGAAAAGAGATTATTGAGTTATTATCATCACTACATAGTATAAAACAAAGTCGCTTTCTCTGTCCCTATGTCCCTTTGTATGCTTAAATCTTTAAAACTCCGCAATGGATCTTGATGCCGTTTTTTTAATAGATAGAATGATTCAAAAGGAAGGTATTTAGGTACTATATTATTTACTATCGGCATATGAACATTAAAATTCGCAGTATTTAAAAAACAATTGTTTATAATAAAGATTATTATCAATTAAGTAACACGCTTGTAATATCGCAGTACGCCTTATGTAATTGTATATTGGCGGCAAAATGTTTTTTCTTTATTGTACGGATACCGGTCTTTTAGCTAATACAAAGAGTTGCCATATGACAATACCTTATCTGTAATTAATTTGAACAATATTTGTATGGCTAATTACAGACTTGAAGAATGTTACTTATGAATGGTTTTTAATTTTTCTATTAGGTATTGTTTGATTTGTAATAATTGAACATTAAATTAAGTGTTTTCTTATTAGAGACTTTTTAATGTAACATTTATTGATTAGAGAAGGATGGGACGACAAAACTGGCCAGTTTGTCATCCGCAATCTATAATAAAGTACCTACTATAGGTACGGTTTTAGAATATTTTGTTTAGAATCTATACTAATATTTTTTGTTTGTAGATTTGTAATGTTTCACACACAAACTTCTGGACCAATTTTTAAAATTCATGCACCATTAGAAAGCTGCATTTTCACGGTGTGACATAGGTTTTAATATATTAAGGCTATATAACTACGAAAGCGAAGCCCTGCAAGCCTAGTTTTGTATAGAGTTAATAATATTATATCATCTAATAATCTACACTGTGGTGTTCACGATATATAATAAATGTTAGCACACAGACCAGTGGGGCGCTAGTCGTGTCACTTCTGACACTTCAAACCTGTCATCTGTGGCGTGCAGACGTATCCGTTGAGCTGTGTGCCTACTTACTGATATTTGAATCTTTTATTTAATGCTCACCCACAACTATAGGACATAACATACACTAATATTAAAAAGAGGAAAACTTTGCTTGTTTGTTTGTAATGAAAAGGCTCAAAAACTACTGGACCGATTTTAAAAATTCTTTCACCTTTCGAAAACTACATTATCCTCGAGTAACAAAGGCTATATTTTATAGGCTATATAACATTATGCTATAGGAGCGAGCGGGGATCAGATAGTTTTATATAAAACCTACATCAATTTATATCGGGCATCAGTTTTTTACCTACAGATATAAGATTGAACCTTAGACAGATGGGCAGACTGAAAATCAGCGCTGTGGGTGTAAAAACCTAGCAGCATGGCTGAGTCTGCAAAATTGCCATGCTATAACGTAAGTTTCTTTTCTTATTTGTTCTGTCGCTGTATAAATGGCAATAAAGTTTTTTTTCTTTCTTCTTTCTTCCATAACATCAAAATAAAGACGTTTGTCGCAATCGAACAAACTGATTGCTAAACACAAATTTATCTGCATTTAGACACAATTATAAGATAATTGCGCGTTCTACATATAGGGGATTAACATTCCGAGACGAATGACCAAAAATTACGGTATTCTAATGAGTAAGATGAAATAAGAGGAATTCAGTAAGCGTGGTTTTTGTAGCTGTTTTCATCTTAATAGCATTCATTGGCCTAAAAATACTTGTACGGTGGTAATAAAATAAATGCCTACATTAATTTGTACTATCTACCGAGAATTTTGTCGCCTTGTATACTTGGAAATGTTTAGGTTACTTCTATACAGGCCTAGTGAAGTAACCATCAGATAGTTTCAACTTTTACGTGTATTCAGCAAATCGTCTAAGTAATACCTAAATTGTATTAAAAGCAGTAAGTTTTAATTTATTTGCAGTTATAAACTATTTTTCATTTTTATTTATATTATAAAAAATAGGATTTTTAAGAAATATCTTGTGTTTGTTTAAACGCGAGTACTTTCCATTTTTTCATCCAAATCTTGAAGCATTATTTTTATTATTTTTAATATTGAGTCAAACATTGGGAAGGACTTAGCAAGAAGGGCCAGAGCCAAACATAACTGTATCAAATAAGTTATGACAATATATGCATCTTTATTTTTTTATTTTGCGTTTTAAGTAGTTGTAACGAATTACAATTTAACGTTTTTATTGATAAAATTATGCTGGTGGTTTCATCTAATAATAATTGTTGTACATTTTGCGATATTTATTTTGTATAGAATTCATTTAATATATTTTTTTATTTAAAAAGACTATTGGACGTGTATTCAAAAAAAGATGACATCCCACCGTGTATTTTAACACATGACAATATTTTATAAAACAAATTGATAAATAAATATAAACAAAAGCTTTTATTTTTCACAGAATACCCTAAGTTACAATAAATATATAGGTACACATTACTTAAACTTAAATATGCTATTAAAACTAAATTTAACAAACTTAATGGAAAAAGTACTTACAACAGGATGAGAATTATCATATAATTATAAGAGTAATATGCAATAGTATGTGACCTTTGTAGTAATTATTGTAATGCACATAAGGATGCATCGCATTTCACTGTAAGTGGCTATAAATATACCATTATTGGTTTATGGTTCTAGTTTACTTTATTCCGGGATGAACATATTTATAAATGTAAGTTAAATATTATTAACTAGCCACTACCCGCGGTTTAAAGTTATCTTTCAAAGTTCCAAATTCCGGGGTTGGAAAGAGCCTATATGTTATTCTGAATCCTTAGCAAGATGATAAGGATTCACAATACTATCTAGTACTATCCACTATTTAGTAGTTTTTTCGTGAAAGAGTAACAAACATACATACATACAAACATCCTCACAAACTTCGCATTTATAATCCTACTACTATTATAAAGGCGAAAGTTTGTAAGTATGGATGTATGGATGTTTGTTACTCTTTCACGCAAAAACTACTGCACCGATTATGATGAAACTTGGTATACATACAGGTAAGGGTTCAGAATAACATATAGGCTACTTTTAATCCCGGAGTTGCCACGGGATCAGACGTTACACGGGTGAAACCGCGGGGCGCTGCTAGTATTAGTAGAATAATGCAGTTTTTATTTCTACCAGTTAGCGAGCTGTGCCCGCGTTTCACCAGCGTATATCTCTCGTTCCCGTGGGATTTTTGGGATGAACCCTATCCTATGTCCTTTCACAGATTTCAAAGAATCCCTCAGCTTATGTAAAGCTCACCTAAATTGGTTCAGTGGTTTTGGCGTAAAGTAGAGACAGAGAAACAAACAGTTATCCTTATATTAGTTTCGCATTTTTAATATTAAGTGTAAATAACAATTTTTTTTAACTACATATATCAAATTTATAACTTTACCTATTATAAGTTTCTAACTAAATAGTTCAACAGATACGCTTCTTAAGTCTAAAAAATACACCACGCCGTTCTTCTGCTGGGGGTGGTAATTATACCGTTGCGAGCTTGGCCCAATCGTGCAGTTCTCGGCTCCCACTTTTTTGTTGCTGAAGATGTTATGCAGCACAATTACCCTCTGTCACCTCTTACGACACGGGTAGAAATGGGGTAGCGACACACGTATTCTAACCCGATTAAACCTATACCTATATATTTTGTGCTACCGTACTATATGCTAGCATTACTTCATTGTATAAATATAGTATTGAATAATTTATGGAGTACTAGCCGCGCTCCGTGGTTTCACCCGCGTAACGTCTGATCCCGTGGCAACTCCGGGATTAAAAGTAGCCTATATGTTATTCTGAACCCTTACCTGTATGTATACCAAGTTTCATCATAATCGGTGCAGTAGTTTTTGCGTGAAACAGTAACAAACATTCATACATCCATACTTACAAACTTTCGCCTTTATAATAGTAGTAGGAAGGTTCCTTGTTATGAATTATTTAATACGACGATCTTATAATAAGTTCGTAAAACAAGTATCACGATACATGCTTGAATTTTAATATTACAATTATCTGTAAAGATATTTTTTATAATCTTTATTTCAGGCTACATGGCCAATAAAATGTTAGTAAATACTTATTCCTTTGACTTATTCTATATTAGTAACATTTATAATGTACGCCTTTTATCTTAATCCTACTAAAATCTCGTCATAAAAGTATTTATTTATCCTTATTTATTGTACGACTAGCGCGCGGCTTCGCTCCCCTTCACAATGTTATATAGCCTATTTTCATGAGGGTATGTGTACGATTCCAACGGTATGAGAATTTTTCAAATCGGTCCAGTAGTTGAGCCTATTTAATTCAAACAAACAAGCGAACAAAAAAATCAGTAGTGTAGAATATAACACTAATGTTCAATTGGCAAGCTATAAGGGTTCAATTGGTAACAGGATAGGAGAGGAATGGGAGGGGAATACAGGCCTCCGGGCACCCGCTCACCGTACGAAACACAGTGCAATACTGCTTCACGCCGATTTTTTGCTGGGGGTGTGGTTACACTGTGACATCTGTACCTATATTTTGTATTAAAACTCATATTAGAATCAACAAACCAAGTGTAAACCGTAGATATCAATTATAACTACGTTCCATTAATTTAACATTGTCATAAACAAAGGTTGTAAACATTTTGTTTTATTGTTTTGAATAGGGCTGTCCAAAGTTGATAAAACTTCTAAGATTTTTTTATAAAAAAATGATTAAAATTGAAATACGACTCTATTGAGACGAGGACTGGTAAATCGTGGTCTCGAATGCAACTCAATGTAATGCAATGTAACCCAATTCAACGCAGTGCAATTCAATGCAACGCTTTTCAACGCAATGCAACCGCCTTTAAAATATAACCTATGTGACTCCTGTAGGTATAATGTAGCTTTGTGATGGTTTTTTTATTATTATTTTTTATGTTAAAGCAGTCAAGCGGGGCATGCGGTTCACCTGATGTTAAGTGACTGACCGCAGCCCATAAACATTTGCAACATGGAGTGTCGCAGATGCCTTGCCGGCTTGGAGGAAGGGGAAGGGATAAGGAGAGGATTAATGATAGGAAATTGGGAGAGGAGTAAACAGGATGGGAGAGGGATAGGATGAAAATACAGGCCTCCGGGCACCAGCCCACCGTACGAAACGCAGTGCAATACTGCTTCACGCCGGTCTTCTGCTGGGGGGTGGTAATTACACCGGTGCGAGCTTGGCCCAAATGTACAATGCTCGGCTCCCACTCCTTTATTGCTGAAGATGTTTTGTAGCTGAATTACCCTCTGTCGCCTCTTACAACACCCACGGGTAGAAATGGGGTGGCGACACACGTATTCTAACCCGTCGCCACATGGGTGAAAGAATTTTTAAAATCGGTCCAGTAGTTTTTGAGCCTATTCATTACAACTAATTTATTTGTTGACAACCCTAATTCAGCGATAAAAGGATGATCACATTGCGTGTGACATTTTAGATAATTGAATAACATTCGAAACTTCTAAACCTTAAAAGTGTTAAAGGTCCTTTAGGGATAGGTCGATGCCGAGATGTTACCTCTCTTTGCCAGCCGTGGTTAAAGCCATGGTCGGTGACGAGAGGTCGTGGACCGCGGTACTCTCCTTCTGCGAGGACGTGATGTCGCAGAAGGAGGCTGCGGAGAGGATTCGGGAGGATGACCCTCTCTCGGATCCTGTCCGCAGGCGGAGGCGAGGGCGGAGAAGGAGGGCGTATGGCCAACAACTCCAGCCCTAGTGGGGGTCCTGGGGCGGCGTGAATGGGGATTCACACCGCTCCACCAAATAGGGCCTCTGCGGCGGTTGTGGTCTCCCATATGGTCCGGAAAGAGCACGACGAGGAGGAGCGCAGGATGGACACAGCTCCTTCCATCCTGCTCTCGCGGAGGAGCCGCGAAAAGCGGCCGACACCGGGGGATTCGCTGAAGAATGCTACGACGTGCCCGTGAGCCTCCCACAAGGTGTATGAAGGAACATCGAGGGGTTTTATTCGGTGCAAGTCCGACATAGCCCGGTCGTTTCCCCAGACGGCCGGGTATGCAAAGGCATTTCCTCTCGTAAAAAAAGGCGACGGCGTACAAATTACAAATATTATTAATACGAAAGTAACTCTTTCTGTCCGTCTCTTCTTTATGCCTAACTAATATAACAATATGGATGAAATCTTGTTCAAATACAGTTTAAAGCCACCTTCGATTCGAACCTATATCTGTTCTCAGACCAAGACTCATTCGAGCCAAGGATTTTTATTTTTGTATCGTTATATTTGACGACCTGATTGACGCAGTGGATGCGGCAATAATCTATTGCGACGGAGGGTGTGAGTTCAATCCCCACGAGTAGAAAATTATCAAGTAATTTTCTTGATAATTTTCTACTTAGTAAATAACTTGATAATTTTCTACTGTCTGGGCGTTTATCTATCTACGTATGTATTTACAAAACAAGTATGTGTGAGTAAGTAGTAAGTACTATCAGTTATCTAGTTTCCATAAAGCTTTGCATAGTTTGGAACGAGATGGCGTAGTGTTAAATATCCACCAAGAACTTCCTAGCTACTAAACTAGTTAACCACTAAACCATTGGAACCTAATTTGGTACCGATTTTTACAAGTAACCTCAACATTTTTCTTTAGTCACGATGCTACAATTACAAGCGTGCGAATGTTGTCACGGTTCGAACGGTGTGAAAGGTCGTGGGTTCGATTTTACATTGCTTAATTTAAGGACGAAATTTCAGATGAAATTTTACAAGTACAGAACATGTTCTTATGTTTATCCTTAATCTGTTAATTTTTACAAATATTAAATTTTATTTTTTTTTGTATTTTGGATATTTGTTTCCCTGTCACTCAGAAACACCTGTACAGTTTTGATTAATTTTGTTGTTCGTATTAAACACGAAAAACAGGGGAATGAATAAAGTCTTAGCTTATCATCGTTCTTATAATAGATTTTTAGAATGGCTATGAAGCAAATAAAAAAATAAAGCGCATTATAAGTTTATTTTTAATCGTAATAAACACAGTAATTTTAAGGTAATCATTAACTGATCTGTAAATCTGTTCTATAACGTAATACTTTCATTATCTTAGAAATTTATTTAACTCTA
>LQNK01001551.1:83083-96509 GCA_001586405.1 Phoebis sennae | reverse complement strand
GACCCGCCCCGGCTTCGCAAGTGATATATTAAGCAAGTTTTATACATAAAAACCTTCCCTTCAATCACTCTATCAATTAAAAAAATCGCATCAAAATCCTTCATGTAGTTTTAAAGATCTAATCATGCTTACATACAGACAGACGCGTAAGCGACTTAATTTCTAAGTAGTGATTTTAAAATACTTGTTATTGTTCTGAACGTTTTGTGTATTCCTACTTCCTATCCACACAAATATGTATATTTACATGATATTCTTATTATTGTTTGTCTCTATCTATAGTCTACTCTATCAGCACCATTGTATGGGCAGTTAGGTATATTAAAATTCTCAATTGTAACCCTTTTTTATTATTTATTTATCAACTTTTTATACCTACTTCAGTAAAAGATACAAATACAATTTAAAATTAAATCTATTTTCTTAAATTCCCTCTCCTTCCCTTTTTATTTCATTTTTTAAGAAAGTTTCGCTCGATCAAAATTTATATGGAAAAGAAATATTATACCTTCTATTTCTGACAAATTCGAACACTATTACTAATTACCAGTTATATTAATTATTATGTAAGACGAATGACATATTCGTTCCTCAGATTCAAAATATTAAAAATGGAATGTGAGAATGTCAATCTCCGTCGGTTTAAAAAAGGAATTCGAGACACAAAATGTCCACCATCCTTATTAAGACGTTTGAGCGACTCCTAAACGCCACATGTTCAAACAAACTTAAAAGCAGACTAAAAACATGTCCCATTATCATAGGCGGGACTCAATAGTTTGCTCATTTTATTCCATTCTTTATTAAAACTAACCTAAAAAAATACCGCAGTCCTGTCAAATGGTTTGACAGTCGAACGATATAAAACCTTTTTGCCTTGTATTAAAGTACACGACGGTCGTTTAAAAGGTTTGTATTTGTTAATCCATTGAATACGGTTATTATACGCTTATTTGGCGCCTTTTGTGAAGTGCTTTTGTACGTAATGCCCTTTGTTCGATGACATTTGGCGGTAGACATCTTGTTTTCCCTGTCAAAAAGACCGGCACCGTTTTGGGGGCCCGTAATTAAAAGATTATTCACCTGATCACTCATTATTAATCATCTACAGTATCTAAATATAATGAGACAAACTGAAGACGACTATATTTATAATTATGAAATGACTGGTTTAGTTCACAGTTTTTAATTGATTCATTGTACCTAATGCTTATACTATTAACATAATTTCCGAAATAATAATCATTTGTTTAAAAAAACCGAGAATTTTAAAAATTAAAAATGTAACTGTTTTCTAGAAAGTTTAAGGAAAATAAACATCATATACCTAATCATATCTACAATTAAGTTAATTACTAACGGTACTAAATCTATTATTCCAAATTTTAGTTCAGAAAAATGTTCCTTAAAAACAACTTCGCTTACCATCAAGTAGTCAATAGTCAAGTATCAATGTAATCGCTCTCGTTGTGATGATCTCAAGGTTTGTCTACTTTCATAAAATTATTTATTTACGCAACAAAGAATAATTATTATTTTTAAATCACTAAGGAAATAAAACTTTAAAAAATAAAACTAAATAGCTTTAATAAAATATAAATATATCATTAATTAAAAAATAATCAAATTCATCGCTTGATGGAACTGCGTCTTGATTTATTTGTAAATAAATCCACTTCATTAAGTTCACCAATTAATATTATTTATTTCACACTGTTTTCATATTTTTTTTAACAAATTAGACTGGTTTCCAACACAAAATTACTGAAGATTGTATTCGAAACCGGTGTAATTTATTAAAAAATAATTAATATAGTGTGAAAATAAATAATAGTCTTATTCAAATAAATTGTAATAGTTTTTTTAATTTATACTAAAATTTCAGAAACAACTTTCATAACTAAGTTTCTCTCTTCATAATATCTACGGAACCCACTCTCTTACAATAGACTCCACTTGACTCCCAAGTCAACAATTGCTCTCGTGATGTCAAGATAACATATTTGTATACTATCTGATTGAATTCATTGTTACTATCCGTTTACATTTAAAAAACTTTAAAGAGGCAAATTGTCAAATTATACTTAGACTAGATGTGCCCTACGATTTCGACTGCGTATATTTCCCGTGTTTGAAGTTTCATAAAAATTTCATCCTCCATTTCATCTCCTTGGGAATAGAATTGATCAAAATCCTTTCTTAGCGGATGCCTACGTCATAACATCCACCTGTATGCCAAATTTCAGCCCGATCCGTCCAGCGGTTTTGGCTGTACGTTGATATATAATATGTAGATTTCAGAAACCTCCAACTTAGATTACTAAGATTCTACAAATATCTACGGAATCCCCTCCCTTAGATACCATCGACTCACTTGACTCCCAAGTCAACAACTGCTCTCGTGATCTCAAGATAACATATTTGTATACTATCTGATTGAATTCATTGTCATTATCCGTTTACATTTAAAAGCTTTAAAGAGGCAAATTGACAAATTATACTTAGACTAGCTGTGCCCCGCGGTTTCGACGTATATTTCCCGTGTTTGCCAAAGTTTCTTAAAAATGTCATGCCCTATTTTATCCCCTTGGGAGTAGAATTGATCAGAATCCTTTGGATACCTACGTCATAAAATCTACGTGCCTGCCAAATTTCAGCTCAATCCGTCTAGTGGTTTGGGCTGTGTTTTCATAGATCACTAACGGCCGTTTTCAATATTCTATCTATCCCTTGTTTTGCTTACTAAAGTCAGTCAAATCTATCTATTTGCACTTATTCAATATCCTATCGAAGGATAGTCTTTGCTATGTGTTTCGTCTAACTAACGTCATATAATCTGACTTAACAATCTATCCATAATCTTTGATATTTATTAAAAAAGGCCGTATGTCAATCGGTCAGTCACCTTTGAGTTAAATACATTCAGATTTCAGACACCTCCAACTTTGATTATTAAAATTCTAGAAATATCTACGGAACCCCCTCCCTTACCATCGACTCACTTGACTCCCAAGTCAACAATTGCTCTCGTGATCTCAAGATAACATATTTGTATACTATCTGATTGAAATCATTGTTATTATCCGTTTACATTTAAAAGACTTTAAAGAGGTTGTCGATCTATGGATTTACACTGATTTCACAAAGATCTTACTATTTTATTATTTTTGATATTGGTAATGTTTTTCCAGTGTATGTACTATGTATATTTGTATATCCATTTTGGCACGCTCTACAGCCCAAACGACTGGACCGATTTTGACATGTGAAGTTTTGTTAGAAGTGTGGTAGTGGCTATATATATTTTCAAAATGGACCTTGCAAATCGAAAGAAGAGGGGGAAGGAATTGATTTTTATTCAAAGATAATTATTATCTTAATTCATAAAGTATAGTATTACATATATTATCTGTGTTCATAACTAACTACTAACGTTCTAAGTACAAAATTTCACTAAAGTACATGCCGATTGCAAATAATAAATAGGGATTGTTTTTATTAATAATAACTTTTGCCATAAAAAGGACCAACTTACTCACATTAAAAAAAATACAAAATAATTTTTGTTATATTTCATGTCTCTATCTATAAAAGATACATTAAAATTATTATTATATTACGATTATTATTGACATTAGATTGACATAGGATTGTAGCTTATAGATATTAGACAATATTAAATTATGAAATTAATGTAAACTTAATTTTGAAATTAGTATAAACTTATACACATAATTAAAATTGGATCAGAAAAGTAAAGTATGAATAATTGAATCTATTAATTCTCTCCATAATAATCAAAGCTTGTTATAACGCAATATTTTTTGTGGCCATTACAATGGGGTGCTGACAATATGCTTAGCAACGATGTAATGATCTCTTTGTTGTGTTTGGGGATCCGTTGCGAAATAATTAATTGTGGAGATGGCGGAATATAATATCTATACTAATATTATAAAGCTGAAGAGTTAGTTTGTTTGTTTGAACGCGCTAATCTTAGAAACTACTGGTCCGATTTGAAAAATTCTTTTAGTGTTAGATAGCCCATTTATCGAGGAAGGCTATAGGCTATATATCATCCCGATATTCCCACGGGAGCGAAGCCCTGGTGCGCAGCTACTTAGATATAAAATGGAACCGAGAATTGAATGTGATATCTATACTAATATTATAAAGAGGAAAATTTTGCTCCGAAACTACTGGATTGATTTGGATGAAATTTTGTACTGAGATTCTTTGAAACCTGAGGAAAGACATTGAATAAACTATTCAATATTTTATGCCGAAAACTACGGGAACAGGATATATAAATAAATATTATATATTAAAAATCAATCTTCATCAAAATACAATTTTTACCTTCCTGTGATTAAAACTAGAAAACCTGGAAGAAATTGCTTGAAAGCAATAAGGCCGCCTATTGTACATTGAACTGTAATTACTGCTCTTATATGTATGTAAATGGTGTATTATAATAAAGGATAAAGGATTAAATAAATAAATAAAACATACTTAAAATAAGACAATACACTAATCTCCATCCTTGGATTCACTGTATTGTGGAGAATAGTCTCTTAAATCTAAATAAACTAAACCAAAAATACATGATGAACTTAAGAAAACCTCTACTATAAAATAACATGTTAAGTACAGATTTCTACTCAAACGTAATTATTCATTTATGCTTCGTGTCTTTTTTTAATATTTTACGTTACAATATATTAAATACTATTTCGCTATTAGATATGTTATAATACCTATAATGTAGCCAATGTTACTCGTGGATAAATAATGTAGCTTTCGAATGGTGAAAGAATTTTTAAAATCGCTCCAGTAATTTTTAAGCCTTTTCTTTACAAACAAAGGTAAAATTTTTAAAATCGCTGCAGTAATTTTTGAGCCTTTTTATTACAAAAAGCAAACAAAGTTTTCCTATTTATATTAGTGTAGATTATATATGGAAATAGCAATTAATAATAACTCACACTATTTTTATTATTCTAAAAATTTAATCTTAATTTCATGTTTGTATGTACTGAACCCCGTCTCTAAACGCACCCTATACTCATCCGTCTATTAACTTAACAAGGGTGTACTAGACATTAATTCAAGTGTTATACATTAAAGCACCATTCAATATTATATTTATTGATTTTTGGACGTAGAATGGTAGTCACACCCTTAGAAACTTAAAAGGAATACCCACGACAGATATGTAAATCATCGTTGTGTTCTGTTGATTTTTTACTTCACTGAATGGTGAAAATTAGAGCGAATAAAAATTAATTGTCTAGTGTGTACTTCTTCACAATCAACACCATTGTAGGAAACTTGGTATTAATAATAATAATAAAAAATATTACACAGCTTGTACGCAACATACAGAAAGATAAAGTACATGTAATTATAACTAGGGCTGCGATTTTTTACCTGAATCGGACAAAAATGTAAAAAAAATTCAAGCATTTTGGTTTAATTGAGTTTTATCCCGGAGACACAAGAAAAAAAAATACAATCATGATCAAGATCAAATCAGAAATTGAACGTTAACAAAATGTAAGTAAACTATTTTTGAATTTATTAAAAAAAAATCAAAGGCAGAAGCTAATTCAGGCTCAATTTAAAAAAAAAGAACATCAGCAAACACTGAGCCGTGGTCCTTTTGGAAGAAATTAAAACCCGAATTCATTACCATTCGAATTTCGAAAATCGAATTTCAACTAACCATAGTCGATTTAAAAACAAAAATCAAATTCTAGACTATTCTAAACAGGAATACCTACAAACCATAGTCAATTTAAAAACAAAATTAAATTCTAGACTATTCTTACCATAAATACCAACAAGCAATAGTCAATTTGGAAAAATTAAAAAAGCAATATCTTAACGTTATCTTTACACATCGGAGAGACCACCACGCGGTAACATGACCCGCTCGTATATAACCTTACCACCCGCAACGTGAAAGCTACTTATATTTTTATTGTCTTTCTTAATTTTTTAACATTCACGCCTTGCTTTGAAAGGTCTGCTCGATTTATTGGTGGCAAAATACTTAGATAGATAGATAGATAGAAACTCTTTATTGTACAGCAGATTACAGAGTAGTACAACTTATGAAATTTAAAATAAAGTATTCCGTACAATGGGCGGCCTTATCGCCTTGGCGATCTCTACCAGGCAACCTTTAGGCGTAGGAAAAATATTATTGCAGTGAAAGCAGGTATTGCGAAGTGCACGACAATTTATTTTTACTATATATAAAAGGCATTAATATTTAAAATACAATATACATGTAAATACAATATAAATATACATATATACACCCAATAATAATATATCTTAAAATTACATATCATATATACATAAGAATAAGTACATATTATATAAAATTATACATAAATATATTATATATATATTATATAAGTAAGAAGCACAAGGTGTCACGGAAAAGATAAAAAAGGGAGAAAAGTTTTAAGGTTATTAGTACAGAGAGTTGGAGAAGTAGTAAAAATTATGAATTTAGGTAATGGATTTTAACAAGATTTTTGAAGCTGTTTAGTGTCTGCGCTTTTCTGATTGGGACCGGTAATGAATTCCACAGCTGAGTGGCGGTAATCGTGAACGAGGACTTATAAAAATTACTGCTATGTTACATATAGTATACGCACATGTATAAATGTATAACATTATACATATTTATACTTGTACGACAAATCGTAGGTTTAGTTATAAATATTGAAATGAAATGAAATGAAATTTTTATTTGTTAGAAATGTTGTCAAATAAAGATTTTAAAATATAAATTATGGTTCATACATTTCGGTGTCGAGCAGCATACAAATTTTTAATAATGAGCCTTTATAAATATATATCATGAAATCGTCACTTTTATAAACATTGATAATTAAATTAATCATAAGGTAATGGCTGTAACATAATCTTTTATATTATACAAGGATTTTTCTATGAGCCATATTTTTAATTTAATTTTAAATAAGTTATCATTTAATGTAATCTTTATTGTAATATTGTATGTAGATATCTAATATACCTGTCTGTCAGTGCAATGTATGTGACCGTTACCTGATTTAAATGACTGACTGACTCTATTTATTCAGTAGATATATTAATAATGTAAAAGTGCACATAAATATTATTTATCTCAGTCCTAAATCCTAGTAAAAAGTCATAGAAATTATTGTTATAAACACGCTTGTAATGTCTATATTTATTTTATAGTTATGTCTCAGTACATTTTTATAACTTTATTGTTCGAGGTTTCAAATATCAAAACAAATAATAATAATAATAAATAATAATATATTTATTTATTCAGACACAGGATCCATAGGTACATACAATACCGTTACAAATTTACAATTAAAAAATTATATAAATATAAAAAATTAAAATAGCTAGTTCACAATTTGTATCCATGACTTAAAGAGCCTGGCAGTAATTAGTCTGTCTGCGAAACTGCGTATTATAGTGTTTTTACACCTGGCAACTCTATCTCAAAATAAGTTGTTATAGTATATCTCTACAATACATATACCACAGATAAAATAGCCTGTAATAAAAGCTATGTTACCAAATCGTAAAAGCATGATCGAATAGATATGGAACACTTTATGATATAAATATAAGATGGTGGTATAAATATGACATATTATATGCCCAATTAATAATTATTATCACCTTATCAACCAGACATCGTGCCTAACACTTATAAGATACAAGTATCAAATTACGAAACGTTGTATAAATATAATTTTTATAATACACTTAAAAACTTCACTCGCTTTCTTGCTTTTAAAGATTCTACATGACATATCGCGCAGATTACAATACTAGGCTAAAACATTTCAAATTACTTTCTCTGGAAAATGCCGCTACATTTTTGATATCTTGACCTTACATAAAATTATTCATGGTGAAATAAAATGTCCCTGAGACCTATCCATCATTAATCTCTCAGTTCCCCGCGTTCTCCCTAGATTTTCTATTTACAATTCGTTTTCCACAACCTTTAATAGAACCAACCTTGGTCTTGGTCTATATTTTTATTCTGTTAATGTTAATTCTTTTTTTTTCATTTTTTGTTGCTTCTTCATGAGTGCTGTGCACACTTTAAATGGTTTTATTATCCAGACTATTGTTCTCTTTATAATGTTAAATATGTACATATTGATGATAAACCAATAGTGTGTCTATTTAATAAATAAATAAATATAGACTAGCTGTACCTCAGGGTTACACCTGATTAGAAGGGTACATAACGGTAGATAGTCTTTAGACGTAATAATTAGAAATAAATATTCCAGCCCCATTCACGAGGGATCTAAAATCTGTTCATGATTTTTCAGTCTGATTTTTCAAATAATAAGTTAGAAAAAAGTTTAGTTTTAATTGTATATTTTTATATATATAATTTATATTTTGTATTGTTACCTCTTGATGGAACTGCATCTTGATTGATTTGTACATTAAAACATCATCTTCAGTAATTTAATTGTTTGTTAAATTACTGAAGATGGTGTTCGAAACCGGTCTAATTTGTAATAAATAATTGATATAGTGTAGAAAATATACAAATATGGAACTAGTGAAATGTTTTAATGTACAAATCAATCAATATTATTAGATATGTATAAAAATTCCTTAAAAATAAATGTTTTAAAAATACGTTATTTTGAAAACATTTATTTTTAAGGAAGTAAAAAACGGGGAGGTTATCAATTTGTGTGATTTTTTTATATATTACCTTCATACACGAATTAAAAAGATCTCAAGCCATGCTTTCAAGTTATTTGCGCAAACAAGCCTTCTAGACGAGTTAGAAAGAGGTTTTATGATAGAGCGGGAAAACTATATGAGGCTTTCAAGGTGGGCGGAGCTATAATCCGAGACCACCCACTGATTTTTACGTTTACAAATGATAATGTATGGCAAACTTTGCTTATTTGGAAATGCACTAATTTTGTTCCAGGAAATGTATATGCAAACAATAATTTTCAAGTAATATAATTACAGATTTCTAATACGAATTTTAATGTTGTGTAGCGTGTCACAAAAACAAACGTGTTACAAAAACAAACGTCTTCATAATATTTCTTCATCAAAAATTATTTAATGTAAGTGACTGCGATTTTAATACTGGGAGTATCTGATAAATAATTTTTGAAGAAAATAATATGTAAACATATTCTATATTTTTACATTTGATAGTCCCACCTGGAAGTACTTTACTTTTAATACTGTATTTATAGAAAAATTTACTTATACTAAAACTAGATAGACGTAGATTTTTCATATTAAATTAAAATTTATCCTACTTTTGGTAGTTTGTTTATTGAGATTTTAAACTCAAAATGGTCAAAACTGGAGTGATTGTCACAACCGGGTTCTCCGCTGTAGGTAAAAGTACATTTTTTATATTTATAGCAGACAAGCAGAGCATGCGGTTCACCTGATGTTAAGTGACTGACCGCAGCCCATGAACATCTGCAACATAAAAGTGTCGCAGATGCCTTGCCGGCTAGGAAGGGGATAGCGGGAGAGGGGATGGCGGTGTAGGAAGGGGAGGGGATAAGGAGAAGATTAATGATAGAAAGTTGGGATAGGAGTAGAACAGAATGGGAAAGGAATGGTATAGAAATACAGGCCTCCGGGCACCCGCTCACCGTACGAAACACAGTGCAATACTGCTTCACGCCGGTCTTCTGCTGGGGGGGTGGTAATTACACCTGTGCGACCTGGTTGCTGCAGATGTTATGCAGCAGAATTACCCTCTGTCGCCTCTTACGACACCCACAGGTAGAAATGGGGTGGCGACACATGTATTCTAACCCGTCTCCACACGGGGAACATATGAACTTAAAATATTCTAACTTGTGACGTGTCTAGTTAGAATAAACAAAGGGTAGGATCGAGTAAGATCAGATCCTTTTGGTTTTGGTGAAATAGACCTGCAAACTTATAGGTATATGCCAAAGTGAATAAATCACACACACCTATACACACAGACAGAGATAATCACATACTTATAGATATTTTTTAATTAAGTTTATTTTTTTAAATGACAACTTAAAATGAAAAACTCCGCAAATGTTGTGTAAAGCTCATATTTTTAGATCTATTTATATTTTTATGTTAGTGTGCTGCGTGGTTTTACGTAAGTATCTATTGTTGCCAACGCAAGGACTTAAAATACACATAAAATAGTGGAATAAATAATATAGTTAATTTGACACCTTCTGATCAAATAAGATATTACCACAGTGTTAAAATTATACAGTGGTTGTACGATTTTGACCTTTGAAAAATGCCTCAGGGCTGTGACTTTTTCAGTACACACTGGGAAGTGAAAATCATGGCTTCTGAAAGAGAGAGAGTGTGTTCATGTATGTTATAAGAAATAACTTTTTTTGTGGAAAGGAAGGAAACATTTAAAATGATATTGCATTTTAAATATCAATACATATCGACCATACTTTTTTAAATTTTACACAAACAAATTTTTGTCATCCTTGAAAGACATGTCCCATAAGACGAACGGAAAATGTCGAATTATCGAATGTGGAATTATCTAGATTGAAAGCAATAATTCTATTTAAAAAAATGAGTAATTTATTTAAATTAAGAAATACTATTTTGTAGTGAATGCAAGTGTTTTTTAGTGTGTGTGTTTGTGTGTGCGTGTGTGTACGTGATGTCAATTAAGCTGCCCTAGTTCATATATTTTAAAATTAATCCATATATTGAAATCTCAGCCCATCTCAATTTTACGAGCATAAAAGAATTATTATTTCTTATTTCAGAATTATTTATTATATAACCCGTTGGCCCAGTGGATATGGCAATGGTCTATTGCACCGGAGGGGGATGTGGGTTCGATCCCCATGTATAGAAAATTATTATTGTGATTTTCTACTGTCTGGGATTTATCAATGTTTGTATTAACAAAAAAGTATGTTTAAGTATGTCTATCAGTTATCTAGTTTCCATAGTTCAAGCTTTGCTTAGTTTGGGACTAGGTGGCGTAGTGTTAAATGTCCAGGAATATTTGTTATCTTTTGCATGCGACATAGTAACGTAGCATACACATTTTAGTTGCATTATTGCAGTAATTTCCTTCAAAGTAATATAAATGCTAATTCTATAATGTTTTGATAGAGCAATTTTGTTGCTCTATCAAAACATTGGTACCGCCTTGTACCGTGTACGATGATAATAAACATTTGTCTGTAAAAATTACAATATGATTCAAAAATACATTAAAATATAATGCTTGTTCATAAATAACTTCAACTATTTTGACAAAAAATAATACTGACAACGTCCTCCCCCTAGAAATAGCAAAAAATTTTTGTTTTTATTTTACACTAGCTGAGTTCCACGGTGTATATATATTCTGCTTTCACAGAATTTTCGGTATAAAAATATATGTCCTATGTTGTTTTTGGGGTCTCAAAGAATCTCTGTACAAAATTTAATCATAATCGGTCCTGTAGTTTTGGAGTCTATTCAAAAGCAACTGGCAATTTTAAAAATATTTTAGTTTAATGTTTAAAGACTAGAAAGAAATAAGCTAGACGATTTAGTCGGGGTTTTAACATTGCCACGGGCGATTATAAATTATATTATGCAAAAAAGTATATAAAAATGTATTGGGGGCAACAACATTTTGCTGTCAAAAGCCCGAAAAATGAAATTTCGGTAGTGACGTAGGTAAGAGCGAATACGCTTTATGGTAAGAAACGCGAAAAAAACAAAAACAACGTAAGAAACATCTCATAGTAGACCCATGCTCTTTATAATGCCATGAATGCCATGAATTGTTATATGTATATACTCTGTCACTTTCATTTTAATAGTAATATTAGTTACTTAACTAATAATAATACCATTAGGTATGTATAAAGTAACAAAAAAACAAAAACAACCTCTTTTTCGAATATTGATTTTGAAATCATATCGTTATTCGATTACCACCAGTGAAGAAATGAAAAAAGAAAAAAACGTACATCTATAGTCTATACCCCGTTTCTAGTCGTTTATAAAAATGTATCGAGTATAGCTGAACCGCGCCTCTAACGGTTCCACAGTGAACTAAAATCCCCATACAATATATTTTGCCATTGTCTAGACTTGTACTTATTCAATATCTTTAGTGAAAATATTTTTTACAGTACACTCAAAAACTCGAGAATTAAGCGGGGTGTGAAATATTTAAGCCCGAAAAATATCGAGGACATGCTATCTCTACGTTTACGCCCTCTGTCGATATGATTCATCAACATAGTAACTAGTGGCTCGCCCCGAGCTGGACCTCGCGTTGTAATGTTTATATTCATCGAGACCTTACATTTGATGTTACACCAAAGCGAGACTACACATCGGCAGACGCATACGCGAACGTCGTTGTTACGATGGATGGCGGATACATCGTCACACGTAAGTTATCTACTACGGCTGTACTACTGTGGCATATTACTACGTCTTCAATTATCATGTCCGTGGACACCATCGGCAGATGACGTGCAAAACGACAACTGATAAAAATTAAAAGTAATCTGTGTTTAAAATTTTTTTTCGTTAAATTTTAAAAATTAAAAGAAATAAGACGAAGGACTGTAGTCTGTAACGTATCCGAACCTAACGGAGTTATTGAGTATTGAAATTGAAAAATTAATAATGCATTGCAAGTCCGAAGTCACCATATTAATAGGTATTTATTGGTTTAGGTAAAGTGCTGAAGATCGATCATTTAATAACCATTGTTTAAAATAAAATTCTTATTAAAGGAATTTAAAATAAAATCTATAGCGCGAAGCGCGCTCAGAAGCCTCGTAGCGCCATCTGTATTTTTCAAATATCACGTTGAGAATGGTTTGTTCTTTATATAATTAAACGCGGTTTTTTATACTCTTATTTTTTCGTGGCATAGTAAACATCGTCGTTAAATATTAAAAAATAATACAACTATCATCTTTTTTAGATAGAAACAATCAACAGTTAAGTAAATCGAACCGTTAATTATCGGAACGGAATTCAAACCAATATTCATTAATTAATGGATATTATAAAATTTACAACATGTTTTTAAATACTTAAATAAAAATAAAAATTTATGGAACTAAATTCATTAAAAAGGGGCCACCTGGGGCTATTATGTTGGTGTTTTTTTTCAATCGTTATAATAATATACGTCGCTTCCACTAGATGGCGTAGGAACTAAGGAGCATTTTAGTGCGTAGTAATTTTTAATTGTGTTTTTTTTTTTAAATTATCTCATAAAAATTATTGATAATGTTCAAATACAATATTTATAAGCTACCGTACGTTAACTTTTATGAAATTCGTATTTCATTGAGTATTATTCATGTTTAAGAAACGAATGATTCATTATAATGATCTGTAA
>LQNK01001551.1:51617-82091 GCA_001586405.1 Phoebis sennae | reverse complement strand
GGCAAATGTAAATTACAGCAGTATGGTAAACTTCAAAATTTCAATAAAAATGTATGATATTGAAAAGTGATACATTATGTATTTTGTAAAATTTATAAATTTAGATTGTTTTATACACATAAAATTTTAAATCAGTTAAAGCCAACAATTCTAACACAAACACAATTTTATACATGTATGAGTTATAGTCTACCATAAATAACTCAATGATATAGATAATATAGTGTTGACTATAATAATGTATATTACTTATAATTTTTCACGCCTTTACCAGCAGTTCATGTATTTTCATCTTAATATTGTCTAACACCTTTGTACCGTGTTCAAACAAATAAAATAAATAAATATGTACTAATCTGTCTTCCTTTTAGATGTTTTTAGATTTCATTTACAAAATAAACTTTATGGCTTAAAATAATTGTTTCTCAATATTTTGATAGCCCTTTTTAGTTGTTATTTTATGTATCAATATTTTCTGAAATGAGTAATTAACAAGGATTTAGGATATAAATAAGAAAGGAAAAAGTATACATTGTTCTGACAGTTTTATAAACACTTTTGATGTTTTGAATAGGCTTACATGAAATCTTATCCTGATACTTAAATATTTCTCACTCAACAGACATTGAAATATATACGAATAACATTTTCTTTCTTAATATTTGATTAAGTTTGTATTAATCCATTAATAATTAATGCATGTACTATATTTTCAGCGGTCCAGTTGGAGATACCCAGTGCTCCAAAACGGAGAGGTTGTGTGTTGACGTGTGGGCAGGGAGATGTGGGGCAACTGGGTCACGGGGAAGATGTCATTGAGACAACCAAGTAAGATTTATATATCTTATTATTTATTCATATATATTTTTTTTACTTTGAACTACAATTAAAGTCAACTACAATTTCTTATATTTTATACTCTATTTTATACCTCTTAAAGACTATCCTTTCCAATTAAGATGCAGTTTATAAGACTAACAAGTAATTTTAATTTAACCTAAATTAACAAATGTAAATAAAATAAAGAATGTGTCTATTAACACTTTTTCTTATTGTTTCTATTATTTTATGTCTTAAATATTATAAATTCATATTAAAAGAAATTATATATGTATATGAATATTAACATTATTTGTTCATAGGTAATTAATAAAATCAAAAAATTAAATTTGCAATTAGGCTATAAATAGCATTAGTAACAAAGCAAATGTCATGTTTATATCATTGAAGATTTCAACTATTAAAGTAGAAATGTTTTTTTGACAATAATATGTTTAATATTGTAAATAAAATTAAATATGAATGTCATAAAGACAATATTAACCACAAATTTTACTTTTTCACAGAT
Organism: Phoebis sennae; assembly: GCA_001586405.1. NCBI lineage: Eukaryota > Metazoa > Arthropoda > Insecta > Lepidoptera > Pieridae > Phoebis > Phoebis sennae. Next base: position 80,743 of record LQNK01001551.1, on the reverse strand, counting down.
TCAAGTTTGTATCAGCACTCGGAAGCAAGATTGTGGATGCATGTGCTGGGGGCATGCATACCATTGCACTTGACATGGATGGAAAGGTATGGAAATAAATGTTCATTTATATATAGTTTATTTTTATTAAATAGTTTCATACGAGTGTCAGTAAGAAGGAAAAAGTCTATGCAGACAGAATATAATACAACTAAAAAACTCATTAAGATACATATTTTTAAACTATTTTAATTATCTAATAATGTCAATAAACTAAATACATTTTAATTATTGTTGACATTTTAATGGTTAATGGTATATTCAGAAGTTAATTTTCTTATAATAATAGTATTTTTATTTAATTAAGTAGGAGAACTTCAAACATTATTATGATTTTATTTAAACTTAAATTATCTTCAAATATTTCTATCTGTATTAGTAATAACATACTTCTGATTTTGATTCTATAAAATATATCTCAAATAAAATTATAAATGATATTTTTTTTATGCATAAAACTATATTTCCAAAGGTAATTTGGCTGCAACATTAAACAAGTCTAAAATCATACCAGTCCTAAGTCTCTTTAATTCAACATTTTTCAAGACTTGCTATTAACTTTACACTCAAAAAAAATTATGGAACACTTTTACAACAATAAACTTCAATTCTTAAAAAAATTTTAGGTGTGGACATTTGGCTGCAACGATGAAGGTGCCCTCGGTCGTCCCACCTCCAACGAGCAGGAGGAAGGAACTCCAGCTGCCGTGAAACTACCAGCTCCAGCGGTAAAGATATCTGCTGGAGACTCTCATTCTGCAGCGCTGCTGGATAATGGAGATGTGTACGCTTGGGGGGCTTTTAGGGTAAGTTTATATATCTTTATTTTTTTTTATTTATTTTATTCATACAAATCATACAATGCACAATACAAAACAAATTCGATTTAGATTTTTTACATAGTTCAATGAGACCTGCAGACCTACACTAAGATATAATCTTGTGCTGTAGATCTGCCGCCTTCCAGATTTAAAATCACACAATTTATGTTAAAGATAAAGAATTTATACATACATGAAAAGACATCGGTCGAATTAAACCTCCTCCTTTTTTTTTAAAGTCGGTTAAAAAAATTAGTTTACTAGTCAATTATTGTCAATTATGTCAATATCAAATGTTGAATTGTAATGAGATGACTTTCTATTAATATTAATTTATTGGAATTTAGAACGAACAGATAAAATTAAAGACAAATGGCTTTATAAGTTAAAAACATTGGTATAACAAAATATTTTAAAGTGAACTCATCTAAGCATTGAAAAAGTAGAGGTTATGCTTAGGTGAGTTAAATAAAAATTGCAATTATCTCTCATAAATTATACTTGTTTTAAATAAAAATGTGTGGTCAAATTGTGTTTTTGTATTTCATTTTGTCCATACAGACAGAGTGCTGACATACACATAAATTAATATTAAATTTATTATGGTCGATTTTTGATCACTAGTTTTATTTAATATGGAAAGTATTCACGTATATGAATATGTTCAAAAACTAGCACAAGATAATACTATTATATTTGTAATTCTTTTCAACTAAAAATATTTTTATTTAAATAAACTTTTCTTTCTTTCTTTTTTACTAAATGAATATAATTTCAGGATTCTCACGGCAGCATGGGTTTGGTGGTGCGAGCTCGGGAAGGCAAGTCCTGCAAGGAGCCGTTGAAGCTCACCATCCCGGAGACAGCTGTGTCCATCGCATCCGGTGGTGACCATCTTGTTGTGTTGTCTGTGAGTATTGCTTGTTTATTTATTTATTTATTAGCCTTTTATTTCTGAGAAATAACATTGTAAATATAATCTATATAGTTAAAAAATCGCTTTATAAGATGTCTCTGATCTCAGAGTGCCTCCTGGCAAAGGCCTCCTCCAACAATCTCCACTGACTTCTATCCTTGTTAATTGGTGTAAAAGATCTTGTGTTGGCAATAAAAATATTTGTATGTAATGTAAATTAAATTTTGGTAAAATTATTTAGGTGAAGTCAATGTTCATTACATTTTATCATAGAACTAGCTGAGCCCTGTGGTTTCACCTGCTTATATAGCCTGTGGGATTTCTGGGGTTAAAAGTATCCTATGTCATTCTTGTCGTCTTTAAGCTATATCCATGTAAATTTTCTGCTGAATTGTTCCAGCAGAACTCGAGTTGTAACAAACTTGTCTTTTTTATATATATAAAATAAAAAATCAAGTTGTTTGACGTTGTTTTTGTTAATTGTAACGTTTTGTGTTACTAAACATTAAGTGGATTTAAGAGGACAATGAAATTTGCTAGACATTTAATTCATCAAACTGTGCTTAAAATAATTAAAAATAAGCATGATCACACATGTAGATATATATTTTATACTTATGACTTTCTACCGAATGTAATCTACTACTCAAAATTTTCACATAAATGCTTTATAAATGTTAATTAATAATAATATGTATAATATTGCAGGTGAGCGGTGCAGTATACACTATGGGTTGCGGAGAACAAGGTCAGTTGGGAAGACTCGCTCAGAGATCTGCCACCAGGGATGCTAGACAAGGATTCAGTGAGTATACGTTTTAATTTTATTAGCACATGACAATGTTTAGAAAATACCTATAAACACAGTGCCTATTTTGTACTGTGTCTTTTATTTACATTTTTTTTTCATTCTAAAATATTACATGGTAACATATACATTCTCAAATGTAATAAACAATTAATTCATTAATAATATATTCCTCTTATTGCTAGTGTAAATGCAGTGTTGACAAAATGCTTATAATATAAATAATAACAAATTTGTGTAGATTTTTAAACAAATAATTGTAGATAAATCGATAGTAATTTATATTCCCAATTTAAAAAAAAATAAAGATATTCTTTTTTATTATACAGGTTTTTATCATAAAATTATATTAACAATCTTATTCTATTAAATTATGGTCTCTAAAAAATATTTATTGCAAGTGTATATTATAGGTTTTTATTAATAATTTTTTTTGCAGGTGCATTGCTGGTACCGTCAAAGGTGACATTAAAAGCGGTGATATCTCGCATCTGGGCGGGCTACCACGCCACATTCGCGTTAGACGCCAACACCGACAAAATGTTCGCTTGGGGACTCAACAATTATGGACAACTTGGTGAGTTATAGGGTAGCCGCATATAGGCTCATAATTACATAAAAATATACTGGAATACACGCCGTACATATACAATTGTTGACTGTACTTTATTGTCAATATTATTGTGTGTGTGCGGCTAGCCAGAAGGAAATTGGTTGACAACAATTACTTCTTTCCAAATTTTTTTAAAACGTCGTTAAGATGCGTTGATCTTATCTTTTTTGGAGGTAAAAAACAATAAAAAGCGAGGGTATAATATAGTATTAAGGATTAATCGAATGACGTAAAAAAATGAGATTTACTATTATTCTTATTATATTTAAGGTATCACGTAAATATGAAGTTCAATAAATAAGTCATATTAAATTAACAAAGCCTCGCCGACCTCGTAACATGATCCGATTGTCCCGTGAACAACAACAACAACAAAAAATTCTAAAATCGAATAATAAATATGAAATCAATCTGCATAAAAAAAATTCTAAAATCGAATAATAAACATGAAATCAATCTGTATAAAAAGAAACTGCTATCCCAAAAGAGTGTTCTAAAGTCGAATAATAAATATGAAATCTGCAAAAAAAAACTGCTATCACAAAAAAAAAAAATTAAAAATCGATTGTTCCACAGGCATCACGGGCGAGAAACGCAAAACGGCGTTATATCTGCCCACGGAGTGCGACGCGTTCTCATCGTCCGTGTCGTGGCTGGAGGTGGCGCTCGGCCAGCACCACTCTGTAGCGCTTGATGCCGCGGGGCAGGTGTATAGCGTGGGGCGCTGCGAGTACGGCAGGTGAGGATAATTACCAAATTAAATTAATTCATTTGCCAGAATGATAAGTAGAAATCAGTTCAATTCCTTTGCCAGAATGAAGATTGGGCATGTAATGATATGAGCAACTACTCGAGTTTCTTGCCGGTTCTTCTCGGTAGAGACAGCCTTCCGAATCGGTGGTAAATAAAGAAAATATATATTTATTATGCAAATGTAAATGGCGTTCTAAAAGCGCCTCAACAGAGGCCAATTTGGAAAATAAACATTTTGAGTTTGACTTTGATAAATAAAAATCAGTTCAATTCATTTGCCATTTGCATGATGTTAAAAATTTACACGATCGCCAAATAATAGCACGATCGTCAAACAAAACAACAGCGGGCATGCGGTTCACCTGATGTTAAGTGACTGACCGCAGCACATCTACAACATTAAACTGTCCCAAGCCTGAACGAAGGGGAGGAGAGCATTTTCAGGAGACCATTAAGACCTTGACCTAGACCCATTAACATTAGGACCCTGTTCAGAAGAGCATTAATGATAGGAAGTTGGGAGAGACGTTAGAATAGAATGGGATGGGAGTTCAGGCCTCCCGGCCCCTACTTACCGTACGAAACAGTGCAATACTGCTTTACGCCGGTCTTCTGCTGGGGGGTGGTACTTACACCGGTGCGAGCTTGACCCAATCGTGCAATGCTCGGCTCCCACTCTTTTATTGCTAAAAATGTTATGCAGCAGAATTACCCTCTGTCACCTCTTACGACACCCACGGGTAGAAATGGAGTGGCGACACATGTATTTAAACCCGTCGCCACACGAGACAGTAAAATTTAAAAAACAACTAAAATATTTTATACCAAGAGAAATGTTTCCTAATAATACAACATTTATCGAAGCCATAAGTGAATACTTTTATAAAGGTATTAAAAATTCTTTTATTTCAGACTGGGTCTCGGTGAAAGAACAACCGACGCTGAAGCCCTGGAGCCAGTACCTAAACTGCAGAACAAGAAGTGTGTCAGCATAGCCGCTGGTACCAGCAACTCTTTTGCAGTCACCGATTCAGGTATCAAACATAATATTTCGCAGCTAAGCTTAGATAGTCAAATTTTTAAAACCATGTTTATTTATTTTGATACACCAACAGCATTCCAAATTATAAAAATATATAATATAATAACACATGTAACATTATAATAAATTTGCATCCCAATTACAGGTATTTATAGTTTAAACAAGGTCTCATGAAATTTTCACAATATAATTGATCAAAATTAAATCCATGAAATATCTATCAAATCTATGGTATATATTACAACAAGTTTGTTCGTTTCAGGTGAAGTGTTCGGCTGGGGTATGGGCAGTGAAGGGCAACTAGGTACGGGAAGCAGTTCAGATGCAAATGCTCCAACGGCTTGTGTTTGTGTGGGGCTCGGTGGGAAAGTGTCTTCACCGGTTAGGATATCGGCTGGTGGACAGCACAGCGTGTTACTTGTGGTGGGTTTTAGATTTTTTTTATAATATTTAGTTTATTTTAATAACGACCGTTTTCAATAATATGTCTATCCCTTGTTTTATGGTTAAAGAGTTTATTTCCCAAAAAGAATACACAAGATATATATTCACTTACATGAGAAAACTTGTAAAATAAAATTATTGGCGGTAATTAAACACATGTAACAACATATCTCACTGGAAAAGTAATCTTATTCGAGTTACAAACATTATTATTTCTTGCTCCTAACGATCTACCCACAACTACTGCGTAAATTATTTATCATACAAAGATGTCATGCTACTAGAAGTAAAAGTGGTATGATTATTTTTATTGTTTTGCTTACTAAAGTCAGGCAAATCTATCTATTTGCACTTACTTTGATTGCAATATGCTGTCGACGGATAGCCTTTATGACTTTTGACAATCAAATGTCATTTAATCTGAGATTACAATCTATCCATAATCTTTGGTACATTATTGAAAACGACCGTAAATGTACATTGTATGTTACATCTACACAATCGCCAAACCGCTAAGTGGTTTATTGGCGAAGTAAACACTCATTGAAAACAAAATATTGTACCTACTAACATTACTAACACTATAACTTAGTCGAAGTTAGTACCTATTATAATAAGTACTCAGGGTTTCGCTCCCGTGGGAATATCGGGATGATATATAGCAATAGGCTATATATCATCCCGATATTCCCACGGGAGCGATAAATGGGCTGTCTAACACTAAAACAATTTTTCAAATCCGACCAATAGTTCCTGAGATTAGCGTGTTCAAACAAACAAACTCTTCAACCTATAATATTAGTATAGATGGACGTAAAAGTGAAGTACTTGCGTTAGAACGAACTCAAAAAAATACTATGTCTTTATATTTGTTTCCAGGAGGACAAATCCCCCCAAAAGGAGACCACCCCCACCCCGGAACCGGAACCGGCGGCGGAAATCGAACCCGCAGCCAAGGAGCCCAAAGCCAAGAAAGCCAAGCAGGAGCAGGACGAGCACATATCCTCCACCAGCTCGCAGAGCGAGGAGGCTAAAGTTGATGTGAGTGTTAAATGTAAATATTGATTTAACGGGAGCCATCGTATGATTAGTTGTATTAAGACGGTGTATACGCACTGTGTTGTAACGAGGTTTAGTTACCTCTCCAGAGGAGAGACGTGACTGCTTAAACGTCTTACTCCCCCTGATGAAAGACTGAATCGATCTGAAACTGTCGGTCTAAACCAAGTTAAAATATAGGGAGTATAAACCGTTGTAATACAAGTAATTAGTGTAAATATTCTATATCAGAAAGAGTAAGAAAGAAAAAATAAGTTAATTGCTATTTACACTGCGACTAAACAAGTAAAGAAGAAACTTACAGTATATCAAGGTTTTCACAACCTTTGAAATCCGCTTTTTAATCATAATTGTTAGCAGGGACATCATAACTTCTTGTAAAGATAGAACTGACATCTTAACACTAAAATGTAGAATTTTATGTAGAAAAGTAGAATTTTATCTTCTTTATCTGTTTTAAATCTATTGATTTCAAAGTGTTAGGAAGTTGGTTCTGTTTTTTGGCATAAAGTTATTATTTTTCCATTTTAGTGAATAGAGGGTCACATCATAGCTAGTTACAATTCAGTCTCAAAATCAGAGTTAAGTGGGTGTATATACATCATTAAAACTTAACTGACCCCACTCATTTTTTCTATTCTTAAAAAAAATTAAGGAAAAAACAAAAAAAATCCAAGCTATCTGTGGACCAAGTTTCAATCAAATTTATATGCTTTTTCTTATTTAAAAGTAAACCAAATTGTTTACTCTTTCCCTTAAAAAATTATAAAAGAAAGTAACAGTGCAAATCATAACTTAACACTTAAGTAATTTACGATTCAGCTACAATATCTACCTGCAAGCCAAATTTCGTGTGTTGATTGATCGCTATGTCAGTCAGTCAGTCTTTGAGTTTTGTATTTAAAGATAAATTATGTTTATATATTTTACAATTATAAACCCGTTTTGTGGTATATTTATTAAAAAATAATACTTATCCTTGAAAATTGATAAATAATACTATATGTAGGGCACTAAACGAAAGTTGGAGAAAGCTTCGAGCGCGACGAGTAAGAAAAATAAGAAAGTGAAGAAATAGGTTTTATTTATTTTTATTTTGTTTTTTTTTTTGCAAGGCTGATGATTTTTATACAACCTTTATTTGATTAAAATTTGTTAGAAAGATTATTTCTTCTACAAATATTATTTGTGTGAATCATCTGTTTCGATAAAGGTTTTATAAAATTAGAAATGGGAATTCTAAACACAAGATTAGTATTTAATACTAATCTTGTGTTTAGAATTTAATTGGGGGCAAAACTTAATGATTAATTTAAATGAATTTCTTAATATATACTAATATAGCAAAAAGAATATTAAATAAATCGAATGTTACAAAGACAAGAAGTTAGTGTTAATATTTGAAATCAATTTCAAATATTAATTTATTTGCAAATCACTTTTGGGAGTAATTTTAGTAAAGAAGATATTTCAAAATATTTATTTGGTAATAAGTAGATGGTAGTATTAATTTTAATATGTGGTATATTTTTTACTATTATTCAGTATGGTGATGGTATCTAGTAATTTTTAGATTTATTATAGTTTGTGACGTCTAGCATCTTTTTGAACTAAAATAAGTTAGTTTAAATACATGTTTGTGTAAGATATTAGGGAATTGCAATATCGACTTTTATAGTTAGTTATTTTGTCGTACTTAGTTTGTTTTTTAGTGTCAAACCTATTAATTATTAGGAAATAATAAATTATTTTTTATTACAGAAAATAAATGGCGACGAGAAGAAAGACACACCAATGGAAGTAGATGACACTGGTAATTATTTACATTTGTTATTACTAATTAGACATAAGAACATCAACTCTATTTTTCCATGATTGATTTTGTTTTATTATTCCAGAATTGTCTTTAATAATTTTTTATAAGTTTTGTCTTAATAAAACTGGGGTTGAAGTATTTGATAAACAATTTGGAATTTTCACGCTCGATTAAAATTGAATTATTATTTTACAGACAAATCTGACAAATCACAAGACGACAACAAACAGACAGACGAACAGAGCGCAGAGGAGACATCAGAACAGGAATCCAAGCCAGAAACCATGGACACTTCCAGCCAAGACACAATCGACAGCGAACCGGAGAAAATGGAGAGTGACAAAAGTGAAAAAGTCGACATAAGTGCGGAGAAAAGTGAGAAAGTGGAAAAGTGCGCGGAAAAAAGTGATAAAGTGGAGGGCGAAAGTGAAAAAGTGGAATCGGAAGTGAACGGCACGGAAGCCGCTATTGACACTGCGTGATATTGTAGTGAACCATGGGAATATGTTTAAATAACTTAATAAGTTGTACTTAGAATGGCCGAGGTGACTAAACGCCACATTTACTTTAGTAATGTGACTGAAATACATATGCAATGATTGCATACATTTATGTCTTTTTGTAATCAACTTCAAATCTCTTTAGAGAATTGCTCGTGTAAATACATTGATGAATGAGAGATTTATCTATGAATATATTTGTAAATAATTTCGATGGTAAGTGAGAGCTTGCTTCATTATACGCCCGATAAGTACATCCTTGTAAAAATGTCACAGTAGTGTTAATGAGAAACCGCCTGCGTGTATGAAACGCAAATAGGAAGAAATATTCCTTAATTTAATGAAAATTAACAGCTTGTTAGGAAAATATGTGGAAATTGTCGTTTTTCAGCAGCTTTATGTATTTTAAAGTTCTCTCTATTTTGTTAGTTAAAATAATTTTTGGATTCTGACCGATTTGAATTTACTATATAGTAGTTAAAAATCTGCCTACAAGATTTGCCTCTATAAATATATACTTATTAAGTTATTTAAACATAATTATATTTATGATTCAGTTTGATTTGATCATGTGTTGAGTTTGTGTTCAATTTTCTATACTTTGACATATTTTAGTACTAAATAATTGATATTTATTTGACATTGCAACATATTGCATTAGGAATACAATAAAATAGGTTTTTCCTGTTTCAATTTATTAATTTGATATTACATTGCGATAAAAATTACTTATCAGTATAAATTACCAAATAATTAAAAATAAATCGCGTTTTACATCTATTATAAAATATTTTGTAACATAAGTATTTATTAATTCCAGCCAATTCTAAAATGTTAGTCGTAAACTATGTCAAAATATTGTAAATTTGACAGTAAGCCTGTAATATAGATAATTATATATGTTACAAGCGTTAACAGTTTCCAACTATATAAGTTATTGTTCGAGACCGTTTTAGTTTATACTATAAGTTAACATAAATAAATGGTTGTTATAATTGCGTATTTTTATTGGACGGTCCTCGACGACGCTCAAATACCACATAATAGATAGGTACAGAAGTCAAACTCAATATAAACCGCGCTTGAGCAACGCACACATCGGAATGATGCACCAAATTGAAAACTTGGGCTACATCGGAACACTTTTAGCGCGAACGAAGTCTATATACGTGGAATATGCGTAGGTTTATATAGTGAAGTACATAGACTAGTTTTACTTTTGTACCCATTTATTATGTGCTCAAATACGGTCATGGTTACATAATTTATATTTTAGAAGACGAATAATACTGACTGATTTTTTTTGCATGTCTATACAAGCAATATGACAACATATGCCTATTAACAAATTAATTTAAATTGCTTTTTCTTAAATTATGTTCGTGACCGTTACGTAGTTACAATTTGTAACAGACTTTAGATGAGGTTGTTAGGTTTTAATGGTTAATAAATAAATGAATTAAATATAAGCGAATATATATAAGCGTGAATAGTATGACTTACGTGTTAGTTTAGTAATTTTTGGGTTGTATTGCTATCATAAAAAAACCATCAGCAATAAAAAATCTAACATTTTGTCTATGTAATTCAAATTCAAATATAGAATGATAGCAATATAACCGAGCTCTTAGTATTTTGTTGAAAATATCTTTATTTTATATAGATGAAATGTTTTCTCCTGTGCATGATTCTAAAAAGTACAAAACGTACGTTCTGTCACGCAATGCTATATTTCTTAATTGTTAAAATATAATTATAACGTATTGTGTTTTATTATAAAATTGTAGTGTACATTTGAGTTTTATTTTTTATACCTTACCTAATATTGAATGCTGAAAAGTTCGAATATTTTTTACCCAACTCATACCCAAAATATTTATTGCTACTACTGCTCATGCACGCGTGAGTGAAATCGTAAATAATAATAGTGAGGAGTACATAATCTGCTCAATTCTCAAAATTAGTTCTAGAATTTGACCAAATGTTTTGTGGCTAAATAAATTAATGAAAATGCCGCTCAGTGTTCGCACATCATATGAAAAAAAAAGAATTATCGAAATTAAAAACAGGAATGGTTCAGGATAGGAGAATAATACAACAAACTATTAATAATGAAATTTATTATGAAAGTACGTCTAGGTTTTTGGAATACAAATACTACATTACTAACATTTGAGCGATACAACTTTTAATGTTTATCTACTCCACATATAGACTCACTCGTTAGCAAAACAACAAACAACTTTATTACAATCATATCATAACATAAATATATGTATATTATATATGAATCAAACTTCACATTTCTTAACTCATACAATCCAAATTAGACACGCCCGTGTAAAATATTACAATTAACGTGTCTTGGGCATTTTAAGTGTATTTTTGAATAGAAAAAAAAGTGTTTGAAATAAAAAAAATACATCAAGTTCTATAATCAATAAAATATTTTTCCAGTGTAATATCTATTTATTATAAATACAAATACATCTAAAATTATTTTACCATGTTATTTAGAACTCAAAAAGATTTATTATTTTTAAAACCATAGAATAACATTCATTCAAGTTTTCAATCAAGCGGACTACAGATAATACACGATCTAAATTCTAGTCAATAAGGCTTGGTGGATCGCTTACACATCAAACTATGCATGTCTAAATCGGTTTTGTATTTGTATAAAACTATAAATATAAGGCAACTTTTAATTGGAAATTGAAGTGTTCCATATGTCTATGGTTGGCATTTTGAATCAAAATGGTCCAATAATATTTTGTATTGTCCGTTAAAATAGCACGAAAAAAAATATAAATATGCGAGATTATCAATATTGTCCTGAGTACTTAGGTTTTTGAATTGCAAAAAACACTTGAAAATCACACTTAAATATTTCTTATCCAACATTTTTCAATTCTTGCTACATCTTTATTCGAGATTAATTTTTTTCCAATAACAGTATATTATGTTATTAGTGTAGTGAAATGCTATGCCTAAAAACTCCATAAACAAGCTAAAAATAAATTGTATTCTTTTAAATATCATGTTTAATGATTATATGAGTTTAGTTCAAGTAAATTTGTAATGCTTTAAGCACACGAATTAAAATGGTAGCGGGATTGGCACCACAAACACTTCATCTATATTTTAGCACATTACTTTATGCAGATCTGCCATGTGCAAATTCCAAAAAAAATTTTCGATTTCTTACTAAATCCATTATGAGCACAATTAATTTAAAAATCAACGTCGAGTCTTCAAAGTCTTTATCATTTGACCTTTTTTAATTTTATTTGAGATAAATTTCGTATTAAAGGGAAAAATGAACATATATTTTATTATGAAAATCAGTCTTTACCAATTATTCTTGTAACGAAAGGGTTTTTAATAAATATAAAGTAAAAAAGTTATTATTTGTTGTCCTTTTACACCTCAATTACTGTTAACATCAAAAACATACATTTCAATTATTAACCAGTTTCTCATAAGTATTAAATTAAACGATTTATTACTGTTCAAATACTGAATTATAAAGGTAGAAACGGATTGATTGATAAATAAGCATCTCAAAGTTGGACATCTATCGAGTATTTGGGCATATTGTCGTTTAAGTTCTAAAACCCAAAGCCGAAATAATTTTATGACATATGTTAGTAGCATAGGGAATAAAATATTTATGTATTTTTAAATTAGAAAGCAAGATTGAGAGATTAGCCTGATACATTAATCCACCACAACAGATGCTGGATGCCATATGAAACAATGTAAAGATTACCTAAAGCTTAAAGATGATCTTTCATATTATTATATCATCTGATTCGCAAATTTCATTATGTGGCTTTTGTAAGTCAAAAATGTAAAAAACCGTTCAAAACTGCGTTTAATAACCATAAAAAGGTATTCTATTTATTATAGCGAGAAGTTATTAAAAAAAGAAAACGTATTTTTTTACATAAAACGTTTTACTGTTCTGAAATTCCGTATTTTGACATACGGTGTTAGAACTTAAGCAACAATGTGGTTATTATTTAATATTTCTTTATTAAATGTTCCATCAGTATTTGCTAGTTGTACTTAGTCCTAACATTCAACATGCGTGCAAACACGGCGTAATAAAACCAATATTTAATTGTAATTTATAATTAAAGTTACATTAATTCTGCTCGCTCTCTGGGTCTTCACAATCTGAAAAAAGTAAAAATAATTCAGTTATAATTTATTAATTATGTATAAAACTATAAAATATAAATCCTACTTATCTACTACCCTTAATATTTATAATATTATAAATACAAAAATTAACTGTTCTTTTTCATGCCGATTCAGGCCCCTGAAATACAGCTAATGCTACATTAAGTGCCTGGGTTAATTATACAGTGTTATTATTCTATTTGGTGACAATAAATGAATTTGAATTTGGTCATGTGTACCTCTGAACCGATTTTGATGAAATTTTGTACCATTACAGTTTGAAAGCTGAAAAAGCTGGTCTTGTCAAAATTTACAAAAACATGTTTCAACTTATAGGCCAGAGGTTCTCAAACTGTGTGTCGCAGGAAGTATGTATAGAGGGGCAAAGCGATGATTTCATTGCTCCCCAATTGATTTGTAGGTACAATTTATTTGAAAAACAGGAGTGGTGTACATTTAACCAGGCAATAAAAATAAAATATCCATTTCAAGAGCTAGCTTCAAAAGAAAGAAATAAATCCACTTAAATATATTTTTCTAAATACAAAATACATTTTTAGCTTCAAAAGAAATATCAAAATAAATTTATCTAAATCAGTGTTTCCCAAAGTGGTCTATATCGACCCCTAGGGGTCTATGACAACCTGCAAGGGGCGTCACGTCTACGTCAGCGAAGAAAAATTAATTAACATGTGTTTTTACTTTAATTTTTTAACATTAAACTTCACTACAGTTAGAAATTTACAGGAAATAAATAGGGGTCTACCCAACACGGAAAAAAATGGCAGGGGGGTACACAAAATAGTTTGGGGGACTCTGATATATATGTAAAGAAGTTTTTCTGAAATATATATTCACCATACATGGCAAGGCGTCTACGACACAAAAACTTTGGGAAACTCTGAGAGAAGTTTTTCTGAAATATATATTTACTAGCGACCCGCCCCGGCTTCGCACGGGTTTAATGGATGATATTATACATAAAAACCTTCCTCATGAGTTACTCTATCTATTAAAAAAAACCGCATCAAAATCCGTTGCGTAGTTTTAAAGATTTGAGCGTTCATAGGGACATACAACATGACACATGACAGAAAAAGCGAGTTAGTTATTATTTACCATGATAATTGGTTGTGCCATTGGTATTCTCGATCCTGAGTTGTTGTAGCTGACTCCTCGCAGCTTCCTCCGGGCATCCCGCGCTCTCCTCTGCATCTTCGAATTCCTCTTCTCCTGATGAGTAACAATTACATTTAATAAGTCTCAATTTCAAAAGTATAAAATAATTACATCTAGATTATGTTATTGATATGTTACAAGATTATTATGTTTTAGATCCAATCAAAAAAAATATTATTTAGTTTATTTCTTTAGACAGAACTAGTTTTTAAAAGTTATATAATAAAGTAAAAAAAAAAATTAAAAAATAAAAGTAAAAAACATTTTTCAGAAATAAAAATATTAATCAGAAGGAACCTTTCTTTTTTGGTGTTTGAGATTTTTTTATATTGCAGCAGGCAAGCAGAGCATATTGATGTTACTTGACTTACCGCAACCCATGAAATGCAATAAAACTTAAGACTACCTTTATCAAAATCCTTCCATCCGTATAAGGCTCATCATTGATATCCTCCTGAGGGTCTACCGAACCTGGCTTGACCAAACTCACATCTAAAGTATAAAACTAACTAACTACCTTTACCAAAATCCTCTTATTTATGTAAGGATCATCGTCCACACCCTCCTAAGGATCTGCCAAACCTGGCATTTATTAATAATCTTTATTCCGCTATACAAATATTTACAAAAATACCAAGTTATACATAAAAATAAGAAGTATAGCACAAAAGGCAGCCTTATCACTTCACAGTGATTTCTTGCAGGCATGATGACTCTGCAGTACCAAACCCACAGCATCTACAGTAAAAAACTTAAAACTACCTTCATCAAAGTCCTCTCCATCCATGTAAGGATCATCATCCATGTCATCCTGAGGGTCTGGGTGTAGAGCCTGGCCCTGGCTCATGGCTGAGTACATCGGTTGGAGGTCATGCTCATTTGCTGGGATGAATCTGAAATTTATTGATTTTTGTATGTTTGTAATTTATGATGTATGTTTTCAATTTAATTCTGCTATTTTGTAATAAAAAATATGTAAGAATTTGCTCAGGACAAACAGGATTAATATTTTAGATAAAACTGAAAATGACATAATTAGATCATAAAAAATTGTATCCTAGTATTGAATTTCAAGATTGTAAAAAAGACAAATAAACATTTTATTAAAAGGTCTATCTTTATTGAATTCCTAATAAGATTTTTATCATGAATTGTATATAACAGAGGGTAGTTATATGTTTAGATGCCCTAGTGTCAGCAGGGGTGAGTAGTTTTAAATAGGATTTATTACAAACAAGTTGATTTTACGTGAGTAACTTCCTTTTGAGTAGATGCCCAACATTACAGTTATGATTTACTGCCACACATTTGTTATGGAAGAGAAGTGTCTTCTAACACCACTTGTCACTTAACTGAAGGCATGTACCTCCAAATTGTTTAAAATTTGTTAGAAAAGCAATAAACAATTCTTATTTTTATTATTTTTTATGATGATAAAGGGTACCTTGAAAGGGGTAGCAGGGATAAAATATGCTTACATATGTGTGTTGTACATTTTGTTTTGCCTGAACTATTTACCTACAAAATTTTATCAAAATCAGATAAACAATACTCCTTATGTTAATGTTGGCCAACTTATTCATACTTACACACAAACATACAATAGCCAGGTTGTATCGACCTTGAGACCTCGCTCGGTCAACTATAACTTACCTCAACTGGGTGATAGGCTGGTCATCAGCATCAAACTCCTCATCATCATTGGCTTCATTTGTGTCTCCACCACCTGACTGACTTTGTGGTAATCTGAAATTATTATTAAAAAAATTAAGGTTATACTGTAAAAGATTTAACACATTTAAAATTCAGTCTTTGCCTATACAAAGAAACTTAACGAAAAAAAAGAACTATAAGTTTTACTATTAAATGCAGTAAGAATTTTTCCTTTAGAAAGCCACCAATTTTAAATATATTGGAAATAAACCAAATTTACACATAATTTTAAATGATAATACAATTCCATATTCATTCACAACACTTTCCATAGCTTGTTAAAGCTAACCTTTATATGTAACTAGCCGCGCCCCGCGGTTTCACCCGCGTAACGTCTGATCCCGTGGCAACTCCGGGATTAAAAGTAGCCTATATGTTATTCTGAACCCTTACCTGTATGTATACCAAGTTTCGTCATAATCGGTGCAGTAGTTTTTGCGTGAAAGAGTAACAAACATCCATACATCCATACATCCATTCTTACAAACTTTCGCCTTTATAATAGTAGTAGGATAACGAATAAGTAATAACATACAGGCCTAATTCAAAATATTATGTTCTGTAAAACACCAAAACATATTATACAATACCTAAGTTCATAATTCAACACCATATACAAGGCAGCACTGGGTTCTCTCTGGACAGCATGAAGGGAAATGCTGGGGTAAAGCAGAGATATGTTTGGGGATGGTCCGCCAGAGGCTGAGACACCTCCACCCCACAGTACATTGCTGAAAATTGTAAATTATGTAAGAATTAACATTCCTATGAGAAATTAATTGTTTGATTACATGAAAAACATTTTATAAAAGTTATTCTTAAGATATTACGCCAATTGTAAACCAATTTTACTCTAATAAGTTTAGTAATTCTTTAAAAAAAAATCAAAACGAAAAATACTTTTGTTCCGTGCAAACAAAGAATCAATATCCTGTGCTTTGAGAAGTTGTATATACTTATACTTACTTTTCTGTTATGTATAACGTTGCTGTGCCTATTTCTTGGTCGTTTATGAATAATTTTGTTGATGGTGTTTGTAAAATTATACCTTCTACCGGCACTGAAAATGTTGACGATACTACAACCATTTTAAATGAGTCGTGACAAGGTTTTATAAGAATTATAGTTTAAAATACAAGATTCTAAGCAACTGCAATATAATAGTGAGCAATAATTATAAAAAGAAACTCATTTAGAATCCAAAATAGAAAGAAAATAGTTCGATTTCACAAAAAAACACGTTTCGCGCATGCAAATAACAAACCATAAAGCAAAGATTTTTAAGTAATTAAAAAATAAATTGACTTATGGCATAGATCATAGACCATTAGTAATCAATAGTATATTGTGGTATTTTCTAGGTTTCTTCAGAAATTTAAAATACATTTTAAAAGCTATTACTTAGCAGTGCATAAAAATCAACCCAAAGAAATTCTTTAGCGACGAAATAAACAAAAAATATTATTCATTATCAGTATAGTATACGACTGACATTGACATTGATAATTTGACAAATCATAACATGTAAAATGTAAACAATGCGATTTAAAAATTTTAAATCGTTGTAATTGAATTCTTGATTGTTTAAATATACAAAATATACGTCATGTATATAAATTTGCCTTTCGTCAAAAGAGGACCCACTAACATAAACTTAGGCTAACAACTTATATTGTGCATACGAAAGAAAGTTTTGATGAAAAGTTTTATGTTTCTCCCATAAAGCCAATAAGTGTTAATAAAAAACATTGCTGTGTAAATACCTACAAGATTAATCTTTAATTTTAACTTGAATAATTTAAAGTTTCATATAAGTTTAGAAAATGGACAGTGATAAAGTTGGTGTTTTCGTCAGTGAAGAAATTCAAGATATGGATAACATCAGGGATACAGAATGTGACGTTAGTAATTTTGTTAATTTTCTCTTTAATTATTTAATAATAAAGTCAATGTTTGTCATCTTTGTTGTTATAGTGATTAGCACCTCAGTGTAACTTTAAATGTCATATTTTAAGAACATTTTTAGATAATATACAACATACTAATTTTTAAAATATTCATGGAATTACATAGGCATAGAGGTAAATTATGACATGAAAAAGGTTGTATTAACAATCTACTTCAGCTTGAACAAATGCCATTATATTTTTAAAAGCAGCAAAAACTGAATATACTATTTTCCATATACTTTATGCTTTGTAATGATACATGATGTTATTGCACTTTACTTTTATAGTAGTGTAAAAAACACATCTTTTTCTTTTAATTCCACTATATTACATTTAATTTTTGCTAAAAAATCGATGTTTTCTGTCTTTGTTTATTAACTTTTTTAAACATTATTTTAGCCCCTAGATGGTATAGGAGAAGAGAATAATGTGAAATATTACAGACTAAATGATACTGTTTTTGCTGAACCTATAGCTCCAGAAGATGTACATGATAAAGGTACGCATTCTGTAGTTTATAATAGCTTAGTATCAATACAAATACAATTTATACAGTTTCTTTCCTTATTAAAAAGCATTAATTTAATAATTATGCAGTATTCTAATGTTTCCCTTCCCTAAGAAATCACAATTTTTTATTTAATTTGTATAAAAATATATAAGGATTACTAAGTCCCCGCTGAATTTTTTATAAATTATGCTGTTGATTTTGATTACCTTACAAAATAAGAAATGATACAAATGAAATAAATTTTTTCCATACAACAAACATGTATATTGGATGGTACAGAACCCTAAGTGCTCGAGCCTGAATCCGCTTGGCCATTTTTGATTAAATCCTGATTAATTTTTAAAAATGAGTAATCTTTGTCTAATTTCATCTTTTATCTATTGTATTAGGAACTTATTTTACAACTAGCTTTCCGCCCGCGGCTTCGCACGCGTGGGCTACTAATTTCTGTATTTTTTAGAGGCGCACGACAAAAGTTTAAAAAATTACAGCCACAGGACCCCTGATATATGTGCATGTCTATTTATTACCTAGTTTTTTATTATTTTCTATGGAAAATATTGACCAAAATCTCACAGTGCGCGCGCCTCTTCAAAAAACATAAAATTGTAGCCCACGCGAGGCAAGCCGCGGACGGCCAGTTAGTCATTTTTTTAAAGTTTTTGAGAATTTATTGAGTGTTTTAACGTCTTAATCCATACGTTTAGAGTATAAAAGGTATGTCCGCAACTGAACCAAAATCTCTCATTGTCACGTGGTATGACATTTTCACAACTTTATCTTAAAAAATATGTATGTTATCAAAAAACGCATTTAGAAACCTCTATTTCATTTTTAAAGACCTATCTAATGACACCTCATACAATGATGTACTCGCAAATTTATTTTTTTACCCTCCGTTTACGTGTATGGAAAGCCATTCCTAAAATATTTTTTTCTAATAAAATGTAGCCTATAAGTTGCACCTAATCATGGTCTATCACCATGTAAAATTCAATCAAAATCTGTCCAGTGGTTTTTGCGTGATTGACGAACATACAAACAGATAAACAGACAAACAGAAAAAAAAATTTTACCATGGTTTTGGTATCTATAGAACATACATATTGCATACCAATTACACTTTTTGAAAAATATTCAATGTACAGAAATGGTTCGGTTACTGTTTTATTATATGTATAGATAAATAAAATGTGTTATATTTTATCATTTATCAGGTACAAAAGAACATAAGGAATTTACTATCATAGACAAAGTTATTGTACAGAAGGCTTCGAGCAAGAAATACAGGAAGTTTCATATGGATATTGAAAAACATAGCCTGACTTGTCCACAGGTAAATTTTTTAGTATTAATTTCACTCATGTAGAGTCAAAATAATTTTAAAGTAATCAAAATAATTTTAATGTTTTCAGTAATTAAAATTAATTTAGTAAATAATTTTTTTATCGGATATCACATACAAACACACACACACAATCACACAACACAAACAAACATTTAAAACATAACATATTGTGACAGAGCAGTATTAGTTTTAGATTATTAGTTTCTAATTTATACTTTTACTTCTTTATGATACATTCCTCAAAATGTGTTTAGTTGTTTTGGTACATATATTTACATATTAATATTTTTAGCAGATGCTGATGCTGATGCAAAAATAAAATGTAACTTAATTTACGTATCTCTAGGTTTACGTTGATTTAATTAGATACGTAAATATATTTTTTTTGTATAGGAAAACTGTGGAAAATCATTCAAAACGCAGACCCTACTGAAGGCGCATATACGCAAAGTGCACTGCGCAGTTTGTATGTTCGTCTGTGACGTTTGCGGTATCACATGTACGGCTAAATACTTATTGGTGAGACACATGGCGGTGCATGAGAGGAAGAGAGTGGAGTGTCCCGTTTGTAAGAAGATGTTGAGTGTTAGAACTAGGTAAGTAATTATAAATAATTAATATTATATACATATAGTTAAGTAAATAAATATTCTTTTTTTTAGTTTATGTTATTTTATTAATTTTTTTCTTTTGACATGGTCTCTTTTGTGTTTGTGTGGCGCCTTCGCGTATTTTTTCTCAAATATCCTTTCCTACCAGGTTGCCGGGAAGAGATTGCTTTTTAGCAATAAGGCCGGCCTTTTGTACGATAAATTTAACCTGTTTTTTTTGTTCTTTCTGTTTATGTATATAGTGTTTCTATATATAAATAAATATTCAGTGACATTTAACACAACGCCATCTAGTCCCAAACTAAGCAAAGCTTGTACTATGGAAACTAGATACCCAACTGATAGACATACTTTTTTTGTATAGTATATATTTACATATTTATATAATCGGTGGTAAATAAAAAAAAATATTATTATGTAAATGTATGATGTTTGAAAAGCGCCTCGAAAGAAGCCAATTTGGAAAATAAACGTTTTGACTTTGACTTTGAAAATAAACAACTAGACGGTAGAAAATGACAATCGAACCCACACCCTTCGGCGCGATAGACCATTGCCACATTCACTGCGCCAATCATCGATTATAAATATGTTTCTTTTTGTGCTAGAGCAGGCAAGCGAAGCATGCGGTTCACCTGATGTTAAGTGACTGACTGCAGCCCAGGATTAAGAAGGGGAAGTGTCCTTTTCCAGGTTGTTTTTAATCTCTACAAAATTTCATCCAAATCGGTTTAGTGGTTCAGGCGTGAAGAAGAGACAAATATACAGACAGAGTATGATTATTTGTAATGTGGTTGCACCACTAGACCAACAAGGCAACAATTTCCATACTTTATTTCCTAGGGTTCGAATCCCGGGTGTTTTATTTTGTAATAAAATATTACATAAAAGTTAGTTAATTCTGTCTGATTATGCACAACCGATTTATTAGATGTTTGGTTGTGTGTTACCCGCAACTACTAAACGGATTTTGATGAAATTCCGTTTACATGTAGGCTACTAGCTGGATTAGGTGATTTGATACTTTATTTTGATCTATAGATACTGCATTGAACGCCCTTAACGAACGTTTATAACTCTAGTTTAAAAAAAATTCTACTTTTCTTTTTTTTTATTTATCATTTGTCCACATAAATAATATACTTTTATGATAATTGTGTAATGATTGGTTTGATGTAAGCAGAATTTGTGTAAAGAATCGATTTTCCAGTGGGAGGGCGTAACCTCGCTCGCCCACGCGAAGGGATGCAGGTTTGATGCAAATCATCTCAATAGCTACACGCGAATTACACCCTGTACACTTATACAGGATGTGATATATGTAAAATTATCAATGCTAGATGGATATATAAGGTGTTTCATAGCTAGCGTATCATATTTTTACGGGACTAGTATTCAAAAATTTACAAAAAATACACCCTATATACGGTGTTTCATAGCTAGCGTTTCATATTTTTACAGGACATTCAGAACGTGTGCATAAACACTTAAAAATAATGAAAAGGGTCGGCGAGGCTTTGTTAATTTAATATGAGATACACGTTCTGAAACACCTTATATAGGGTGTATTTTTCGTAAATTTTTGAATACTAGTATAAGTATATAATACACTTGTATAAGTGTAAACGTTGAGTCGATAACCTTTCTACAAAAGTATATTAGCCTAAAAAACTTAAATCAAACAGCAAATAAAAAGGTGTTCCTTGGGAAGATTTGATTTGTTGAATTGATATTCTATTTTTTTTACGTGCATAAAACTACTGAATAACGAAAGCTTTCCTCTATTGTCCAATATCTACATTAGAATAACAATTTGGATGAAATGTATGATTAGGTGTGTTTTTATTAAAATAAAATTATATTTATTTCCTATGTTTATTTTGAAAATCGAAAATTCGTCGCTTAATCAATCGACTTCCAATTGTATAAATTTTTTGCTTTCGAGGCCACAATCGATTTAATCAAAAGGCAGCGTACATACTGGTTCGTTCTGATACTCTTTCAACGCTTGTTCTACCCTCTTCCCAAGCTCTGGATGTATTTTGGTGAATATCTTAACGGCTTTAACCTGTAGAGATGGTATAGCAGGTCCCAAGCTATCTACAATGTTGCTTATAAGTCTACCTTTTTCTCCGTCAGACATCCTTTCGTAAATAAGCGCTCCTTGTGCCGTGTTGTTTGGCTGCCCTTGAACAATTTCTACTAAACCTGGTCTATTAGTATCATTATATGCCATGGGTCCATTGAAAGTGTTGTCGTAATAGTTAGGAGAATCACCACCATTGTCACCGACGGGCGCTCTTCCGTCTCTGTTGTATGTGTGAGCGTGAAAGGGACAGTTGATTTTGATTCTATTGAAGTTCACTCCTAAACGGTATAGCTGAGTGTCTCGGTACAAGAAACTGCGCGCTTCGAAGACTTTATCCGGAGCACCGTCAATACCAGGCACTAGGTTACATGGACAGAACGCCAATTGCTCTACTTCTGCGTGTGTATTAACTGGGTTTCTATTAAGTACTAATTTACCTACTGGATAAAGAGGAAATTTATCTTCAGGCAGTTCTATGGTTAAGTCAAAAACGTCGATGCTTTCCTTCATTGCTTGTTCCAGAGTCACTATTTGCAATTTAAAAGTCCAAGTCACAGGTTTTCCACAAGCGATCGCCTCGTAAAGATCTCTCTTAAAAGAGTCAGGATCTATACCATCTAATTTTAGTCCTTCTTCTGTTGTCAAACTCGCTTTGCCTATATCCGGAATGAAATGCATTCTCGCGAAGTAAATTTTGCCGAATTCATTATGGAATTGGTACGTGTGTATACTGAACCCATACATGTGACGGTAACCTTTTGGTATACCATCGTCCCCATATACAATAAGGAACATATTAAAGGCTTCGGGGTGAGCTGTTAAGAAGTCCCAGAACATGTTTCTATCGCGGATACCTGTTGCTGGGTTTCGCCGTTGGCCATGGATGAATTCGGGGAAGATGACTGGGTCTTTTAGCACGAACATGGGAGTGTTGAAGCCGACGAAGTCGAAATTGCCTTGTTTCGTGTAGAATTTGACTGCGAATCCTCTAGCAACTCGTATGGTATCAGTGCCACCTCGTTCCACAACCGTTGGTGAGAAGCGTACTACTACAGGGGTTTTCTTGCCAATGCCGTTGAGGAAATCAGCTTTGGTGTACTCAGATATATTGTGGGTTACTTCGAAATACCCAAATGCTCCGGCTCCTTGGGAATGGACGTACCGTTCAGGAATGCGTTCCCTGGTGAGATGAGTGAGGGAATCCATGAAGAAATTGTTGTAAAGCAATCTGTTGTTGAGTGTTGATGTGTCGCGTAACTCCACGGGAGCACCATTGCTTGTTGTCAGAATAGATCTTTCACCCTGCAATTAATTGTGTACTTTAAATGATAATAAAAATATGCTAATGGCTTAGTTTACTGCGAATTACACTTCAATTTGGTGTAATTGTGTTCTTACTGCCGAATTAATTTATTATTTTAATACATTTTAAGCATAATCGACCTCGAAATTTACTTTATTATCAAGTTTTTCTCGGCCTCATGGAAAGTATAACATTATTATATAATTGCTATTCAAAAAGATCTAGTCTAAAATCCTTTCTGTGTGGTCAAACTGTAAAAAATCGATCTTTTATACATTCGATACTTAAATACACTGAAAATATACATTAAGTTTATTTTTAATCAAAAGATTTAGCACACATTACACAGAACAAATAGCACTAAACTACCAAAAGTTTGGTACTGAAGCGAGTAAAACCGCGTGTTTCAGCTAGTCTTACCTCAGTCCGTAGCTTATAGAGTTCAATTTGATCTCTTACAGGATCTAAAGTCTTCGGGCTTTGAGGCGAGGCGGTCGATAACAACAACACAAAAACAATGATCACACACGTAACCATCTTTAATGATAAACGCGAAATTAGCGATCAACGAACTTATATACTGTGGAAAGATATGTGTTTATACAAGTGCCTTCTTAAAATAAAATAATTTGAATAATGTGTGCGTTTTATGTAGATAACGTTTTTTTAGTTATTAGATAACTGCGATTAACACAAGACGCTTTTCCTGTTGATGAAGAGGAAGCCGCTGGCGGAAACTCGTGTAGTTTATTGTGAACATTTTTTTTACGTTATAGCAGGCAAGCGGGGCATGCGGTTCACCTGATGTTAAGTGACTGAACGCAGTCCATGAACAACTGCAACATCAAAGTGTCGCAGATGCCTTGCTTGCTTGAAGGAAGGAGAGGGGATAAGAGGATTAATGATAGGAAGTTGGGAAAGGAGAGGAATGGGATGGGAATACAGGCCTCCGGGTACCCGCTCACCGTATGAAACACAGAGCAATACTGCTTCACGTCGATCTTCTGCGTCGACGTGGTAATTACACGGGTACTTGGCCCAATCTTGCAATGCTCGGCTACCACTTTTTTTTTTTGGTTGAAGATGTTATTTAGCAGAATTTCCCTGTGTCGCCGCTTACGGCACCCACGGGTAGAAAAGGGGTGGTGACACACGTATTCTATCATTTTTCTTAAAAGTTACTTGATTTTTACATTACAAACTTTTTTATTCGATGGGAAATGCCAACACATACCCGGTCGCCTGTCAAAACGACCGGGTTAAGTCAGACTTGCACCAACCAGAGAGTTCACTGGTAATTCTTCCGCAAACACCCCGGTGCTATTTTACATCCTGGATTAACATTTCTCTTACTTTTCCTGATGTCTCTTTTGAAGTCGTAAGCAAATTATTAAAAACCTACCTTAGTCCTTAACTTATAAAGTTCAATTTGGTCCAACACGGGATCGAGAGCTGGTGCCTTCCGACCCTCAGATGATACACCCGACAATAGGAATACAAAGGTTATAGCTACATATGTATCCATCTCTATCAATTTGTGCGGAATGTGGTAAATTGTTCGATAGTCTTTTTTATAATGTTTGGTAAGGTTTAGATTCTATACAGGATGTATCTTTTTATGTTATTTGACGGGTTTTCGCTTATATAGGTTTCTGTTTCTCGCTTATAGAGGTTTTGGGAGCTTAAAATGACGGGACTTGGCTATTACTCTCACTAGTAGTTTTCTCACTCATCCAGGTTTGGCTGTATTAACATAAGTCATCTTTACCGAGAATATAATTTGTGTGTTTGTTTTTCTTTCATATTTTGCTTCGAAAATCTTGGTCCTTTTTTCCAAATGATTTCAGGCCATGAAAACTATACCGGCCTTACTCATGTTTTTACTATATTGATCTATGATTTTATCCAGTTTAAATTCTGGAAAATTTAGCCTAAAAGAGATTATGTTGTTATCGATGTGCATATTCATCGTATCACTTTTAGTCTACCCTCATTCAGATCAGATTTTCATTTTCAACTGGATACAACAATATACATACTTAATTTTGATCTAACTATAAGTGAGCCATCGTATAATTAGTTGTATTGAGACGGTTTATACTTACTTTTTATGGTTTACGGGCGGCGTTGATCACTTAACACCAGGTGACTTGCCAGCTCGGGTGCCCCCCTTATATTACTAAAACAAAAAAAACTGCCCCACAGTGCGTATAAACCGTCTTAATACAACTAATACTTATGTTGTAAAAATATACGTTAGGCCATTATCGTGACCTCATTGAATTATTCTATGTTTTGTTGTAATTTGTAAGCATCTACAGTGCGTAGGCTTCACTAAGCAGACTAAAGTCGAGAGAGTTGCATCATTTGTGTCGACAAGGCCAAGGCTCTAAAATGAAAAGAAGTATATTAAGAAACTAGCTACGCCCCAGGGCTTCGTTTGGGAATATCGGGATGATATATTGCCTATAGCCTTTATTGATAGATGGGCTATCTAACACTAAAACAATTCTTCAAATCGGACCAGTAGTTCCTGAGATTAGCGCGTTCTAACAAACAAACTCTTCAGCTTTATAATATTAGTAAAAATTAACTAATCTTTGTTGAAAGAAAATACCAAGTTAAGTAAATGTATACATAGGTTTACATTAGACAAGTATACAAGGCGGTTATAGCAAAATGAGGGTTTCAAAAACTATGCCTTATTTTATGCTATATAGAAATATGACTTACTAGCTAATCCGCGCGGCTTTGCTCCCGTTGCATATTGTTATGTAAGCTATATTCATAAGGGCTAATGCAGATTTTTAATCGTAAAAAAAATCAGTCCAGTATTTTCGAAGCTTATACAGATAAACAAAAAAACAAAAAAATCATATCAATTTTCTCTATGATATAAGTGTAAAAAAGAATCCCTTTTTTTATTAAAATTAAGTAATTTAATTTTAATAAATGAAAACAACACTCCGTATATGAACTATTTTAGGGTTTTCTATACTTGCGTTTATCTTAACTAGTGTTAAATAGATCATTACCGCGTTATTAATTAATGCTATGAGTAATTATTATAATCGTATTTTGTGAAGGTCAAAATTTAATCGGTCTTTTTATTGTACAAATTAAAAATTAGCTGTGCCTCTAGGTTATACCTGTATATAATCAACACTAATATAATAAAAAGGAAAACTTTGTTTGTTTGTTTGTAATGATTAGGCTCAAAAACTACTATAAAAATTCTTTGAAAGCTACCCTATCCACAAGTGATAAGGTAGCTTTCAAATGTTGATAGTCTATATTTATATGCTATATGTATACAGGGTGTCCCGTAATGAGTGAAGCATCTCTTGGGGGATGATAGCTGAGCTAATAATATATCAAAAAAAACAATATAGGTCATACGAAAATATCACTGTTTTTGAGATATATGAGGATTTTGTAGTTTTTTTAAGAATGTTGAACTCGCCCAATGTTTTGTATTACTGTAGCCGTAATTCTTATTTGTTTTTCATAATTTTTTTACTAAAGCTTCTTTATAAGTTGCTTTCTTGGATACATGCATTGCATACTAATAGAAATATCGGACAACGGAAGAAAAAAAATATTTATTTCAAGTTTAGTATTGAGTAAAATTTTGAGGTCAGCTTTGATAGTCTGTTTAAAAAAATGTACTACACTGAGACGGTCAGTGAACTTAAAAACTTCTGTATTTAATACCAATTTCAAAATGGTATAAAACTTATAGTTTTTCCCTATAGTAAAAAAATATTGCAATTTGAATTCGATTTGAGACCTATTTTAATGATACGTCCAGGATGATACTTAGTATGAAATATTGTTTTTAATATGAAAAATAAAATTAAATGTTATTATTGGTCTGCTAATAGAACATAATCTAATTACTGCTTTTGATACGTCTTGTTTGTGTAAAAAAATACGCTTCGAATAGAGAACCTACGTCTGTTTTTAATGTCGGTTAAAACTTAAAAGTAAGCGAAGTGGTTTAAGCGGAACTAAATTAAGTCTAGATCGGTTAAGGCCTGAACGGTGGTAAAAATTAATTTACTTTCTTAATTGTGAAATTGGCAAATATATTTGTCGAATTGTGCAATCGATATTTTTTCCGCTGACATGTTGAAAGCGGGCTGGAGGCGGCATTTGAAGTTTAAGCCACGTCTAAAAAGATTATATTTAGTCCAGCCAAGTTAGACCAGTGATTCCCAAAGTGGTCTATAATATATCAGGTAAATAGGGGGGTCTACTACGGAAACACATGGCAATTAGACGAAAAAAATATATATGGCATTAAAAAGTTTGCTTTTCTATTTAGACAATCGCTGTGGTTATGATTTTTAATTGGAAATGAAACCATTCAAATGAATATTTTGATTGAGTTTTACTGTCAATATAACTTACAAAAAAGTAGAAAATGATTTAAAAGTGGACACTTTTACATTACAATTTTAGTTAATTTTTATTAAAAATAAACTAAAATTTTAAAAAAATTAAAAAATAAGTATTTCTACTATAACTATCCTAGCAAACTTCATACCAAAAAAAGTATTTTCTTTTCGTTTTTGATGATAATTAAACAGAAAATCATATAATAAACTTTAGGACAAAAAACGATTTTTTTTTTGTAGAGTCGTGTTATTATAGCCCATATAAAGTAAGTTTATCGGGTAGAGTTAAGACAATACATCGGCAGGTTGATGAGCAAAGTGCTATCTTTTGTACTCGATAATTGCGAAGTGCATCTTTGGTTCGTCCCTCGTGAATTCATTTTATCTTAAACAAATTAAAGACTTGTAGGTTTAATATTTTCGTCATGTATTTTTGGAAGTGGATGTATTTTTTATTTGTTGGTTTTTATTTAGTACTTTACAACAATATTCTTTCATTTTAAATAAAAAACCGTAGAGCCGTAAAACATCGCTTTGTTATATGTTAATGAAATATCTCAAATTTGACGACCCGATTGGCGCAGTGGGTGCAAGCAATGGTCTATTGGTCCGGAGGGAATGGGTTCGATCCCCACGAGTAGAAAACAACGATGAAAATTGTAATTTTCTACTGTCTGGGTGTTTATCTATCTTTAGTATTTACAAAAAAGTATGTTTAAGTATCTAGTTTCCATAGCACAAGCTTTGCAACTTTGGGACAAGATGGCGTAGTGTTAAATGTCAACGAATATTTATTTTATATTTACTTCCTCAGTCTCTCGGTGCATCTCCGTTCTCACACGAACACGAGGAAACACGAGTGTGGTATCTGCCACAAGAGGTTCCTGCGACGGTCGACGATGAACAACCACGTAAAGTTCGTGCATAGGAAGGGG
Source organism: Phoebis sennae (assembly GCA_001586405.1). Taxonomy (NCBI): domain Eukaryota; kingdom Metazoa; phylum Arthropoda; class Insecta; order Lepidoptera; family Pieridae; genus Phoebis; species Phoebis sennae. Next base: position 51,706 of record LQNK01001551.1, on the reverse strand, counting down.
GGTATGGCGTGTGATAAGTGTGGGGTGAGGTATGTATTATTAATAGCTTAATTAATTAGCTATTTGTTCAGGAGCTAGGACCATTTTGA
>LQNK01001551.1:21002-39528 GCA_001586405.1 Phoebis sennae | reverse complement strand
TATCATCCCCCAAGAGATGCTTCACTCATTACGGGACACCCTGTATATTCTATACTAATATTATAAAGAGAAAAGATTTGTTCGTTTATTTGAACTGAATAAGCTCCGAAACTACAGGACCGATTTGGATGAATTTTTTTTACAGAGATTCTTTGTAACCCGAGGAATGAAATAGTTTTCTTACGCGAACAAAAGCTATACGTTGGTGAAACCGCAAAGGTGATGATGTATTCAATAATACAATTCGGTTTGTAACATCTATTTTTTATTTTTGTACTAAAACTATACTGTACACTGTTTAATTGAATTTAATAAACGTTTTTATTATTTATTTATTTATTTATTTTATTATACAAAATAAAGATTTTATTTTAAGTTACTTTTTACTCTTTTGATGTTGATTTTGGTGCCTGCACAATCTTGTAATTCCATCCTGCTCTCAAAAGGTTGTCTGGAAGAAATTGCTCCAGGCAATAAGACCGTCTTTTAAACTGATTATTATTATCAATTGCCTACATAAATATTTTTTTATTCTGACCCGGGCTATACCGACTAACAAGAAAAACCGCAGAATGCAACTAGTAAACATTCATTTAATATAAATCTCAGAAAATAATAAACTTAATTTATTATTTTTCTCATTGTATCTTGATGCAGTTGTTTTTAATTTAATTAATTATTGTATTGGAAAAACAATGGACGTTGCCGGAGTTGATTTAATTAGCAGGAAAAAGTTATATCTTATGTTCCTCGAAAAACTGTTGAAATTTTAACGTGTATTTCAATAAAGATATAGTTTAGCTACAAATAGTACCTTATTAAAATTACAAATTGCATTGAATACATTTTTATATATGAAAATAAAACTTTGATTATAGAGTCTAAGAGTCTAGACTTATTTTTTTTTTCTCTTCTTTATAACATTATACGTCATTTTAAAATTTTCTAATAGCTAGCTCATATATTATTTACAAAAAAATATATATTGGTAATGTTTTCGGATTTTTATTTTAAAATTATTTATATTTAACCCCGCTACTTACCAGCCAGTTTTATAGTTCAGACATTATATACATATAATAGGAGAGGCATCAGACAAGTTTTCAGCTTGCCCCTAACACCCCTAAAATGATCCTAGCTCTCAGAATAAATTGTTTCGATGTAGCCTGAGATTTCATGTCGGTGAAAGGTGTATGTAGTTTGGCTGTAGTACACAAAATGGATAGGGATTTTGTTATAATAACATAACTGTAAATATAGTATAAATGATTATTTTTATACTTTTATACCAATTATAAACGGTTTCATATAAAATGTATTATGCAATATTAGCATCGAAAATCTTCAGACACGCCCGGAGACTTCTAGAAAACAAATAAAACCCAATTAAAACGCTTTGCAGTCGAAGTAATTGAATGAAGTAGTAATAACATTTCTTCGTTGTACTATTTATAAACGCAGCATTAAAAATGTTAGGAAATTTATGCGCATCCGTGCTATGCACTGAGGGAAGGAAGACTGAAACCTCTCATTCGCGGGGCGGCCGCGCTACCAAAAGCGCGGGCCTTTCGTTAATCGTCTGTATAATCTGTATTCTAAACAAGTGCTATATGAAAACAAAGCTGGCAGCTAAGAAAAAAGTATTCTTTAGTGTTCTTTTTTTAAATCGTGCGAATTTTTACTGATTTGTTTCAATTTTTTTTTCTATTCGTGGTGTTCTATTTTTAAATTTAATGAAATTTAAATATTACATAGTGTGTTATCGTGTTCCAAGTTAGTATTTGTATTTACGGCCAGTGTTTGACCTCATTATTGGTGCGTTATTTATTTTCTTTAATTTAAAATATGTATTTTAGGACATGTTTTGGCTCGGGCGGTGTTCGATTCGAACGCGTCGTGCACTATCATTAAATACATATTATTAATTATTTATACCAAATATATTGCATCATAATTATTAAATTTGTATGTTATTTATGAAAAATATAATTTTATAAGGTTAAAGAAATAACGTTACTTAGTAAATAATTATTAAATGTTACACACATAAATTTAATTGAATGGTGACTGATAAAGATTTCAATGTGCCTAGATTTAACAAAAAGAACACTATTTGAATGTGAACAAAATTCAAATTTCAACTGCGTTTTTGTTGTTTGTGGAAATTTAAAATAAGATTTTGTAGTATTTCGTCGGTAAATGATTTTCTTATAAAAACTCGGTGTTTTAAGGTCGCCAAGAAATGGGTAGGTATTTTTTTTTATTTTTTATTAACGTTTCGTACATGGCAACTGGTGTGGTTACTAGTTATTCCCAAGGACAGTTGGAATGTATTGATGTGAAAATTATTTATAAATTACTAAAGTTAGTTTTTAATTAGAAATTGCACTGTATGGCTCAGTGGTGTTTGGACTTGGAGTGGGTTCGATTGTCGTGTTGAATTGTGTTAAAACAATAGTGTGATAATGTGGATATAATTTTATTGAGTTCGGAAATGTCTGAAAACATAGGTGGGTAAAAGACATATAGAGTTGTAGAGCTGAATTATATATACTAATATTGTAAAGATTTGATTTTTTGTTTGTTTGAATTGAATAGACTCCGAAACCACTGGACCGTTTTGGATGAAAATTTGTACAGAGATTTTTTTAAACCCGCGGACATGGGACAAAGGCTTTTATCTCGAAAAATCAATCAAGTCCAAAATTTCATCCAAATCGGTTCACTGGTTTAAATGTTAAGAAAAGACAGATACAGACAGAGAGAGTCTCTATGGCATTTACAATATTAGTTATCCTAATTTTTGAAAGGTAATTTTTGTATTTTCTATCGTTGTGGTAAATAATATTTGTTAGTTATAAATAAGATAAGGAAGGAGTATTAATGATTTAATTAATTAATTTTCGTGTGCAGCGCCTCTACTGATGCCAGTGGGAACTAAAAAATAAAATAAAAATTCCCATAAAACGGATATGATGGTTATTTTTAACATCTATATTGGAAATACTTTAAAAAACATTTTAATCATCTTTGCACATTTTATAAAATGCTAGCTGTTTCGAGCGACTTCGCTTCCGTATCATAATGTTATATAGCCTATGTTCATCAGGGATAATGTAGGATTCCAAGATTTTTTTCAAATCGGACCAGTAGTTTCGGAGCCTTCCTATTCAATTGAAACAAATAAACAAAAAAAATCAAATCTTTCCTCTTTATAATATTAGTGTGGAAGAAAAATGTGAACTTTGAAATGGGACAAAGAGCAATACAACGCTATGACGTAATTCCTCCATATTAACACTAATATTATAAAGAGGAAAACTTTGTATGTAATGAATAGGCTCAAAAACTACTGGACCGATTTTAAAAATTCTTTCACCATTCGAAAACTACATTAACCACTAGTAATATAGGCTATATAACATTATGCTACGGCATTTAAATAAATGACTGTTGTATTTAAAATTTTAATTTGATAAGAAACTTAATTGAATCACTACATAGTATAAAACAAAGTCGCTTTTTCTGTCATGTGTCATGTTGTATGTCCCTATGAACGCTCAAATCTTTAAAACTACGCAACGGGTTTTGATGCGGTTTTTTTTAATAGATAGAGTAACTCATGAGGAAGGTTTTTATGTATAATATCATCCATTAAATAGTGGACAAATACTGTTATTTTTGAGGTTTCTAATGTGATGTCGCAAATAATTACATTTTTTCCGCTTACATTGCAAACGCAGGCTGAATCCTACGAGATTTATCAAAATAATGTACTAAGTATTGTACACAATGAAAAGGTCTACAGAAAACTCCGCGATAGTATATCAGCATTGCACCCGTGCGAAGCCGGGGCGGGTCGCTAGTAGTTAATATAGTCTGGAATTAGTTCTTGATGTTGAATTTACATTAAGTAACAATCTATGCTAATATTATAAAGATGAAGAGTTTGTTTGTTTGCGCTAATCTCAGGACCTACTGGACCGATTTGAAAAATTGTTTTTAAGTGTTAGATAGCCCATTTATTGAGGAAGGCTATAGGCTATATATCACCCGATATTACCAGGGGAGTTACTATGATTTCTTTGTCAGAAAAAATAATTCTTTTTTAGCCCTACCCGGGAATCGAACCCGGGACCCCTCGATCTGTAGTGAAAGATGCAACCACTAGACCATAGAGGCAGTCTTATACTATGTAGTGATAGTATGTTTTCACGTTAACATTCAATTTGAAACCGAAACTATTACGCGTGTAAAGTATTGATTTTATCAGTAGCAAATAACATATTTCCTAGTATTTCATGCAGTCAAAGGATATTACATCGCGAGAATTAAATAAATTCCAATAATTTCGATTTAATAAACGTGGAGTAATGCTGGACGTTCACATATCTTTTACCCGTGTGTCGACGGATTAGAATACATGTGTTGCCACCCCATTTCTACCCGTGGGTGTCGTAAGAGGCGACAGAGGGTAATTCTGCTGCATAACATCTGCCGCAATAAAAGAGTGGGAGCCGAGCATTGCGCGATTGGGCCAAGCCAAGATGCCGGAGTAACTACCACCCCCCAGCAGAAGACCGGCGTGAAGCAGTATTGCACTGTGTGCAGTACGGTGAGCGGGTGCCCGGAGGCCTGTATTCCCATACCTTTCCTCTCCCGTCCAGTTCTACTCCTCCTCCAACCTCCTACCATTCATCCTTTCCTTATCCCCTCCCCTTTCTTTAAGCCGGCAAGGCAACACAAAAGTGTCGCAGATGTTCATGGGCTGCGGTCAGTCACTTAACATCAGGTGAACCGCATGCCCCGCTTGCCTGCTATAACATAAAAAAAATCTGTATCACAAGGGACGCATTTGACGTATCTCGTAATCACTACATAGTATATAACAAAGTCGCTTTCTCTGTCCCTATGTCCCTTTGTATGTTTAAAGCTGCGCAACCGATTTTGATACGGTTTTTTTAATAGACTAACACCCGTATTCTAACAAGTTACCTTATTTCTACTTCCACTTAGGTTACGTCACATATGACTTATGACAAATTTCAATAGAAAATTCATTTATTAAAGAAACATAAAAATATAATATTTTAATAAATAGATCGCAGTAACGGATAGAGGTGTTAAGTTTCTTCGAAATATTCTTAACGTGAGTGGACGTGAGTTAAAGTCAAAGTCAAAGTCAAAATGTTTATTTTCCAAATTGGCCTCTGTTGAGGCGCGTTTAGAACGTCATTTACATTTGCATAATAAATATATATTTTTTTTTATTTACCACCGATTCGGAAGGCTGTCTCTAGTTAGTAGAGTTTTTCCGACTCAGAATGTAAATTTTCGTTGACAGACGTTGAGTGAAGTCGAGGAATGCTCGAGATACGTATTAGAATACGGGTGAGAGTGTTTCAAGAGGAAAGTTTATATGTATGATAATTGATAACACCCATTAAATAGTGGAGAAATACTGTTATTTTTGAGATTTCTACACAGTGCTTAGACAACAGTGCACTTTATACAAAAGCAATTAAGCTATAATTGACTCTACGTTTTAGTTAGAAAACGTTTGTATGGGAGAAAGAAAAGGGCTGTTTTTAGTAAACTATTTATATTATTGTTAATTTTAACGCGAGTACTTTCCATACTTTTTACGCGTTTCACCCACATTCATCGTTCCCGTAGGGTTTTCGGGATAAAAACTATCCTATGTCCTTCCTCGGGTTTCAAAGAACCTCTGTACAATTTTATTCAAATCGGTCCAGTAGTTTCGAAGCCTATTCATTACAAACAAACAAATATTTACTCTTTATAATATTAGTATAGATAGTATATTATAAATATCATAAAAATGGACGTTTGGATGGAGTTTGTTTTCTACTTATTTTGTGACATTAATATTACGTGATTCTGAATTAACTAACAGCAGGTGCATACAAAATTATATCATTTCATTTTGTTATGTATAAAATTTTAAAAGAAATTACATTAGAATTATTAACAGTTACATTACATAAAAATATTAATTATATTTCATATTTTTAATATTTTTACAAAGATATAATTAAATCTACCCTTTAAATATAAAGCTGAAGAGACCCGCGTCTGTCTGTTCGTGATAAACTCAAAAACCACTACACGGATTTTGTTGCGGTTTTTCCCAACAGATAGTGCAATATTTGAGGAAGTTTTATGTATAATTCATGATGATTACGAGAAGCTTATTAAATATTGCCCTATCTATAATTATTATATAAACAGGAAAGATTTGATTTTTTGTTTGTTCGTTTGGCTGATATGATTGAATAGGCGAAACTGCTGGACCGATTTGGATGATTTTGTACAAAGATTCTTTCATACCCGTGCAAGGGCAAAGTATAGTTTGTATCCTAAAAATCCTACGGGTTCGAACAAAAACCGTACGATGCTCATGGATAGATTTGTTTTTTGTTCGTGTGAATCGAATATGCCCCGAAATACTGTACTAATTCGGAAAATTCAGTTTAAGTATATGTAGGAGTAGTGTATCATAAATGCCTTTATGCTAACTATCTCTCCACTAACAAAGGTAACTGGTAGAGATCGCTCTAAAGCGATAAGGTCGCCTTTTGTATAAAGTACGCAATAAGATATTTTTATTTTTATTTTGTTACCTTTATACAATAAAGTGTTTTCATTTCATTTCATTTCAAAATTCTTTTACCATTGGCTATATAACGAACATAGGCTATATAACACTAGCTGTACCCCGCGGTTTCACCCGCGTAACTTCTGATTAAATGGCAACTCCGGGATTAAAAGTAGCCTATATGTTATTCTGATGTATAAGCTATATTGTGGTAAAGTTTCATTCAAATCCATTTAGTAGCTTTTACGTGAAAGAGTAACAAACATCCATACATCCACACATCCATACTTACCAACTTTCGCCTTTATAATAGTAGTAGGATTATGCTACAGGAACAAAGCCGCGTAGAACAGCTAGTAAATAAATATAGTATACTAGCTATATATATATATATATATATATATAGCCCAGACTGGTCTCCACCCTATCTCTCCCCTTTCCACGAATGCACGCACACAGATGCAATGTTGTATTGGCATTTTGTGTATGTGTGATATAGTAACGTACGGACAATCGTATGTTCAAATTTTGAGGAATTCGCTTGACATATGTATGTCAAGCTATGTATATGTTATAAAATATAACTAGCTGATCCGCGCGGCTTCGATCACGTAGTATAATGTTATATATAGCTTTTAAAAGCCTATGTTACTCGTGAATAATGCAGCTTTCGAATGGTGAAAGAATTTTTAGAATCGGTCCAGTAGTTTTTGATTATTGCTTTTCATTACAACCCTAGTATCCTGTAGATGTAATGATTTAACCATAAAGTTAGGTATGAATTTACATGTCTGCATTGAACGTATCGTAATATTCTTTGTATCAAAAACACACACACACACAAACACACTTTTAAACTACTTGCAAAACGGAGGAGTTTCTCAATTCCGTTCCGACCTTTTTTTGAATGTTTTTTTACCGCATATCTCTGGCATTTATAGACCGATTTGGAAAATTCTTTTTGCATCTGAAAGAGTAGAGTGTCAATGTGATTCCAATTTGGTTGAAGTCTGATCATACATGTGGAAGATATTCTAGGGAACTCCTCGAAAATCTGTATTTCAACTGTATTGCAACTTTCGATCCCGGAGTTGCCACGGGATCAGAAGTTACGCGGGTGAAACCGCGCGACGCGGCTAACTAGACTATAATCACAGATTAGAGAATAAAAGGCAGATGGAGTGTTCCGAAGACTCGAGTGACGCTAACTACTCATACGTACACTTGCATCTGTGTGAGTGAAATTTGAAAATTGTGTTGTGTCAAACTAGACCAAAATTGTTGTATTTGCTTTTGAAATTTGTATTTGCTTTTCGGCGTCACTCGAGGCTTCGGCTGCTCTCCATCTTTTATTCTCTAATCTGTGGCTATAACATAACATTATGCTTCAGAAAAAAACGAAAACGTGCTCGTAATTTTCACGTGGCTTCCTATAATTGTGACTTAAAATATCCTTCGCAAAAGTTTGTGTTGCAACTGGAAATGGGAAAACATTTTTTTAACTACAAAACACAAAATTTCACATTAAACCCTGCTACAGAAGGAGGGTAATGTTTTATGAGCGTATGTATGTTTTTTGTGTTAAAGTGGTTGCCTGGAAGAGATGGCTCAATCGCCATAAGGCCGCCATATGTGCATGTATCAAATCTTATTGTGTTTATTTGTATATTATTTTTATTTTCGTGTGTAGATTAAAGTGTTTTTCATTAATTAATTAATTCATTCATTATGTTTGTACATCCATCTAAACGTTTAAACAGATTTTGATATGTAAGGTGTTGTTCGATTTGTTAGGATTGTGGTAGTGATATAGGCTACATGCATTTTCAAAATGGCGTTAGCAAGTCAAAAAAGGAGGGTTTTTTATAATAGTAGAATTAAGATTGTTGAAAGCATATATGTACAACAAAGAAGTTAAGGTTACGTTATCACGCCGGCCGGCCTCACGCATGCTGAATGTCTGTCTGAATTCAGGATCAAGATCCTCACAGGTCGATCTAAGAAATTCAGAATCTGAAAAAATCAGGATGTGTGGCGCAAGCCGATATTGTATGGTATACTACCCTTTCTAAATTAAGAATCTTATTTCAGATCCTGAAAATTCAGCATGTGTGTGGCCGGCCTAATAATAGACAATATTCAGTACATATTCTAATTATAGAGATCATTATTAAAAGGGGATTTCATAGGGGATTAATCTACGAAATTCCCTTTTTATATATTTTACCAGGAATGGAATTGCAATGTGAATAGACATTATTTTTTTCTCTAACTACCTTTACCCAGTTTACCAATAGATTAATATAGGATATCCTATCATGGAATCTAACTAGCCTATCTGTACACAAAATTTCATCAAAATCTGTTCAGTAATTTTAGAATGATTGGCACACCAATATCTAAACTATTACATTTATAACATTAGTAGGATATCCAACCAGTATAATCTCAATTTTTCTATAACTAATTATTTTAATATCAGCGGAATTATAGACTCGTATCAGATTAAAATCAATTTACAAGGAAATCATTATCCTTTAACAGAAGTTACAATAAATATAATTGAACGTACTGCAAAGGATTAACAGATCAAAGGGGAATAAAGTATTTTAATGTATTATTATTTGAGAAGCTATATACCGGGTGTTTTTTATGCACTATTGAAAAAAATCTATACTAATATTAGAAAGCTGGAGTGTTTGTTTGTTTGAACCAGGGATGTTATGGATATGGCATTTCGGATACGGATATAGAAATAGTTAAAATACCGGATTCGGTTACGGATACGGATATGAAAATATTTCGGATTATCATCTAGTTTCGGATAGTTTCGGTTATGGATATTAATAAGATTTTAGAATACCAAAAATACAATACGAAGGAGGACGGTTAATAACTAAGCGACAGAAAAAACACATTATGCAAAAGACACGGGCAGCTTGTAACTGTGACAAGGGATCCTATTTAGACTCCACGCCTATCCGAAATTATCCAAATCTTTTATATCGGATATCCGATAGTTTCGGTTACGGATGCGGAGCTCCTTAACATTTTATTTATTTTTTATTTATTTATTTATTTATTTTATCTTATAGAACATACTACCATTACAGATATATATATCCAATGCGATAGACTTCTTTACATTCATAACATATACATTTATTTTAACACTATTTATAACAAATAATAAACAGAAGCGTTCTTGAAAATTCATTCAAAGTGCAAGTAAAAATATCAATTTCTATATGTACCTTGTTTATTGCTCGAATAGCGCTGATGAGAGCGGATTTTGCCAATAAATTGGTTCTGGCTACTGGGATAGCAAGCAATGGTGGTATATCCCTAAACTTTGAACCAGGAATCAATCTCAGGAACTACCCGATTCGAAATTTTTTTAGGATTAGATAACCCATTTATCAAACAAGGCTGCTATAACATAAATAAAAAACTTTTCAAAGGCCTCATAATGAAAGGATAGTAGACATGACCACAATTTCTATGAGCAATTTTATACTCGTTTTTATAATTCTTGTATAAATGGCGTGTTATAGAACGATAAATATAATAATTGAATATCTTATGGCACGTAATGATTTTAATATAAGATATTATTCTGTTTTGTAAAATGAGGTTGTATTAATATTAATCGAAATCGAAAATCGGAAAAATATACTTTAAGCTTTAAGTCTGTCCTACTTATATTATAATTGCCAAAGTTGCGAGAATGTATGGATGTATGTATCTTTATTACTCTTTCACGCAAAAAGTACTGAACCGATTTTGATGGAACTGTTATACAAATAGATAAGGGTTCAGGATAACATATAGGCTACTTTCGATTCCTAAGTTGCCACGGGATCAGAAGTTACGCGAGTGAAAACGCGGGTTGCAGTTAGTACTTACTAACATAAAATTGAATAGTTTCTTTGCACGCGCAAATCTCAGGAACTACTAGTCCGATTTGAAAAGGAATGTTTATTTGAGATAGACCATTAATCGAGGAAGGCTATATATACCCCAAATAATTGTAATTGCATAGCTTGAGATTATATAGTAAATATTGTATATACCTTAATTGTCATGCATATAAGTGATATTGTAATTTTATTTGGTTAAGGTTTAATATGTCTGATGTGGTGTACCTTTAAAATAAATAAATAAATAAGGCTATGTAATATGCTAAGCGAATCCGCGTGAAACAGTTAATTTTATAATGTTAGGCTTCGCCCACGACTGACTGACTTCCTGCACATTAATTTTATTATGAATATTGTGCTAATATTGAAGCGGAAATATGTATTGTCTATTGTGTGTATATGTATCAGATATTTTCTTATTACAATACTCAATTTCATTTTTAAAATATTTTATACTAGCTGATCTGCGTGGCTTGCCTGTAGTATAATGTTATATATAAAACTAGCTTTCCGCCCGCGGATTCGCATGCGTGGACTACTATCCTATCTTCCAAGTTGGATCAACCTGCACAAGGTAAAATTTGGTTAAAATCGGTTAAGTAGTTTAGAAGTCCATCGCGGACAAACACTGTGACACGTAATTTATATATATATTAATATAGCCTATGTTACTGGTGGATAATGTAGCTTTCGAATGGTGAAAGAATTTTTAAAATTGGTTCAGTAGTTTTGAGCTTATTACAAGCAAACAAATAAAGATTTCCTATTTATAATATTAGCGTAGATAAATTTTATATAAAATTCTAATTTTTTTAAATAATAATTGCGTCCGTATTGAACTTTCAAAAATAATATCAGATTTTAGACGAGCAATAAATTAAACAAATTTAATTTAATAATAATAATATTGTAATAATAATAGTATTATTATTAGGCAGATAACCGTTAAAACGACATATTTATTTGAAAAAAAATATTTTGTTTAACCCGAAATAGATAACGCGATAAAATTATATAAACCATGAAATACATTGAAAGTCAAATATTGACTTTATGCTATTTGTACAGATAATTCAAATAGATTATAAATATTATCGTTGATCGATAATAATATCGCACCTGCCTATATTATAGTTTTGAGTTTTAACCACACAAGGTGATATGGTTTTTAACCGACTTTCAAAAAAAGGAGGAGGTTATCAATTCGAGGATTATGTATGTTACCGCTTATCTTCGGCGTTTGTGGACCAATTTGGAAAATTATGTTTGCATTCGAAAGAGTAGAGTGTCATTATTTAATTTAAGTGATTATCCATGTGGATGATATGGATCCTTAAAAATCTACAGAATAAGCTCTGCGGTTAAGGTTTAATGTAAACCATTAATGAAAACCCATTAAACTCTAACTCTGAGACTGGATTGTGACTACATAACGTGATTACTCTTCACAGATCACTAAAAAGGGAAAAATAATAACTTTTTGCAAAAAATAGAACCGACTTTTTAGAATGAGGAAGTCTCATTCTAAAAAGTAGGAAATAACTTTTATTTTATTTTTGTTTAAATATATTTAAACAAAAATAAAATAAAAGTATATTCAATTTAACAAGATTTTGTAAGTTATTTTCTACTTTTTAGAGTGAGGAAGTTTGTTCTATTTTTTTGCAAAAAGTTATTATTTGGGGAGGTGTTAAGAGTCCTCTCACCAACCAGGTCTGCAGTTCCATGTAGATTGTAGGGGTATACTAGGAGAGGCATCATACAAGTTTTCATCTTGCCTCAAACACCCCCAAATCGGTCCAGTAGTTCTTGAGAATAGCGCGTTCAAACAAACTTCTTGTCCCGTGTGGCGACGGGTAAGAATACATGTGTCGCCACCCCATTTCTACCCGTGGGTGTCGTAAGAGGCGACAGAGGGTAATTCTGCTGTATAACACCTTCAGCTACCAAAGAGTGGGAACCGAGCATAGCATGATTGGGCCAAGCTCGCACCGGTGTAATTACCACCCCCCCAGCAGAAAACCGGCGTGAAACAGTATAGCACTGTGTTTCGCACGGTGAGCGGGTGTCCGGAGGCCTGTATTCCCTTCCCATTCCTATCCTGTCCTAGTCCCCTCCCAACTTCCTTTCATTAATCCTCTCCTCTTATTCCCTCCCCTTCCTTCAAGCTGGCAAGGCATTTGCGACAGGTTACTGTTGTGGATGTTCATGGGCTGCGGTCAGTCACTTAACATCAGGTGAACCGCATGCTCCGCTTGCCCGTTGTTACATAAAAAAAAAACTAACTCCTATACATTATATTATTAGTATGAATTGTAAAGTATCTTCTATTCTATTACAATTTTATGAGGATATTTATAGACTGTGTATACATTCGTTTATTTCATTATAATTTTAATGTAGGCGTGAGTTATACCTCTCATTTGCGTTCAAGATTCTGTTTATTTGAAGAAACACCTACTGTGTTGAACTTGATTATTAATTTTATTATTTGCTAGCTGAGCTCCGCGGTTTCACCCCATCCCATTCCTCTCCTTTCCCTTTTCTACTCCTTTCCCAATTTGATTCGAGACACAAGTTTGATAAAATAGCATGCTAATAACAACTTGAAATGAAATTAAAATAAATACATTAAGATACGTATTTTAATTTAAATTATTCCTTAAATTTTCAAGGATTGCGTGATATAGTCGCGTGTGGAGATTAATCATAATAAAGACTAAACAGACGGTTAGTGGCAAAATAAGCGATATTTTTGGAGTAGCATGTAAGCTTGGTTATAAATTTCTTGGTATGACATTGGAGAAATATTGTCGTGAAGGTAGTATCAATATATCAATTGTCATGGTAGTAGTATGGAATTGTAGGGACACACATACAACAGGTAGATGCTTTTTGCTATCTTGGTTGTTGATAGAGATTTGGTATTTATTAATTTAATTAATTTCATATTAAGGAGAGCTCACGGGAGCATTAACAAAATGTTACTTATATTATTGATAATATAGTATTTTGACATAAATTGCTCCCTTAACGTCTAACTAGGAACATTTTGAGACAGCAATTTGACGGACAGACAGAGTTCGACGCGTAACTCTAAAAATTCAGGGATACAAATTAAAATCCAATATGGCGAATTTATGACCTCTGTATAAACGCATCGTTAATACTTTTTTGTAACAACACATGTTAGTAATAAATAAATATTCCTGGACATTTACACAATGCCATCTAATCCCAAACTAAGCAAAGCTTGTACTATGGAAACTAGGTAACTGATAGATATACATTAACAAACTTTTTTTGTAAATACATACATACTATAGATAAATAACAACCAGGCAGTAGAAAATTACAATGTTCATCACATCATAATCTTCTACTCGTGGGGTTCGAACCCACACCCTCCGGCACAATAGACTATTGCTGTATCCACTGCGCCATTCGGGTCGCCGTATTTGTTCAATTACCCTCTTATAAGCAAATATCATTAATACACATTAAGTTATTGTTTTAGAATTTCGAAGTTTACTTCAGGATAATCACACCCGCGGGAGTGATACAATAGTCTACGACTCATATTGAATTATTTTGATAATCGTAGTACTAACAAACTTTTCATAGAAGTAATAAATTATTGTAAACATTTTATAAAAATATTGTCTTGCTGAAAGTATCCTAATAATATAAATGTGAAAGTTTGGTTGTTTGTGTGGATAACGCAACCCTTGAGCGGATTTTGATGAAAGCTAGATAATGTGATAGGATACATTTTATATATTTTCAAGTTAAAAATTTCTTAACTATTTTCGAAATCTTTAACTTTGGGGTTAATGTTATGCTTAAGGTATCAGCATGACCTATATAACAGAAAATAAAATTATATTACGCATCAGATCTGCTAATAGAATAAGCCGTTTTATCCAGTTGTTTATGCAAAAAAAAAACTTATATTAATACTATGAAATAAAAGGGGGTTTTTAATAACTGTACTCTAGATTTACAACAACTTCGCAATACCAATATAGTTTACATTTTTGTTAACAGTTTCCTCTTCTTCAACAGGTAAAGAAGTGCAAAAACGGTGGCGTTCTATCCGCGACTCTTACACGAAAGCCTACCGTCAGGGCAAGTGCCCACCGCCGGAGCAATGCGCGCCGGGCAGCCGCCGATACCAGTACCATCGACAGATGTCGTTCCTACTGCGAGCGCTGAAGAACAAGTGAGTAAAACGTACTGGGTGTGCCACAGGGATCTGTTGTAGGTCCCATAATATTTAATGTATACATCAACGGGACAGGGTAAGCATGCAATGTCGAAGCAATACGCCGCTAACAGCATCATAGACAGATGTCTTTTCTACTGAGAGTGCTGAAGAACAAATGAGTAAAACGTACTGGGTGTACTACAGGGATCTAATGTAGGTCCCATAATATTTAATTTATACATCAATGGACTAAGTGTGACTATAAGGAGTAAGCATGCAATGTCGAAGCAATACGCCGATATCAGTACCATCGACAGATGTCGTTCCTACTGAGAGCGCTGAAGAACAAGTGAGTGAAATGTACTGGGTGTGCCACAGGGATCTGTTGTAGGTCCCATGATATTTAATTTATACGTCAATGCACTATGTGTTACTACACGGGGTAAGTATGCAATGCCGGCGCAATGTGCCGCTAACAGTATCATAGACAGATGTCGTTTCTACTGAGAGCGCTGAAGAACAAGTGAGTAAAATGTACTAGGTGTATCACAGGGATCTGTTTTAGGTCACTGAATAAAAATCTTTTACTGAATAAAATAAATAATAAATATCTAATAAAAAAATAACAATTTCAACGTCGATTTCCTTACATCCTACTAATATTATAAACACTTTCACGCAAAAATTACTGAACCGATTATGATGAAACTTTGTATTCAAATAGGTAAGAGTTCAGAATAACATATAGGCTATTAACCCCGCAATTGCCACAGGATCAAAAGTTACGCGGGTGAAATCGCAAGGAATAGCTAGTATGTAAATAAAATGGACTCGAAAGTGAAACGACATTCTAATTAGATAAAAGACGTTACCAAGATACTTGTGACACTCCAAATAAATTAATGACCCCAAACGGTCAATTACATCCTTATACTAAACGTTATTTCCTCAACTATGAGTAACTACATTACTACATTAGTCATGAGGTCTTAATTATTTAGATGTGGACCGTTTTTGGAAAAACGTGAGCAAGTAACCAGTTATGAATTTGCCATTTCATTGTTCTGCGATTGATTATAAATATATAATAACTTCATACCGCCGTTTTTGAACGTATTTGACTAAAACGAACTATTTATATTTTTATATGGAATAATATAATTGTGGTTTTTTAATATTTTATTCACAATTTCTTAATATTTCTTCACCGTTTAAACTTTCCTCGAAACAAGTATAATTAGATAGTCGCGCGAATCATACTACGTAAAATTTGTATATTTCAATCTAGAAAGAAACCTTGAAAGTTAAATGTAGTAAAACCTACTTTGTCTCTGATTTATAATCTAGTCACATATAAATTTAATACAGAGATAATTAAAATAATTTATTCTAATACGTCATAACCTTAAGTTCTAGAGAAACGAGATAAGTGTCCACAGGTCGGATTCTTTATTTATATAGAAAATTGACTGCCTCATTAGTGTAGTGGTTGCATCTTTGACTACAGACGGGTCTCGGGTTCGATTCCCGGGTGGAGCCAAAAAAAAATATTATTGAGATTTTTCTTACAAAATTCTCAATAGCCGCCCTAAGTCTAGAAGTTGGCGGTGTTGGAACACCTCCGTGCCTGGGAGAGCACGTTAAGTCGTCGGTCCTGCGCCTGATCTCTCTCCGGTCGTGTCGGTCTGCCGTCCCATCGGGTTATGAGAGTAAAGGAATAGAGAGTGCACCTGCGCTTGCGCAGATATTTGTGCACTATAATATCTCCTGCGTACTTGGCTGTTGAGATTGGCCACCATGACCAATATGAGTTAGGTAGGCATTATTATATAGAAAATGCGTTCCGTACAATGCAAAGCAGTGGACGCACTTGTATGACATTCTATACAACAAATATTTTTGACTGTTAGGATATAAATAATGTTAATGGTAATTATATGTAGAATTAGAATTGACTTTTAATGTGTATTCAGTAATGTATTTAATTTATTTTTAATATCAATATAATTTTATATGGCTTAGATGGTTGGATATGGCTGGATTTGTTGTTTATCAAATTCATGAAATAAAATATTTGAATTTGAATATTACGATCCGTCCTATAACGACGAAGAAGAACTGTGGTCACTTAGCTTTAGTAAGTATAGTCGTTTGTGTAAAATTCTCTTTCTTATGTTTTTGAAAGTAAGTAAGTTAATGTACTTATTATCGAATGAGGTTGTAGGCGTATTTATTTAATGTGGTTACACGTTAGTTATTTTTGGAACAGCCTGGCATTTATATTTCTAAAATAAAAGCATTTTTGTGTTTATTTGTTTATTTTAAAGTACTTGACTAGTTTGACGTCAATTAACTATTATTTCCCGTTTTAAAGTCCTATATTGATATTATCTGACTTAAAAACACATGTTTTCGACGTTTCGAAACTACAATTTTTAGCGTCATATAAAAGCAATATTATAATCATTAACAACCTGATTAAAACATGTATTGTATTAACAAATAATCTTTATTTTTTAATATAGATAAAATATTGAAGGAAAACACTAAACATAATTATTCTTTCGCAGGAAACCCAGATATTCGCAAGATAAGTATGAGTCACTGTCAGAGATTTCAAATTCACCACAACACCCACCTCCGGACGAAATGCCGCGCATCAAACACGAAGTCATAGACAAACCGCTCGATCTAAAGACAAAACCCGACATCCCAGAGCGACCAGAGACAATAGACAAGTGCAACCAAACCATAGACACTGAGAAGAAGCTCGAAATCAAAATTGATTCCAATTCCATCCTGCCAGATGATCATTTCAATGATGACAAATTGTTTATGAATTCACTACTGCCGTTGTTCAAAAAAATGGATGACGATACTCGGCTTTTGTGTCGAATTGAAGTCTTGAAGATAATAAGATACGCGTTGCAGGGGAATAAATGTTTCGAAGCGTTGAAAATGGCGGAGGATAGCTTTTTCAAAAATCGAATCAGTGGGATTCTAGCGAAGGATGAAGTTATCAATAAGACAGAGTCTACATTGTCTATGACTACGCGGTCGGCGGATGGAAGCCGGCCGATCAGGAAACGACGGGTGAGTTTATATTTGACGACCCGATTGGCGTAGTGTAGGCAACGGTCTATTGCGACGGGGGGTGTGGGTTCGATCCCCACGAGAAAATATTATGTGATGAACATTGTAATTTTCTACTGCCTGCCTGTTAAGTAATGTTAAGTAAGCAATAGTATGTAAATATATACTATAGATAAACATTGTAAATAAATATTTACAAAAAAAAAGTATAACTTAAGTATGTCTATCAGTTATCTAGCTTCCATAGTACAAGCTTTGCTTAGTTTGGGACTAGATGACGTTGTGTAAATTGTCCAGAAATATTTACTTAAATATTTGATTTATTAACAAGAACTAAAACTTTAAAGCGGCGTTTTATATCGTCTGAGCGATTTCTTCCAAGCATCCTTGAGTCTCAGCAAAAGTTTAACATATGTTTTTTCAACAGCTTCGTTCGCCGTCTCCTTTACCGATGCCGCCTAAACGTCGAGGTCCCGGCCGTCCTAGGAAGGTAAGATTAAGTATTTTTTTTAATATAAATAATTCATTTCATTTTACCCGTGTGGCGACGGGTTAGAATACATGTGTCGCCACCCCATTTCTACCCGTGGGTGTCGTAAGAGGCGACAGAGGGTAATTCTGCTGCATAACATCTTCAGCGATAAAAGAGTGGGAGCCGAGCATTGCAGGATTGGGCCAAGCTCGCAC
>LQNK01001551.1:9042-19255 GCA_001586405.1 Phoebis sennae | reverse complement strand
AGAACTAAAGAGTTTCAGCTTGTCGAGGCAATAAAAATATTTTATTTCAGTTTTTTCCGTATACACAGGAATAAAATTGAATAGTTTTTAAATTCAATTTTTTAAATTCACATTTTTTAATAAAAGATACAGGTATAAATCATTTATGCACTGAGAACTATAGAACTAATTATTCTCTTTAAGAAACTGAAGAAAAACAATTATTTGTTTTGACTTTTATGAAATGCTCTGCCAACTTCCGGAAGTTAGCAGAGCATTTTTTAAAATCCATTTTTTTTCCAAAAAAAGCCAAAAATAATTCTAAAAACTATCAGGAACTATAGAACTCATCCGCATGCGACGAGAACTCTCATCATTTGATGCTCTGCTGGGAAATGCTCTGCTAAGTTCACAGGCATTTATCGAATGAGGTTGTAGGCGTATTTATTTAATGTGGTTATATGTTAGTTATTTTTGGAACAGTCTGACATTTATATTTCTAAAATAAAAGCATTTTTGTCTTTGTTTTTGTTTTAAAATAAGTACTTGACTAGTTTGACGTCAATTAACTATTATTGCCCTTTTAAATTCCTGTATTGATATTATATGACATAAAAACACATGTTTTCGAGGTTTCGAAACTACAATGTTTAGCGTCATATAAAAGCAATATTATAATCATTAACAACCTGATTAAAACATGTATAATATGAACAATTAATCTTTATTTGTGGATATAGATAAAAGTATTGAAGGAAAACACTAAACATAATTATTCTTTCGCAGGAAACCCAGATATTCGCAAGATAAGTATGAGTCACTCTCGGAGATTTCAAATTCACCGCAACACCCACCTCCGGACGAAATGCCGCGCATCAAACACGAAGTCATAGACAAACCGCTCGATCTAAAGACAAAACCCGACATCCCAGAGCGACCAGAGACAATAGACAAGTGCAACCAGACCATAGACACTGAGAAGAAGCTCGAAATCAAAATTGATTCGAATTCCATCCTGCCAGATGATCATTTTAATGATGACAAATTGTTTATGAATTCACTACTGCCGTTGTTCAAAAAAATGGATGACGATACTCGTCTTTTGTGTCGAATTGAAGTCTTGAAGATAATAAGATACGCGTTGCAGGGGAATAAATGTTTCGAGGCGTTGAAAATGGCGGAGGATAGCTTTTTCAAAAATCGAATCAGTGGGATTCTGGCGAAGGATGAAGTTATTAACAAGACAGAGTCTACGTTGTCTATGACTACGCGGTCGGCGGATGGAAGTCGGCCGATCAGGAAACGGCGGGTGAGTTTAAATTTATTTAAACATTTTTTGAACTACGTCAATGCCAATTTAATAGATTGAGATTATTAAAAAAACATGAAAGCCCGTTCAAGGACGCACAAAAAGAAACTTAAGCTTTGTTCCGCAGAAACTTGTCTTGGGTAGGGACATGAGTATAATCATTAATCAATGATCATTGAAACAATAATGAAAACTAACTTTTGTCTCTAATGTTTC
The DNA here is from genome assembly GCA_001586405.1 of Phoebis sennae. Classification (NCBI taxonomy): domain Eukaryota; kingdom Metazoa; phylum Arthropoda; class Insecta; order Lepidoptera; family Pieridae; genus Phoebis; species Phoebis sennae. The sequence goes on along the minus strand of LQNK01001551.1, from coordinate 17,751 downwards.
ACATCACTCATGTGGCAATGGTCTATTACGCTGGAGTGTGTAGGTTCGATCCCCGCGAGTAGAAAATTATGATGATGAACATTGTAAGTTTCTACTGTATCGGTGCCTATCTATCTATAGTATGTATGTATTTCCAAAAATATATATTTAAGTATGTCTATCAGTTATCTAGTTTCCATAGACAAGCTTTGCTTAGTTTGGGACTAGATGAGGTTGTAAAAAAACCTAAAACTTTAAAGCGGCGTCCTATATCGTCCGAGCGATTTCTTCCAAGCATCCTAGAGTCTAAGCAAAAGTTTAATATATGTTTTTTCAACAGCTTCGTTCGCCGTCTCCTTTACCGATGCCGCCTAAACGTCGAGGTCCCGGCCGTCCTAGGAAGGTAAGATTAATTTTTTTTTAACAAAAACAATTTATTTCTCAATAATAATTAATAATCTTTCACACAGCATAATACAATAACAGTTTATAATTGATAGATTGTATTTTGACTTCTTGGTGGAAATGCATTTTAAGTATTGAATTAAAGACTTAATTTTTTTTTATTTGTTTACTACTTGATGATGAATTTTCGAAACCGGTTGTAATTAAATAAAGTTTTCCAATAAATAGTGGAAATAGCGTAAAAAAGTCATTAATTCAATACTTAATAATAGTTTATTTACATTATAAAAACAACTATTCCGGCTGTCTAAAATGTCATTTGAATATTGTGTTTTTATAACTAAGCGATGCACGCGGCTTCGCTCACGTAACATAAGGATAGTTTTTAACCTGGAAATCCCACGGGAACGAGAGATATACGCGAGTGAAACCGCGTGACACAGCTAGTTATAAATATCCCTATAATAGTATTTAATTTTAAACATTTTGATTGTTTTTTGTCATTAGATCCGTCCACCACCCTCGGACTCAGAGGAAGAGCGGCCAAAGAAACAGAAGGCCTACCCAAAGCTGAAAGTTTCACCAATCGAGGTCAATCTCAACCCAGACGAGGACTCGCTAAGCAAAGCCACCAGCGTCGCTCAACTGTCCACACCGCTGTTTATGAAGGTGAGTTTGTATGTTTGTCCATGTATCACGCAGAAACGGCTGCATAGAATTGGACGAATTTTTTGCAATAGAAGTACGGTATATACTTGTGCTTTATGGGCGTTTTCAATAAGTCATGTTGTTTTTTTTTTTAATTTACGTATTATATTTAGTGATTGCTTGATAAAAATAACATAATTTATGTAAAATTTTAACATAATTTATGTGAAATTTGATAGGTTGCTGTTGTTTACATTGGTATTTTTTTACATTATTAGTTTTATCTTTGTAAATGTATGTTAATGAAACTCTCTGTAAACTGTGTCAAAAAAATAATAGGAATAAGACAGAAACAGTACAATTTTATTATAACTTATTACTCGTACATACAACATTTTAATATAAAATTTTATTTACAGATGTATAACTTGGAGCGTTCAAAACCAGCCACAAATATGCAGGTTTCAGTGAAGACCGAACCGCTCGATTTCCCAGAGACCAACTTTTTGATTTAAACCTATTTATGCACAGATAATAAAAATATTTAGTCTATGTCTACATAAATGTCAAATGAATGTGGTTCTTTATTTACCAAATTATAAAAAAAAAACTTCGGCTGTCTGGAAATGTCAAATGAATGTTGTGTTTTTTGTTAATGCTTCATATTGTGCTCAGTAAAATAGTTACCTCATGTTTTTGTCGTGAATAAATAAATATTACGTAGTGTCGATGTATTGACTTTAAATTTAAAAAAGACGAAACAGTTTTCGCGCCAATAATGAAAAGAATCTATAATGACGGCGTCTAAGAGTAAGCGAGATAGCATGCAACGAATTACCAATGTGCAAGGGAGATAGAATGCACCTCAATGTTAGATTCGTTACTTATTGTAGCAAAGTATTTTAATAGTGTTCGTAAAATACGTAAGCAAAAAGGAATTAACTCATTTTAAGTATAATATGTTCCTCTTGGTTTAAAAAGAGTTTTTGTGGATAATTTATTGTATGAATATATCATTAAACTTAAAAATTTATATTTTATCTGAACATAATTAGTCAAGATAAAAAGCAAACGTTTACTTAAATAATTAAAAAAATAGTCTTTACTTCCTTAACAAAATATTTTTTGCGGTACGTATTTTACAAATGCTCTCTTTGAATATTATTTAAGTTTAGAATGAATGTGATATATTTTAGGTTATTTTTAATGTCGTAGGTATTACATAATATATAGAAATTTAAAATGTGTACGTGTATACGATTATAGGTGTTGTGCGAGTTAAAACTATCAAATAGTTGTATAAAACAAAATCAAAGCATTTTCTAGTTTAACTATATTAAGTATTAGTTAGGAATTAATAAAAAAGTACAGCAAACAAGATGGAGGTATTTTTGGTCATTTTACAGTATTTGATATTTTTCCTAAAAAATATTTAGATCCTGACCAATATCTGGTAAATTAAGATTTTTACACAAAAGACAAGTATTGAAAATTGTTTAAAATTGCTTAAATCGCTGTACTTTATACAAATTTCAAATATCGATGTTTTTATGAAAGAGTACATTCCAAATTGTAAGAAAATATAACTGTCTTACAAATTCTATGTTTAAATCAATGTGATTTTAAAAAATAAATGAATAAATTGCAGAACGTCTTTTACTTTTTCCTTTGCTATATTTTCGAGCACACGTCAAAAAAGTACAAAAACATTACACGCCTTCCTTGATATAGTGGTGTTTAATATTATAACTTCCGGCCCAAGTTCGAGACATAAAAAAATGTCTGTCTAGCCGGGCACAGACGGCTATTCACCTACTATCCAGGAAGAAAAGTAGTATCAATAAAACAAAAGTGAAATACATGCCTTTCTTACCTCTATCACTCAAAGAAAAGTATTTAATTTATATAAAAATTAAAGACTTTAAATTCATTGCGCGGGTATAGACGCGCCAAGTTCATATGCAAGCAATCATATCATTAGACCGCGCCTCGGCGCTTACCTCGCTGTTTGTAGACGAATCGGTCAGAGCAACTAGCATATGCACGACGGTTATTCCGATAATAAAGTTCTCATAGCAATAACAGATTTCCCGGTAAAATCTTTATTACTTACACTATGATTTCTAAAAACACTTATGCTTATAATAATAAGTACATTTTAAAGCATTAAGCAAATGATTAGAAGTCCAATGAACCCTATTATGATACATGTTAAACAATCCAATGTCGCCCTCCATGATGATAATTGATAAACGAAAGCAAGTAAAATTCGCCCCTACCTCACGAAATAAGTGGAATCCTTTGTTCAGTGTGTATTCATCACAATATGGCAATGAACCACAAAAACATACCTTTCAAGTCATACTTAATACCCGAAGATAATTTGGCTAGGTATTAAAGAAAACGATAAATTAATTATTCAACGCCGGTCATACATAATAATCATCGAACATAGTACAGATACTTTCGATTAAGTATATACAAAGTGCATATGCGCACTCCGTATTTCTGTTAAACATCGCGCGGTGAAATGGACAAAGTTAAACACAAAAGTTGTACAGCCTCGTGTTATCAGGACCACTGCTCGCGGTCGCCTGACGCAGGTCGCAGGCGGACGCAGCCACGTGCCAACATGGCGTTGGCGTTTCCCACTCGTCTCGCATTAGGAAAGCCCACAATGCAAAATTGCTCCGCACGATTTTAAATTTCGCGGCTAAAGCATTTATTATTACATATTGCGTTCACTGCAGATAAATTCTCGATTTTATGCTACCAACTGCTATATGAATAGGATTTTTTTCCCAATGCCATAAACATCCATAGGTGTATCATTTCCGAGAAATATATCCGCAATGCAACAAGTTTGATTCCAAGCAAATATTTGTTATCGTGCTGAATTAAAAAAATATCAATAATAAAACGCACAAGGGTGGCATTTATATCACTTTTAAACTTATATGAATCATCTAACACATGATTATATTAAACATGAGTACTTTTAGGCGAATTGAAAAATAACCTATAAAAACTTCCAAGGTCAATTTTTGTTTTCAATTTATAAGTAAAATATTGTACTATAGATTTTGTACCAATCAATGAATTTATTACAAAATTAGTATTGCATTGAATACTTATTCACACATAAGAACAAATAAGTTAAATTATTCATTTTGTAGTATAATACGCTGCAAAGCGTAAATAAAAGATACTAATAGTATTGCATATCAGTATATAAAAATTAGGAATTTTCTGTTTTGTATAAATAAAACAACAAAATCATTCTTACCATGTATTCATCATTTCACTCAGAACTTAACCTAACTTACATTAAAATCTAGGCACTTACTTAACAAAATAAATTGGTCACATACAGAACAAGCTGTACATATTTTTATATTTCATTTAAAAAATGCACTTTTATTCTACAAGTTATTTCTTATGCATAGAAATCTTAAGTGTCGTTATGATTAAACAGAACTTTATTCTTGTTAAAGATATTTATTTTGATGAGAAAATTAAGTTTTATTCAACAATACTTGGCTGACAAAAATATATCTTCATACATAAGCGGAGGTATTTGTCACAGAAACTAAAATCTATATAAAATAATCTATTTCGAAGGCCTAAATACTCCCACGACGACTGCGTGGTCTCTTTCGTAGGGCTCCAGCGTTAACTGTTCTTGAGGTTTCAACTTCTCTGCAGTCAATCTTTTAACTTCTGCGGCAAAAACTGCTTCTGGTTGGGCCGTGGAGTCTATACATGAAGCCTAAAAGTAAATTATGTATTAGTTTTATGCTAAAAAGGACCAATTTTATTTAATTTTATGGTAGTTACTCAGTGAGAGAGTTCAATTTTCAACATGAAAAATTTAGCATTTTTGTATCATCACAGTAGATTTATTTAAATAACAATGTATGCTAATGAACAGAACAAAAAAGGCTCATATTGAATATTCATGATTGTCTAGAATTAAAACAAATTTAAAAGAAATCATTCTAGAAGGTTATTTTAAGTTCAAATGCTATCAATAGAATTCCGTTTTACAAAACTTAAATAAAATAATAGTGCAATTCATTTTGCAATGCAAATAAAGTTATAGATTACAATTAATTTAAAACTACAGATATTTTCATTGGAAATCTTTGCTACCCTTAAACAATAAATTAAATTTACATTCAAAAAGATTAGATGAACATTTTAACTTTTGTATGTTGGGATTGTTCCCAGTTTGCCTTACTACAAGCAAATTGAAAAAATGTAATTTATAATGTATGATTAATGTAATGTTTGTAAATTCTAATTGTAATTACATATTTTCAAGACACTAACATTTAAGAATCTATTAACAAATTCTGGATCTGCAGAAATCCTTAAATGAATTGATATTATTTGAAAAAATCGTATTAAAAACTGATGTTCCTTACCTTAATAGAAATAACAAAATGTCCACCATTCTTCAAGAAATGCTGAGCATTCAAACTAACAATTCTAGCTTGATCAGGCTGAGCGACATCCGCAAATATTACATCCACCATACCTACTAGCATTCTGAAAAGAAATACATTTTTTAGTGAAATTCTAATGAAATGTAATTTTAAAGTTTGAATTTGTGGTATCAGAGAGAGAGTTCAAATTTGTATCAACATGATAGATTTAGTTCATAGGATCTTCATCATTTGAGTTAATTTCTGTAAGTTCTACAAAATATTTGAGAGTAAGAAATATCATGCAAAAGCAGAAAAATCTATATTTTATTTTGAACCAGATAACTACACGAAAAATTATAAATTGAATAAGTTTATTTGTCTAACAAAGCTAAGCTTCCTACAAACTCACAGATGGATGTGAAAAATTATTTCTTATAATAAAAGGCAGGTTTTAGTAAATAAAAAATGTTCTAAAGGTCAATTTTCCTTTTACTTTTTTTACATAAAGAACACTAACCATATTTCCATACCATTTTATGTACCATTTTTATTAAAGCACCATAATTCTTATTTTTTTACTTTCTACTATACAACTTTAATGAGATTTGATGAGCTTTGGATAAGACATTATTATTATTTTTTCATTAATAGAATATATTTACCTGTATTTCAGAGGATGTCTCGCATCTTCAATAATTGGAATAATATTAGTCCTCTTTTTAGCGACATTGATTAAATCTCTTCCGGATCTGTGTGAGAACTCTACTGCATACACCAGACCTTCCTGTAAACAAATTTATCTATTAGTTAAGAGTATAGGATGCTCGTTTGTCTGTTTGTTTGTGGATAGCTCAGGATAGTGGGTAGTGATATGCATAGTCATCACGAATAGGTCAGGTGCAATTCGGTTTCATCATTTAAAATTATGATACATATATTATATATTTTTAAATGAGGATTACAGTTAGTATTTTAATTATTATTTTTCAATACAAAAATTTTAATACAAAATATCGATTCAAGAAATGTTATCTTAAGAAAAACAAATCTATTTATTTTTATACAATACAATTTTTAATTTTTTGCCAAGCTACTTAACATGTTTTTCCCGTAGGATTTTCAGGATAAAAACTATCCTATGTCCTTCCTCAGATTTCAAAGAATCTGTACAAAATGTCATTCAAACCAGTACAGTAATTTCAGAGCCTATTCAATTCAAACAAAGAAAAAATATAACATTAGTATAGATAAACTCACCGGCCCAACAATATCTGAAACGTGACTGACTGTTGTTCCACTCGCAGCACCGAGGTACAACACTCTTTTACCAGGCATTATATGAATTCCATCCACACCACCCATGATAGCCGCAGCCAACTTCGATCTGAACGGATTCCATACTCTGTATTCCACTTTTTCACCATTTTCCTGGAATTTGAAACTGTGTAAAACAGGGCAAGTGTGTAATTTTGTGTATGTTGTGTAAAGTGTTATCAGAAGTGGGTATGTGGATCTAGTCTTCATGAATAGGTCTAGATTAGAGGGACCACAATCATCATTTGGAATTCATATTTTCTTTCTGTTTCATTCTTTTTTATTATTTTTCAGGAAATGTTCAAACACTAGCTGTCTTTTATACAAAAAACCAGTTTAATAACTTGTATAACTTTTACTTTAAAACTTTATTCATAAAGAGCAATAATCTATTTGAATCTTACATCTTAAATCACAAATATTCTATTCTAAAAATAACAATCAGACAATATGTCATTTTTTAATTAGAGATTGAAATATATTATTTGCTACAAAAAACTAAAGACAAACAGTGATTTTTTAAGAGTTGTCTTTTTGTTTTGAAGGTATGGAATTTTATAAACAGCTAGTGTTTAACTCAAAAGACAACTTATATATCTTTATTAATTTAATTTTCCATAGAAGCAAATCAACTAAACCTTACCTCAACAGATATTCTCTTTTCTCCATACACTTCACTTCCGGGGACTAAATTCTTTGTAACTAACGCATCTTCCTTTCCTCTGGCTACGAACACACCAGCATGTCTGAAAAATGTGATTTCTTAGTATTTCTAGATTTTTATAATTGTTGTTTTGTTGTTAAAGTTCTGATCAGTAAAATAAGTTGGCTTCAAGCGTTCGCTTTCAGAAGAACGAAAGTTATTTATAGTAGCATCATTTCAATTTAATTTGTAGTTTAAATACAATTTTAGTTTTTATGAACATTTTAAAAATATAACAAAATATATTATAAATAACATATAATAGTTTTCAAGTTGTTTATTTAATTGAAGATTGGTAGTATCTTTATTCTAGGTAAATTAAATTCAATCCTGTTATATTCTGTTACATTACAGTGTAGTGTGGATATGATTTATTTTATTTCCAAAAAATAATTCAACACACTAATAAACGACAATTGCATTGAGTGCACAGAATTATAAATTAAGTCTATAACACAATTTTTATCCAATTATTTAATTAATTATATTTTATAGTTTCAAATTTTAGTTTTAAATTAATCTTTCATTAACTAGCACAAAATTTTGTATGGCTTACCTGTGAGGTTCAATAAAAACTTGCTTTCCACCTTTGAAACCTCCCCTCTTTGCAGGACCACCTCGGCCACCTCCCCCACGGCCTAAAAAGACATACTAATTATAGTTTTTGGAAAAATAAGGTAAAATATTTATTTTTCGTTGTGCTATGTCAGAAGTGGGTATGTGGTATCATAGTCTTCATGAATAGGTCAAGATTAGAGGGACCATTTTATCATCACTTTGAAGTACATATATTCAATTACTGCTAAGATGATGTTTTTAATATGTGTGTAAAATTTTAATCATAATTCTCTTTGTTGATCAGTATTTTGCCCTGTTGAAATGAAATGAAATATTTTTATTTACGAATATAGGTGTCAATGGTGGAAATACAGTAAATCTGGCTATATTCAACCACGAGGCAAGCAAATATTTTTAGATTTTTACAGTAACAGAATTAAGATTTGCCTTACTCTAAAATTATACAATAGAAGGTTTGAATATCTATTTAAAATATTAATATTATAGATAACTAAAGATAGTAAAAATGCTTTCCATTCTGCAAACAATAATTAAACTTTCCACCTGTTGTTTACAATACATTTATATCACAATCATTAATCAGCAGTAATTTCGTTATTTTCCTAGCCTTATCTTACAAAAAATGTTCAATTCAAAATACATACCACCACC
>LQNK01001548.1:238190-255992 GCA_001586405.1 Phoebis sennae | reverse complement strand
ACCAGTTCTTAAAATGTAATAATATTATTATGTTAACAATTGATAGACAATTTAGTATTAATGTTATAAAAATGTGCGGATGAGCTTTTAGACCATGACCGGATTTTGGAACGTACAAAAGTACACGAAACGATATGGATGAGGTTTTTATAGGGAAAATCAACAGAATTATTCGTACTTTTCGATGAATATGAAAGTTCCAATATTCCCCACATAGAACCGTTCCCCACACCATTCCCCAATCGATGTGTAATTACCCGCAAATCGGGGAATTCCCCACACATTCGACATTGGGGCCTTCAAGAGAAGAGCGTATTTGTCCATCAAAGGCCGGCAAAGCACCTATGATACCCCCGATGTTTCAGGTGTTCATGGGCGTCGGTGATCACTTAACATCAGGTGACCCACTTGCTCCTGTGCCTGCTCTGCCATAAAAAAAAAAATACTGGCAACGCTGAATATAAGCAAATAGACCCACATTGCTGGCATGCCAAAGCGACCACCGAGAAGACAGCATAGTGCAGCATCTGCGGCCTCCTCTCCAGCAACGCTGAGAGCAGCAGACCCACGCCACACAGGCCCATGATGGCCACCACAGCCCACCACACCGCGGTGGTGAACGGCGTGAGGAACTGGCTCTCAAACTTACCGACCCCAGTGGTTGGTATACGGTAGAAGTATCTGGCTCTGGGAAAATATAGTTGATTATACGCCCTTCTTTATGCACATTTTGAAAGACAAACCTAATAAACAAAAATATATGTCAACATTTTAGAAAAAATCGAAATCTTTAATATCTTAAAAACAGTGATATTTTCGGTTGCCATTTTGAGTTTTTTGATAGATTATTAGCTCAGTTATCTTCCAAGAGATGCTTCACTCATTACGGGACACCCTGTATATGTTATATGTTACATAGCTAGCGTTTCATTTGTCCACAGGACATTCAGATTATGTATTATGTACCCAACCACGTAAATAATAATGAGAACTAGAGAATAACTTTTATTTTATTTTTATTTTTTTTGAAATCTTTACAAAGTCAGTGCAAAATCTTGTAAAAATAAAAATACGTTAAGCTCTTTGTATAGATATACTTGCACAAAATTTCTATGGGACCACACTGACACTCTTTCAAATGAAAAAAGAATTTTCCAAATCAGTTCATAAACGCCAGAGATATGCGGTAACATACATGAAAAACGGTCGAACGAGAACCTCCTTTTTTTTGAAATTCGGTTAAAAATTGTCCTTAAATAAAACTAATATCGAAACATACTCACTCCACATGAGTAACAGGCTGATGGATGACGTCATAATAGTCGATATGATACGGAAGGAAGCGAAGTATCGGTGTGATGTCGATATCTTGAAAATATAGCGCGTTTGTTACTGCCTGTGAATAGAATTAATTGATGTGAGCATATATTAACACGAACGAAAAAAAACGATATAATATTATTTTTCACGAAGCAAAAACGTTTTACCCATGGGCCATGTAGCGATGGGTAAGAATACGTGTGTCGCCACCCCATTTCTAACCATGGGTGTCGTAAGGGGCGACAAAGTAAAGTTACAAGACAAGTGTGCGTTCGCGTTGCCTGGAAGAAATCACTTTTGAGTGATAAGGCCTTTTATCTTTTAGTGTACTTTTATCAAACACAATAAAATGTAAATGAATATAATACTCCGTATTGAAATAAACACAGTGGATGGATGGTAATTTCAACGGTACGAGCTTGATCAAATCGTACAATGTTCGTGTTCCCCTCTGTTATTGCTGAATAAGTAGCAAAATTATACTCTAGTCGCCTCTTACGACCAACCAACGGAGAATTGGGGTGCCGTATTCTAACCCGTCGCTATACGAGCTACATGACTGTCATTTCTGATCGCCGTAACGCCAGGTGGCACTGAGAACAGTGCTGTTTGTGAGTGACGTTGCAGCAATACTAAGTGCTGCCTATATCACTTTCAGACAAACACTTATTTTTGTTTTTTTATTTTCTTTTTCAATTTTTTTTATTTTTACTCTTTAAATCTTAGTCTGTATAAAATAAATATATATTTCTTTCTTTACACAAAACACCCAAAAACCTAAATATAGTTATTGCTATATGAATACTATATAGAGAAGGGTGAGTCCCTTCATACGCAACAATTAGGCACCCTATGGACCGATATTGATACCTAGGTAGCCTAAGGGCGAAGGGTGCAAATTAAATTGCGATCGTTTTAATGACGTTAGGTTCAACTTAATTAACGCAATAACCGAATTGGCCCTTCGTACTGTCAATCAAAATGTTATTTAATTTTTGTGTGATCCAAAAATAGTCTAGATTTAGGTTTAAATTAACTGCAAGTACCTACTACAACGATAGTAAGTATTAAAACGTTATATATTCCACGTTTCTAATTATATACATTATTGATGTTAAAATATTGATGATGCTTTAATTTTTAAAATTGTATACTGAGTTGATTCCAACTTGACAAATTTGCATGCCCGGAGAGTAGGATATGTGAGGACAGTGTATTGTACTAATAACTCTACTACTATATTCATGCAAATAAAGATTTCATTTCATTTCATTTCATTATGCAAATTACAAATAAATAAATACTTACATACGTACTTTCGCGTTTATAATCACCAACCCATCGGTCACAAATACTGTAGTTAAACCTGTACAAAAAAAATCAAAAATTAAAATCAACTCTTGAAGAACTTACGTATTCACAAACAATACTGGTGACAAAAAAAAACATACAAAACAATCATGCCTCTAAATAGTAATAATTAATTGGGTTTAAAGAATTTTATTTCTCATAAGAACATTGTTCACTTAAAATGAGATATAAACATTTAAAATTTCTTAGTATCTATCACTTCTCTATGACTAACTTACTTGTCTAGATTTAACATATATTGCTTAAGTTTAGTTTTAAATATATTCACTTTACATTGGTACTACGACTATTCGGTAATTTATTATATAACTGTTAATTCGTAATAATAGCTATATGCCTGTTATAACTTACCGTATATTATGTATAGTAGCAACTTCGTTCAGTATCATGCCACTGGCCTGTGTGACAATAGAGATGCCAGTAGCAAGTTCCCTTTCTAGTATTATCGCTGGGGTAAACTCCTCAGATTTACCTTGATACTGCAAATTATTACAATCGAAAGATAAATATTTAAGAATTTAATAAATAATAACATACTAAACAAGCGTAATTAATAATTATATGTAACAAGCGTAATTAATAAAAATAATCTATGATATAACCTGACTGAATTATCTATGAAAAAAACAATCTCTCCCCCGTCTTTTTGGATTTGCAAGCGCCATTTTGAAAATTTATATAGTATGGCACTACCGTAACTTAATGAATCCAACAACTTACTGTATATTACATCCAGCCATTATTTATCTTATTCTACGATATTGGATATGAATTTGACATACAATATTACATGGAAATAATAAACGAAATGAATCAAACACCTAAACCTCATTATTCATGTTTTTAAAATGTGATATTCAAGAAATTACTCACCACAATCATTAATCTCAAGGAAAGTCCCATAAAGTCAAATCTTCGTAAATATTTATATCCCGGACTTGAAATTAAACCTACAAAGAGTACAAAGAAGTACCTGCTGAGAATATCTTGAAAAGAAACATTGCGAAGATTATTACGAATGTTAAAAATACCGGTTGTAAGCAATGTACAAGTTGCTATTACTATTTTAATAATAATTACTCAGGGACAATTAACACTACTCCATCTAGGATCAAACTAAGCAAAGCTTGTACTATGGAACCTAGTTAACTGATAGACTTACTTAAACATCATTTTTTAGTCAAAATAAACAATAGATAAATTCACCTAGACAGTAGAAAATTACAATGTTCATCACATAATTTCCTACTCGTGGGGATAGAACCTACAGCCTCCAGCGAAATACACAAATGCTGTATCCACGGCAGCAATCGTTATCGTAATCCCTAATAATATATTCCATTCGATAATCTTTAAAAAAACGCGTTTAGAAAAAAAGCTTAACCGTTTTTAGACCGCTTCCAAAAGGCGATAGTTCACGTTACTAGGATTTCTAGGATAAGAACTGTCCTATGTTCTTTCTCAAATTATCTTAATACAAAATTTTGTCCAAATCGGATAGACAGACAGATTTACTCTCTTTTACATTATAGATTATATAACACTAGCCGATCCGCGCGGTTTCGCTCCCGTAGAATAATGAATATAGCTTGTTACTAGTGGATAATCTAGCTTTCGAATGTTGAATCAAATTTTAAAATCGGTCCAGTAGTTTTTGAGCATGTTCATTACAACCAAAAAGAAACAAAGTTTTATTCTTTATAATATTAAAGATTGGTTTGTTATTTATTATATTTAGTAGGGGTTTCATACAGAATGTATATTTATTATCACTAAACAAAATTCTTGAAGTAGAAAAAAAGTTGACAACAAAATTTTGTACCCATCCTCTCATACTCCTAAATTATGCCATCTTCTCAATTATCAACTGTTTCTAGTTTCTACGATAATAACATCTAAACCTTACCTTTTCCCAAACTCCAAGACCCAATTTCGTCAATAACAAAATGGCCGCCTTGTACTTTGCCAAAATTATAAACTTCTAACAAGTTGAATTCCGAACCTGAAATAAATATAATCATTTCTTTTCATCTTAAAGATGTCTTCTTTCTGAATTTATTTATTCCTTTACATCATAAAATTGTAGACTTCTTTCTATTTTTAAACGTTTTATTTCAGTTGATAGCTTTTTGTTAAAGTTGATTAAAATAATTTGAATGATTTTATACAAATAATTAATACATATCTATATATTAATAAGCGTTTAAGGTTTTGCTTGATTTAAACTTCAGTTATAGTGTAATTTAGGACCTAACGTTGTAATCAATTGAATTAATTACTTAGACAATCTAAATACTGTTGTTAAAATACATATTTTTAACGTGTTCCACCCCCCTAACATCTGAACCCTTACTTATACGAATACCAGGACTCATCATAATCGGTTTAGCAGTTCTTGCGTGAAAGAGTAACAAACATATACATATATTCATACATTCATACATACGTCCTCACAAACTCGCATTTTTAATATTAGTAGGATAAGATATGAGATAAATTAAATTAAAACACCTTCACGCCTCGCGATGGTCACATCAGTATTGATCGACAAATTCAGCTCGGAAAATATATCACGATCCTTATCACCATTAAAATTATCCATTATAAGCCATTTGTACTTTGAATTGAAGAGGTTATTTTCAGATGCCTGAAAAAGTTCAAAAATTATTTAAGCAATCGAATCGTTGAATATACATAAGATTTTTTCAAAAGATACAAATTTAAGGAGTCTTTGATCCTATAGATTCTAGAATAACGAATGAACCCTATTGCCCGGTTTCTGATTACTTTAGTTAAACTGTCAAAATATCGCTCTGGGAATATAATATAACTAATATTATATTCCGAGAGCCCCGCTTGTCACCACTCAGGTCTGCAGTTCCATGTCGGAGTATAAAGGAGAGGCATCATAGCCTCAATCACCACCCTGAAATGGTCCCAACCCTCGGAATATTAAAGATTAACTTTCAGACAAATTTGACAATGACGCATTGCTCAGAAAGGTAATTGTCACAGTTACCGGACTATAAGTGCTATCGAATTGATAAACTAACTTTGAACTATAAAGATGTTTTTTATTTAATATTTTTCTAATAAATATTATTTAGAATATCTTATCTATTAATTGTAAGTAACTAAGTATGTTATTCTGTAAATTTTTATTGTATGTTTTTAGGAGTTTGATTGAAAATCGACGCTAGAAACGTTCCTGAATTGATACTATGTTACAAAGTTTTATAATTTCATTATCAAATGTAATAAGTCATGTCTTTATGTCAAATAAACGTTTTTTCTTTCTTTCTTGAAGTGACTCAGAAACCGGACGTAAGAGAAATAACTTATAAATACAAACTATTGAAATGATACATACATAACTCATGATTTTTTCAAATTCTGGACAGTCCATGTTTAAAATTACTCCAGTAACGGTGTATGAAGGACGCATACATGATTTCAAATCTGATATATTTTTCGATTCATCCAATTTGTACATTGATATAGCTATCGAGTTATTGTTTGCTTGTTTTACTAATTTATGATCATCTGAAATATGAATATTTAACGAGTGTATTACATTTTTTTCGTTTTTCAGGTGAATTAAATAATCAAATTAAAATTTTTGAAATAATTCATACAATATACTCTATAAAAACTGTACTTTTTATAATGTACTAGCATAAAAACAACGAGATACCTTGGATTCGATTCCTACAAGACATAAATGTAACAAAATAAAGAAAACCACCGATTTTCTATGTTTTGCGAAATAAAAGAACCCGCCAAGTTTGAGTCGGACTCGCGACAATTTTCTTTTCATTTGAGCGGTAAGGGTATAACATGTAATACATAATTAGTGAAAATTTCAGTTTTACGTACAACAGGATGACAAACAGACAAACAGACAGCAGAGGATTAGTAATGGCGCCCCGTTTTTAAAAACTAAGTTTTCTTGTCATCATGATTCATAAGATACAGCATGGTGGCATACATGCAAACAGACAATACACGATTAGCAAAACCGTTTTTAACTTTTATGAACGAAATCCTAAAAACACTCCCATACAAAATTAAATTCATTATTTTTGAAAGATATTTTTCAAAAAAAAACTTACCAGTTTTTTCACAAGCCACCCAGCAAATCAATTTCACATTATCCTCTCGGAAATGATCAATTATAAACCGTTCATTATAAAGCCCAAAACATACATTTACATAACACAACAAGATTATTACCCGCATTGTTTCGAAATGACACAATCCATCCATTGTCCCCATTTATACTTCAAATGTCCAATAATCAAACGCTTTATTAATTCAATAACGGAAATTAAGGTCCGACATTTTTAATACAATTTTCTGTCTGTAGGTTTTACTGTTAACTACATTGTATAATCTTGTGTATGTTTTAACGCGAGTACTTCCAATATAAAATAAAATACTTTTTAAAGGATTTTAAACGCGATTGATATTACATTATTTTACATTATAATTTAACCCGACGTTTCAAGTGCTGGTTTAAAATCCTTTAAAAAGTGTTTTATTTAATACACTAATATTATAAAGAGGAAAACTTTGTTTGTAATGAATAGGCTAAAAAGCTATTGAACCGATTTAAAAAATTCTTTCACCATTCGAAAGCTACATTATCCACGAGTAACATAAGCTATACTTTATGGGCTATATATAACATTATACTAAGAGAGTGAAGCCACGTAGATCAGCTAGTATAAAACAAAGATGGGATTATAACAACACTTATAATCAAGGGGCTAAATTAAACAACACAGTAAAATATAATATGTACTTACTTATATTATAATTCCATTACATTTTCCACTTTCTTTCAGTAGTCAATTTAAAATCATTAGATTTAACAAGTAAAACGGCAACCCGCACTTGTATATGATTTTCCTTGTAAAATTGTATCCAAAAGAGAATATAAAATCAGTCATTTCGTTATCAATCGGTTTCGCAATTTATTCGACATTAATGTCTGAAAGTGCATTGTTGTATTATTTCTTGGAACCCATTCAATGAAATATTAAATGGCATATATGATGTATCATTTTATTTTGTGCTCTAGAAAACTTTTGTACCCAATTTTTAATGTTACAGTAGGTAAGAGGAGCAGCCGATTCATGTGATGTTAAGTGACTGACCGCAGCCCATGAACATATACAACGCCAAAGTGTCGCCAGCTTGAATAAAGAGAATGGGATAAAGCGAGGGATTAACGATGGGAAATTAGGAGAGGAGTGGAGCTTGATGGCAGAGGAATTTGATGGGAATACAGGCCTCCGGGCACCCGTTCTTCCGAAACATAGTGCAATATTGCTTCGCATCACATCATTATTTCTCTTTATTCCCCTTACTTCAAGCCGGCAAGGGATTTTCGACACTTGAAGTAGTAGATGTTTATGGATGCTCCTCTTGTAATATAAAAAATTTCCTACTTCTCAAGTTCAAAACGACTACTGTAAAATCAGAACATATTACATTTATTGTATTAGCATCACTACATAACATAAAAAAACCACTTCCCGCTGCATGTTCCTATGTATCCTTAGATTTTTAAAACTACCCAACAAATTTTGATGCGGTTTCTTTTTCCATCTCTATAATCTTTTCTATATCTATATACTCTATCTGTAATAGAGTTATTCAAGAGGCAGGATAATATTTCTTTAACATGTATAATGTAGCACATGCAAAGCGATCGCCAGTTATTTTTAAACTACAATCATTCTTTAAGAAGCCCAGTGAAATCTAAGATGGTCCATCTCAAAACTTATCTCAGCATAACAAGGCAAGTTTTCCCGAGCATTTCTAAAATTCCAATATTGTTCCAGATCGAAGCTTTATTTCGGAGCTAACAGGCAATAAGCAGCCGCATTACATAGCAACTGAAATTCTGTACGGTCAGCAAAAAAAGGAAAGAATAATACACAAGAATAATAAGTACAAAAATAATACATCCTTATTCAATCATACACATGTGTCGGCCCTATAACGAATTATGTAAAGAAAATAATAGTATTGACATATTTTATTCTAGAAAAGTTACGTTTAAAAGACAAGAAGACAAGTTCAACAAACCCTCCACTGAGCTGCCTAGTTTCTCATTAAATTATTTTACCTACTTAATATAGTGTATTTTGTTTTAAGTATGTATCTAATAAAAAAATAGTATTTTTTATTACTTTTTATAGCTTTGTTTCCGGACCAAATGCTTAATTTCTTGGTGTATACATGTTTTCGAAATTCAATCTAGTCTTAAGACTTTTTAATGTACCTATGTTATACTTATATGGTTGTCTCCTGTTTTGTATACCTTAATAATATAATAAAAAATAAAGAAAAATAACAAGAACTATGTTTTAAGTAAGCAGTCATACCAGATATAGATACAGAAATCTCTTGATACAAAGTGTGCTCTACCAACGCACACACATATACACATATACACCGCGTATAATAATTTTAAGAAATGCCACAAATTAGAGGAAATATCCGAAGAACACAAGAAATTAGAAGAAATATTCTATAGTCTATTACAATGGTACTATGGTAATTGCTAATGTAATTTCAAACCATGTACCAAATAATCCGCACCAAATCCAATTAAAGGGATCATTTAGCAAAGTATTTATTGTCTTTTAGCGGAGCTATAATTAAATTGATTAACGAATTCAATAGCCAATAAGCAGACTTACGTAACGGCTGAATTTGTACGGTCAGTACAAACATCTAATGTTGGAATTAACTTAATATGATGACTTTGAAATTCTTAACAATATTTGAATGAATAATTTATTGTAAATATATCACTTTTGTACATAAGATTAAGACTAAAATTTAAAAACTAAATATTGAATAGGCAATCTTATCATTTAAAGCGACTTCAGTAAGACAACCTCAAAGAGAGGAGGAGATGTACTTACTTGGAAAGAAAAATTAAACTATTTAAAAAAGATCACCTTTTTTAGTATAGTGGCTTTAAGAGAGAAGTAAATTTCCAACTCCATATACCTATAATTTTGTCGTCTACACATTTCTTGTCCACTACAATTTTAAACCAGCATAATAACTCTTTTAGTTCATGGATGATCATTAAAAATCCAGTAACCATCCTTTCCCAATTATTAAAATATTTCATACTAGCTGTGCCCCACAGTTTCACCTGTGTGAAATCCATTCCAATATAAAAGTTATCCTATGTTCTCTCTCGTGTTCCAAGCAATGTCTGTACAAAATTTCACGATTTCTTTGAAATTTCGATGTGAAAAAGAGACGGACATACATATATATTTATAGAATCACACTTAAGATCAGCAGTAAACCTACTTGAAATGCAACTAGTTGGCAACAGTGGCTAACCGAAATCTACAAACAAGATATTTAATAAGCAAGCCCTGAACCCATATCATACTTGCTCACAATTTATGCCAAGTCACGTAGTGCATTTGCTGCTGGCGTGTATTGCGGTTCGTGGCATCATGGGTTTTTAGTTCAAAAAGACTCTCTAATCGACCATGGCATTGTGTAATTTATTTTTGTACACAGTTTTTTTGTAATGTGCTTTGGTCTAGCTCGCGCCGTGGTACTACCATACCGTATAAAATCTGCAAGAAGCAGTATTGTATGCCGTGTTTCGTATTTTTGGTCAAAAAATACTGCATATTCGATACAATGTATTCTTATAGCGAAATTCATACCTTTAGTCCTTAATATAATATAGGATACAGCCTAGTGATACTTCAGATCTTTATCCTTTCATGCTTTTAATTCAAATCAATATCATATTCGCAATCTAAACATACATATAATAAAACAGTAACCAGACCATTTCACATATACATTGAATATTTTTTTTAAAGTATCTGTTATGTTATATGTATGTTTTATAGACCTCAAAACCATGGATAGACTTTTTTTTCTGTTTGCCTGTTAAAACATACCATATATTGCATAGTATAATTACTCTTATTTTAATTACTCTAATTTTCAATGTAGAGAAATGGCTGTGCGCACGCCTCTAAAAAATACAGAATTTTTAGTTCAGGCTAATTTTAAAATATTTTAACAAAATTAAAAATCATAAAGCTAAATTTCTTTGGAACTAAATTTATTTACCGCCTCTAAGCACCCCGTTATTAAACTACGAAATATTATGAAAGAATAAATCATATTTAATTGTATGTCATTTTATCACTGTAAAAATAATACATTAACACGTGGACTACATTTAATACGAATTTACAAGATCCCAGGTGGCGTCACATCTGCATGCTTTCGCTGAAGGTCGCGTAACTACTCTGGTTTTAAATTTTACTAATTTTCTATTATTAATATAAAATATTCCAAACTAATATTTTAAATACGAAAGTAAGTTTGTTTGTTTTTAAATACGAAAGTAAGTTTGTAAATTTGAGATACAATTGAGAGTACGAAGAAGGAAATAGGCTTTGTTATCCCACTAGCTGAACCGCGCGGCTTTGCTCCTGTAGCTTATCCTTATAGCCTATAAAATATAGCTTATATTATTCGTGGATAATGTAGCTTTCGAATGTTTAAAGAATTTTAAAATCGGTGCAGTACTTTTTGAGCCTATTCATTACAACCAAACAAACAAACAACAAATGTTTACCTCCTTATAATATTAGTGTAGAAAAAAGCGCATTGTGGTAAAGCTGTGATTATAAATTATTTATTATATTTTTTTTGTTTGATTTGTGAACGCTACCTGAACGTACGGACAATTGAACGGCGAATGAATCGTTTCCGAATAGTTTTCAAAATACCGATTCATTGCTGTATACATCGTTGCGACACTGGAGTAGGGGGACCAATTAATGGGATTAACGGGGACATTAAAAAAACATATTTATTTATTAAATAAAATACTTGTTAAATGATTTTAAATAGTAATAACAAAGAGTCTACTCTGATAAAAAAAATATATTAATGATTCGAATTAAGCTGTGGCAATGGAATCAAGCGTATCCAATGTTTGATCCACCTAATATATATAAGCTATACGTGTACCAATTTCCATCGTTTGACGTTTCTATAAAATTGAGGGCCCAAAAAATTCGCACTCACATTATATATGACTTTAAACTTGTCATAAGCGACGCTATAAGATATAATAAAATATTCCTTACATTCATACAGAACCTTCGGCTTTTTGAAAGTTTACTATTTGTAACAGTAGAAAATATAAATAATAACCAAGTATTGATTCCGTGTATATAAGGTGCGCCTCATATATTACAGGGATATATCTCAAGAAAATATAAAAATCTTAAATAATGTTCCTTCGAATTCACGAAACAACTTTTAATAACCTTGTTCATCGAAACTTAGATCATTCCTTAATCTAAGGCAAAGTTTATAAAATTTAGTTGCTAAGAGGATTAAATTAGAACATAAATCATTGTTTAATCAAAACTTGTGCTATAAATAATTTTATTTACTTCTCTTCACAAAATCCTTTATACCTAATTCATAAATGGAATCCATCAATTTTAGTTTTAGCTTTAGGAATCAATGGTCTGTGATGATTAGTTTGTAAATATTTTGAAAGTAATTTTGGCAAAGAGTTAAAAAACTGTATTGCCATATCATTAGATTCTTCTAATTCCACGCTATTCGTAAGAATTAAGAGGAGTAGGGTCTATAATATTAGGTCGTTTAGAGTTAGCCTTCAATATTTTTAAGGGATATTCACAATATGTCCATCTAAACCCCCCGTTTACCAACGTGTCTAACGTCAAAAGTTTATATTCAATAAATTTATCATAATAATACAAAGCACTATTATTATTATTATTCTTGTTTATGTATATGATTTGAATGTCTTGTAAAACTATTGAAAGCTCCCTGCACGTGTCACAAAACGCAATATTTATTTTTTATATATAAGGTGTTTCATAGCGAGTGGTTCTTATTGTTACAGGATATTCAGAACGTGTACCTCAACACGTAAAAAATAATGAAAAGGGTCTGCGAGGATTTATTAATTTAATATGATTTATATCTTCTTTTTACGTGTTTAGATACACGTTATGAATGTCCTGTAAAAATATGAAACGCTATGAAACACCTTATATAACTATTTTGATAATTTTAATAAACACTCAACTGTAAGCCACCCTACAATCAGCGCGGTTATTCAACGAAAATTCCGAACGAAATAGAATGAGTTTCAGAATCCCCGTCCGGTGGAACATCGTTATTTTTTTTAATAAACCCTGCATAATGATGTAAACGCTATTTAACGGAGATCAAATCATCGTTTACGGGATAAACTACGGATTTTAATAAGGAAATAGAAAATTATAGAAATTTATTTGCTGTTTTTGAGCATAAGAATTAAGTACCTAATAAGCTTATACGTCTAGTGCAATTTCTTATCATTTAGTAAATAAATACATAAATATTCCTGGACATGTAACACAACGCCATCTAGCCCCAAACTAAGCAAAGCTTGTACTATGGAGACTAGATAACTGATAGACATACTTTAACATTATTTTTTCGTAAATACGTACATTCTATAGATAAATTAACACTCAGACAATAGAAAATTACAATTTTCTACTCGTGGGGATTGAACCCACACCCTTCGGCGCATAGACCATTGCTGTATCCACTGCGCCAATCGGGTCGTCAATTTTAAAAGGGTTTGGATGACACTTCATCGCCTGGTTTCATTCTTATGAAACTTTGACGACCCGATTGGCGTAGTGGTTCAGCAGTTGGGCGTGGGTTCGATCCCCACGAGCAGAAAGGTATGATGTGATGAACAGAGTAATTTTCTACTGTCTGGGTGTTAATTATAGTATGTATTTATTTAGCAAAAAACAGTATGTTTAAGTATGTCTATCAGTTATCTAGTATCCATAGTACAAGCTTTGCTTAGTTTGGGACTAGATGGCGTTGTATTAAATGTCCAGGAATATTTATTTATTTAAATTTATCGCCAAAAAGCCGTAGGCTTGGATTGATTTAAAAAAATATATAATGAATTTATCACAGAAAAAGTTGTATTTAATTCGGATGGACATCAGAGGCCGCTCGTTAGTGTCCGTCAATCTTGACTTATCAATGTTTGGACAATTCTTCACGACCCCTACTATGTACTTTACATTTAAAAAGTTTGAAGGAAAATAAATATTTAGTGACTAAAAACGAGTAAGAATCAATTACCAAATCGTACTAATATTATAATTGCGAAAGTTTGTGAAAATGTGTGTATGTGTGTTTGTTATTCTTGTACGCTAAACTTCTTAACCAATTATTATGAATCTTGGTATACATATAGACTACTTTTACATTTTTTTAAGAAAAAATACGAAGTCCTTGTGACATGTTACGTCAACGATCAAACTAGACATGCGTTTGGTATTTGCTTTTGAATATTATATTATAACTAGCTTTCCGCCCGCGGCTTCGCACGCGTGGGCTACTAATTCCTGTATTTTTTAGAGGAGCACAACAAAAATTTTAAAAAATTACGGTCGCAGAACCGCTGATATATGCGCATGTCTTTAGTTTCTTTATAATTTTCTATGAAAATAGGTTTGACTAAAATCTCACATTGCGCGCGCCTCTTCAAAATACAGTAAGTTGTAGCATACGCGAGAGAAGCCGCGGACGGAGACTTAGTTATTTTTTGAGGGTTTTTGGGAATTTAATAAGTGTTTTTTAACATCTTAATCTCTGCGTGAAGAGTATAAAAATGCCCGCAACTCAACTAAAATCTCACATTGTCACGTGGTATGACATTTTCACGACTTTAGAAGCGTATATCTAAAAAAATATTGATTTTAGCAAAAAACGCATTTAGAAACCTCTATTTCATTTTTAAAAACCTATCCAATGACATCTCATTTAATGATGTGTTCGCGAATTTATTTTTTTACCCTCCGTTTGAATGTATGGCAAGCCACCCCTAAAAATATTTTTTTCAAATAAAATGTAGCCTATAAGTTGCACCTAATATTAGTCTATCAGCATGTGAAATTTTATCAAAATCTGTCCTGTGGTAATTACGTGATTGACGCACATACAAACAGATAAACAGATAAACAGACAAACAGACAAAAAAATTCTAACTATGGATTTGGTATCTATAGAACATACATATTGCATACCAATTATTCTTTTTGAAAAATATTCAATGTACAGAAATTACTGTTTTATTATATGTATAGATTTAATAATAGTTTTTGGTATCGCTCCATCTGCCCTTTTATTCTCTAATCTGTGCATAGAACACAGGAAATTTTTCGTAATTTTAAACTGAAATGTAGTACTTTATTTCGCTGCCTATAGTGCCTGTTTAGTAATATTTCTTTGCTTGCTAGTTTCATGAGTTAAAAGAATACAAATATAAAAAATAACGGATGTTATGTCCTATGGTTGTAGGTGAGCATTAAATAAAAGATTCAAATATCAGTAAGCAGGCACACAGCTCAACGGATACGTCTCGTCTGCACGCCACAGATGACAGGTTGGGAGTGTCAGAAGTGACACTAGCACCCCACGGGTCTGTGTGCTAACATTTATTATATACATGTCGGCGCATCGGTATTTTGCACCAGTGTCATCAGTGACAGCATGTCAAACTTGAATATAAGAACGAAGACCGATCGCTGGGGAGGCGGCCATAGAGAGAGAACTGTCAATTGAAAGACAAGCGCGCTCGCACCCACGCGTTCGGCGGACGTTATATTTTAAATCTAAACACATTTATTTAAGCTTAGCTTGTTCATTAATTGTTATACGTGTTCTATAAACCATTATACATTTAGATTTGACTGTCATATATATTTCATTGACCCATCAACCTGACAATCCACGCCCATCAGCAATATGCAGAACAATCAAGATATAACTTAGATGATTTCAATGAACAACAATCTTCATTTATCACAAATGATTTCATCAGAAGTGGGATTCGAAGGGTCCAATGCATCGAAGATAACGGCCAACGAAGGAAATCAAGATCCCAACGCGAGAAAACGAAGAAGAAAACCAAAATCTCACTAAATTGATCGCCGCAAATTCAACAAAGACTCAAGCAATGCCGCCTCAAAACAACTCAACGCAATTGGTAAACTTTGATCCTGATGATGCAGAAGCAGACATAGAAGTCAATAAATAAAAGTGGAAATAGTGTAAAAAATAGTTTCAATTCTATAAAATATTATAAAATGCATTTCCATCAAGAAGTGACAATACAGTCTATCGAGTATACAGACATAGAAGCTCAAAGAAATTACACATAAATAACGGAGTCTATATTTGGCGGTTCCTGTCACTACTGTGGGCGTCGCGGGCACAAAATGGAAGAATGTCGCAGGCGGCGAGATGCAACAAATGAGTCTGAAAGGGGGAAGATAGTAACGTGTTTTACTTGTCACAAACCTGGTCACTTCAGCACCGCGTGTCCGAAAAATAAGGCCGACAAATATCAACCGAACAAGTAAGATGTTTATGTCTGCGAACGCAGGCTAGTACGAGGTACGCTATCTACATCGATTGGTGAGTCAATTTTCTTTCTCTTCGACAGTGGATCCGCATAAGATCGTACAAAGGCGTTCCCACATTTTTTTTTTGTATGTAAAGCATTCATATCGACTTCACTGGTAAACTCTGCTGAGCTGCCATTGCAAGAGCGACCGAAAAGAATATGTTTCTGTCGTTATAGAAGCATTCACGAAATATGTCCTCTTAGAGTATACCCAGTCGTTAGGCGTAGCATGCGCGGTAAAGACTTTTAAGAAAGTTGTATGTCTCTTCGGTTCACCTAAAAGTGAACAATAACTTATCAAGACAGATATTATATTAGCACTAAATTTAAAGAATTTTGTGCTGATCATAATATAGAATTGCACCTTATAGCAACAGGCACTGTTAGAGCCAACGGCCAGGTCGAAAGAATGATGCATACTTTGAAAAACTTGCCTACTATTATAGAAAATTACACAAATAAAGTATGAAGAGGCGAGTTAGGCGAGGTACAGTTAGCGTTAAATAGTAATAGGTCTAGTGTGACAGGTTTCATGCCGACAGATTTAATGTTTGTTATACGCGCACAGTCTTGAGGGATATCCCAAATAGCTTCTAATGGAGATATACCTTTACGGGCCAACCTAGATGATATAAGGGGTGAGATGTCAGCTAGGAATTATCGAAGCCGCTCGTTCACAAGTACAACTCTTTAACAGGGGAAGGGTGCTATATAACCGTTTGAATTGGGCGGTTATTTTTTTCTTTTAGTGTAGCAAGCGTAATTGGAAAGGTTAGCAACGAAGTTTAAAGATGAATATGTTATTATTAAAATTCTAGATAATGATAGATATGAACTATAGAGCATTAACAGAACGCGTCGCGTTCATAAGTACTCTCATGAGAACTTACGTGTCGGACCGACGAGGTTTGAGGGGCTGTTAAATAATTCGACAACTCTGATAAATGATAAGGATTGCGTGTCGGCGGTCGAGGGAAATGAAGTTGGCCAGTCGTCAGATTCTGATACTGAGTCGGCTTCTGCAACTAGCGAAGTGATAGTTTTGGCACTCTTTGGGTTTCAGAAGAAGATGTATGTGTGTAAGCTTGCGAGTCTATAAATTAAGTAATATCAAATTATGTTGGTCCCTGACTCGGAGGGGGAGTTCTAGTGCTTCAGTATAAAACTGGTTGAAGGGGCCTCGCACGCCCGAGCCAAGTTTTGTTAGAGGGCTGAAAGGGCCTTGTACGCCCGGGCCATGCTTGTTGATCGGTTGAAGGGGCCTCGTACGCCCGGACCAGATTTGTTGATTGGTTGAAGGGGCCTCGTACGCCCGGACCAGATTTGTTGATTGGTTGAAGGGGCCTCGTACGCCCGGACCAGATTTGTTGATCGGTTGAGGGGGCCTCGAACGCCCGGGCCGCATGTATGTTTCGTTGGAAGGGCCTCGAACGCCCGGACTAAGGTAAATTGCTGGTTGAAGGGGCCTCGTACGCCCGGGCCACGCAAAACGACCTTAATCAGAGTAGCCACAGATTGAATGTCGGTCAGGAATAGCCGAACGATATATATAATGTGATTCAAAATCAATT
>LQNK01001548.1:181007-237663 GCA_001586405.1 Phoebis sennae | reverse complement strand
CCACGCGTTCGGCGGACGTTATATTTTAAATCTAAACACATTTATTTAAGCTTAGCTTGTTCATTAATTGTTTTACGTGTTCTATAAACCATTATACATTTAGATTTGACTGTCATATATTGTCATTGACCCATCAACCCGACA
Organism: Phoebis sennae; assembly: GCA_001586405.1. Lineage (NCBI taxonomy): Eukaryota > Metazoa > Arthropoda > Insecta > Lepidoptera > Pieridae > Phoebis > Phoebis sennae. The sequence continues at coordinate 237,519 of LQNK01001548.1, read as the reverse complement.
ATCCACGCCCATCAGCAATATGGAGAACAATCAAGATCTTTCTCAGATGGTTTCAATGAACAACAATCTTCATTTATCACAAATGATTTCATACATATAATGAACACCACAACGGATAAGTTTATAATATACATGAATGGAGCCTTCAGCATAAATTTACACGAGTTATATTACAACAATATCACAGATTAAACTTTTCCGCCCGTGTCGGCAAATTGTACGTCCAACCTTATTAATGTACTTAAAAAATGTAAATCGATAGTAATGTCGAATCACCGCTTATCACGGTTTCGTGCCGGAAGGCAATAAGCGAGTACCGTCAGCGCACAAAGCTAGGAAAATAATTAAATTTTGTGCAACATATTTATTTACACAAAGTTTACATGAAGACCTATAATTATGTGTTATACACGGTTTATTTAACTTTGAAATGTTTTCATATTTTATCACAAAAAATATTGAATGTAGAATTCTCATTTTTCATGTATCAATGAGCTTTTTTGTTGTTTACATGTTTTTGGTCACAATCCTTTTAAAATAATAAACGCCAAAGTATGTGAGATTTTTACAACAAATACTAAAAATAAAAAGTTTTAAGGAATAACCGATACGATAAACGTGTTTTTTTTCGTTTTTTACCCAATAGTAATAATATAAGTAACAGGTAGATACTTAAAATTTACATAGAATTTATACCTTTCCAATTAAATAATTAAAAGTTAATTTAAAGCGAGGACTCCCATACAACCAACGTGATTTTCTTTTATAAATAAAGTACGGATCCCTTCTAGCGAGAGTCCAACCCACACTTGGCCTTGTTTTTGTAATTTTAAAATGACATTGTAATCTTTATTATATTTTTAATTGTTATTTAAATATTTGCAAGAATGTAAACTGTCTAACGAATTGGTCCTAAGTCATGACTGTAATGTTAGATAATAGTTTTTTATGAATAAATAAATAAATTTCAATTTCAATTTTCGTTGCAAACCATACCACGAATGACTTTTTGATGGAGGCTTCGAGACGACATCGAGTCGACATTAGCCGGTCACTTTGATAACATAATTTAAAAGCAACATAATGAAATTTTAATAACTGCACTAATTAATGATTTAATGATATTTTTTCTATCAGAATACTTATTCATATTCGTATAGACTGTAAGTGACTGACCGCAGCCCATGAACATCTACAACAGCAAAGTGTCGCAGATAGCTCGCCAACTTGAAGGAAGGAGAGGAGAAAGGTAGAGAATTAAGGATAAGAAATTGCGTGGGGAGTAGAACAGGATGGGTGATTTTCTGATTTTCTGCTTGGAGCAAATTTGGCCCAATCGTGCAATGCTCGGCTCGCACTCTTTTATTGCTTAAAATGTTATGCAGCAGAATTACCCTCTGGCGACTTACGACATCCACTGGTAGAAAAGGGTGGCGACACAATCATTCTAACCCGACACACGGGTAAAACACAACTTTATTGGAATAGTAAATTAATCTTTCAAAAGAGCGTACCTTATGATCGTAATAGTATCTGGAATATATGCCATATTTTTATTTATATTTATTATCACTGCCTGAACTCTAAATGATAAGTATAAAATTAAAATATATGTAAACAGTAGCTGTGCCCTGCGGTTTCACCCGCATATATAGCCCGTTCTCGTGAGATTTCCAGGATTAAAATCCTATGTCATTCTCCTGGTCCTAAGCTATCTCCCTACAAATTTTCGGCCGAATTGGTGCAGCAGATCTCAAGTTATAAGTGTTGTAACGAGCCCATCTTTGTTTGATATATTTTAGATCAAATTTGGCTTTTTATTTTAGTACGCTTTGTTAACAAACATACGTTTTCGAAAACAAATATAAAAGTAAAACCATTAACTCGTCTCTTTGTACATATTCAATAAGCAAGACATAAAGTTTCACGCACGTAGAAAATTGAAAAGTGACTTTTCCATTGAATTCGCACGGACATAAATTCCGATATGTACGTAATATAATTCTACGAATGACACCATAATTCACTACTGGGTTGAGCCACAAACTTTTAAGGTCGAGGGCCTTTAGAGCACACGATTGCGGTACGATTTTAAAGAAGAAAGAAGAAGAAAAATCATTTATTTATCTCTACAACAGCACAGAAGAAGATCATAGATAAAAAACATAACGGCTATGTCACGATTGTGCAGTATTGCAGAGCTAAATGAGGTGGCCACTCAGTTTATGCAACGGCGTCATTGACGGCCGAAGCGCTGATTTTAAGGGGGCCCCTTTTGCTACGGTTGGAGTGAAGAAAATAATTTTGAATCTAATGTTATTAAGAAGGATAGAAAAATATTTATTTGCTAGAACTATGCGCATACATTTAACAGAGATAAATATAATAAATACGTATGCACATAATTGGTGCGATAAGGTTCGAACTCAGCATCGTGCTGGTTGCAGGCAACCAGCGCTGGTCTTCCGTTCGGACCCCTCTGTGACGTGAAACTATTAAGACAGGAGTCTTAATCACGTGTACAATTATTTTTGTCAGAGGCAGGCAAAATAGCATGTAGTTCATCTGATACTTAGTACGGTCCATGGATATCATAGCATCAAAAGTGTCGTAGGTAAATCACCTATCAGTGCAGAAAAACAGAACGGTAAATGATAAGAAAAGAATGTGTAGTCAATTAACATCCTTTACAATCCAATTCTTCATTACTTCATAAAGTAAACTTTTAGTATTCATAAACAAAAATACAGAATACATTTTTGCGGTAGTTATTCTCTTCATCTAAATGTAGAGCACAAATATACCGATATTCTTATTGATCCAATAACTAAAATAACAATCACAGAATAAAAATAAATAAGCCTTATTGATTATCTGTCAGCTCTTTCTTTACCTTTAATTAATATTCAATTCAGTAGCATTATTTCATATTCCGAAAGTAGCATTCGGATTTTGACTGGTTTAGAAAATTCTAGACGACCGGCTCGTACGTATATAATTTAGACATACGATACTTATGTCGTGTGTCTAAATTACATACGTCGTACGGTATAAAAGAACCCTTTTAAAATGGAATATTAAGTCCCGCTGGGTTTCTCAGGTCATGAATCAAACCTTGCGACCCATTGCGTGTTCTTAGAACAAACCATTGTACCTTACTTCATAAAACTAAAATGTGGTTACTCGAGCTTTTAATAGGATTACGTCTGTTTGTTCGGTAATTATAAAGTGCTTTTAAGGTGAGAACTTTTCTTTGTGAAGTTATTACTATTTTGCTCTTGTTTTAAACAGTATGAATTGTAAATAATGCTAACAAACATTTCTTAATTTACATGTACCGTTAAGGTTTGTTTGTAATGTTCAAGCTCATTAAAGAAGGTAAGGAGAACCAGTTTTCCAAAAAACTACTAAAAAGGCCTTGTGTCTTAAGTAATTATTACAGAAATTATTAACATATCAATAATAAAAATCTTTTACCGTTTAAATAAATAGATCGATTCGGCTATCGAATGAAAACACAGTAAATATAATAACTAATCCTACTATTATTATAATGGAGAAAATGTATGTATGCTTGTTATTCTTTCACGCAAACATTACTGAACCGAGTATGATGAAACTTGGTATACATATAGGTAAGGTTCCAAAATAACACATAGCTACTTTTAAAACCCGGATTTGCAACTGGATCGGTTACGCGGGTGAAACTGTAGGGTGCGGCTAGTTATATCATAAAATTACCAAATATTCAGTAGGCATTTATTGTATTAGAATGTATATTGGCAAGGTGCGCGATGATAACGCCAACTAGCGGTTGCAATATCAGCGGACCGTCATTACGAAAAATAATAAACAAACAATTATTTCTAATGGTACATCGTACTTTATTAGTTCTCTACCTATATCTATACCATCAGTAGTAATATTTATCTTTTTTTTACATACATACATGCCACAATTAATAAAGTTTAATAGTATAGATGGGCTTTTTCATGGCGGACTTCACAGAAAGTAAGTAAATAAAACTTTAACCGATTTAAATGCGGTTTTCGATAATAAATTACTACACGCCCCGCCCAGACGTTCTAGTGTTTATTTCATTCAAATCGGTTTACAAACAAAAAAGATATGAGGGTTCAAAGCGATCCATCAAAAAATATCAATGCGCGTAGGTAAATTAAGTTGAATCTTTTTAAATATTGATTGCATAATGCTTTCTAATAAAAATTTTGCCTTCTCTTGATTTCCAGAGTAGATACTAAGACTAATCAACATGCAGAAGTTATTATTTGCGTTTATAAGCAAATACGCGTTAAATGCATGAAAAAATACAAGTCTCTTTCATTCTGAGAGTATATTAATATTTAAAATAGAATTATTGGAATTATATAAACATGAACAGTGACACTTTTGATATATTTCATTAAGGATATAATTTGGACTTAAAAAAAAACAGTTATTAAATCGCAATCATTGGATAGTTCTTTTAAAATAAAAGTAGAAGTTTATTAATGGGTTTTTTTCAAAACTTAAGTGTTGACAAGATATATTTACAGAAAAACGTTTCTAAATCATATAAATTGTCATACCAACAAGTACAGAATTTTGTATTCCACGCGGCCTAAGCCTCAGGCGGCAAGCTAGTTTATATTATTATAAACGCGAACTTTTAAATATAAATAAACATGCTTTTATAAGCATGTTTTTATGATTTTATAACCATATTTTTATGATTTTATAAACATATTTATTTATTTTTAAAAGCACGCGCGTATCGGTAATAAAGGTAAAAAGTGACAAATCGTCTGGGGTAAGTTGCTTTTTTAGCCACGGTGAGCGCTGCGGTCGATTCGGGTTCTCCCACCACCTACTTTGCACCTAGCGAATAGCCATTGAATACATCCATTCAAGGCAGTATATTGTGCTATTTAGTCTTATTTTCTTTTTTCATTTTAAGTTTGAAAACTATGGCATTTTGCTCTCTCATCACATCATGTAGACACAATCTCATTAGTATTTAATAATAACTTTTTGCCAAAACATACATCCGACTCCTTCACTCTAAAAAGTAAAAAATAACTTTTATTTTATTTTCGGTGCAAAATCTTGTTGAATTGAAAATAGATAAAGGCATCGACTTTGTATAGATTTCAACAATAATAAAATAAAAGTTGTTTTCTACTTTTTAGAGTGAGGAAGTCGGTTCTATGAAAAAAAAAATACTGATCCTCCTTTTTTGAAAGTTGGTTAAAAAACAAAATATACTTTCTCAAAAAATAAACCGAAACGTGATTTTCTCACGCGTCTATAAAATCAAATTCAGTAAATCAGTAATCAATAGATATAACTATAACTATAACTATGAAACTGTCAAGCCATCACAGCATTATGAGACCACCAATACCGAAATTATACATATTACAGCCCTAATCTTGTTCCGGAATTTCATTAATTAGTTGTTATCAAATTAATACCTATATCTATATTGTCACTGCAGATAATGGAGATTATGACGGTTTAGATTTATTTTATGTTCAGTAAAAGTTCCTCGGTTTTGTAGATATTTAATATTATCGGAAAATAAAATAATACACCCTTTGTTACATTTTTGTGGAAACGGTGGAACTATTCATTATTTTTTTAGAATAATGTCCTAGATACATAGACTGTCGTCTGTTAAACTATGATTTCAGGGGGTGCAAACATAATTTTTTTAAGCAGAAATCTAAGTCAAACTTCATGTTTTGCAATTTTTTCCCTAAGCTTAATCCAACGTTGCGTAAAAAAAATAATGTAGCCCGAATGCCAAATTAAGAAAAAAACTTGCCTGTGTCATTGAGATTCCGACGGGAATATCTCGAAAACGGAGGGACTTCTATTAACATAAAATATATTTTTCTGAACCGTTCTAATGTCTACAGGTGCCATATTATCCACTCTTTATACCTACACCCTGTATATGTAACATGCATCGTTGGTCAAGTGGTTGCATCTTTGACTGCAGATCGAGGGGTCTCGGATTCGATTCCCGGGTGGGGCCCAAAAAAAATGTTATCGGATTTTTTTTATAAAGAAATCTCAGTCACAGCCCTGAGTCTGGAAGTTGGTGGTGTTGGACAGGGGTGTTCTAATATATCCAGTATGCCTCAGAAAGCACGTAAAGCCGTCAGTACTGCGCCTCATCTCTCTCCGGTCGTGTCGGTCTGCCATCTCGCGCAGTTGGCTGGTCTCTGTAGAGATTGGCCGCCGTGTTCGAAATTCGGTCAGAAGGAACGTATGTAACTTCAACATTCACGAAAATCACTGAAAATCAGCGTGGCACGTTTTTAAAAACTTTTCCACTTTATGCTGAGTGGCCTTTTCATTATAGGTCTTATTAAAATAAGTAATACAAGTTAATTTTAAGCCAGAAATGTACCTATAATGAATAAAAATTTTTCTTTCTTTGTTTCACTAGCTGCCGCCAACGAATTTGTCTGTGTTAAATAAAAATTCGACTTTATACTTCGGGATTATTCACGTCTTTAGGACTTAGACTTTAGGACAACTAAAGTCGCTTTTATGTGAATGAGATACAAGATATCACACATTAAAAAGATGGGATTTTCATTTCTAAAGGCTTTTGCTTATCTACTTGTACGTTTTAATAAACGTACAGGTATATTTTCATGCATTTAATTAATTAATACATCAGTAGATACATTAACTAATATTTAAAAAATTGAATTAAAGTATTTTTTTACATTATTTCCATATTTATTAATAGACTCTATTTATTTACAATCGGTTTCGAAAAATCATCATCACGTAGGTTTTTAAATCCAATTATGTATTTTTTAAATGCATTTTCATCAAAAAGTAACAATACAATTTATCAAGTATACTATCTTTTCAGGACTTGATTTTTTCTAAAAATTAAAAGTAATATTCATTTCTTAATGATATAGTAGAATAGTCTACAATAATACCTATAATATACATTTCTGTAGCGACACATGAAAATTCAAGTTGCACTGTACATTAAGGAAGGCAAAACAGTACTTTTTCTCCATTGGATATGGATCCTAGAGAATGTGCTAGTAGCAGATATCGTCAATAAAAGGTTTCCATTAATTCAGCCAGTACCTACCCTATCCATGTACAAAATTTTATCAAAATCCATTCAGTAGTCGTGGCGTGTTTGACACATATCACCCTCACAATCTTTCACGGTTATAATTTTGCATTTGAACTTCTGTTCCATATCCCTTTATAGGACGTCACAAAGTCACATTGTCGTACAGAGGGACTTAACTGAGTTATATAGCAGCTTTGTGACGGGACACGTAACTTAATCTGTCAATCAGTATACTCTCTTCTATGTCCTTTTTAAGAATATTTGGATTTATAATATTTATCTGTTTTGCTAACGAATCCTTGATATTATAAATCTTACAAATGCGGGAGTTTGTCTGCCTTACACCTAAACCACTGAACCGATTTTGATGAAATTTTGTACAAATTTGAAACCCGAGAAAGAACATATGATATTGTTATTAATCCCCGAAATCCCACAGCGTGTGTACCGCGGATCACAGTTATATGATAAGAATTTTACGATGAGTCAATCGATGAAATAACTTTTTTGAAATCCTCACTAAAAATTGTTAAGTTTCTTACTTCGTTATTGTCATTTGAGACAAATTTCTAGCCGCCTAATTGAAACAACTATTAAATTTGTATTTGCCTGGCTTCTTCATCTAAATATTAATATACATAATATATGGGTGGCTGACTGACACAGTGATCTATCAACGCACAGTGGTTTGCACTTGACGGATCGGGCTGAAATTTGGCATGCAGGTAGATGTTATGACGTAGGCATCCTCTAGTAATGGATTATGAAAAATTCTAACCCCAACGGGATAAAATAGGACATGAAAGTTTGTATGAAACTGTCAAACACGAAAAATATAGGCGGATGAAACCAACCAGTTTATAATAAAGAGCTCTATTACATCCATATACATAAGGAGGAATAACAAATTTTCAAACGAAACATATTTTACATTAAAATACATAATAAAATATTTTTGTATCGCCTTAGCGCTGCTCCAGTCAATGCAACCCTGAATCCAACATTATTAGGTCAATTCATGACCTGCTCTCAAACGAATCATAGCCAAAGCTGTAATCCCATCGAAATCAATTTGAAAAACAAAATAGCTGGCACCGACCCCGCGCCATGTTGCCAAGTGCGGTCACTGCAGCTCTGCAGAGCTTTATATGCAAGAGATAGCTGCGAGACGGAAATATGGGGCTCCTGCGCACTACTGGATGTAACAACCCCGCGCCATGTTGCCAAGTGCGGTCACTGCAGCACTGCAGAGCTTTATATGCAAGAGATAGCTGCGAGACGGAAGCGTGGGGCTCCTGCGCACTACTGGACGTAACAACCCCGCGCCATGTTGCCAAGTGCGGTCACTGCAGCACTGCAGAGCTTTATATGCAAGAGATAGCTGCGAGACGGAAGCGTGGGGTTCTTGCGCACTACTGGCCGTAACAACCCCGCGCCATGTTGCCAAGTGCGGTCACTGCAGCACTGCAGAGCTTTATATGCAAGAGATAGCTGCGAGACGGAAATGTGGGGCTCTTGCGCACTACTGGACGTACCGAAGTTTTATTTTGTATTGTATTTATACCTTCTAAAAACGTTAATTGAACAGTAAAACGGATTAAACACCCTCATCCCCAATAAGGCACACGTAACATCATTTTTTCAAAAAAATTTTTATTAAACTCAAACTTGTCTTACCCATTTTATGATTCACTCTCTAAATATTTCCAAAGGGTAAATGGACTACACAGCCAAAAAATTACTACTTAAAATGCTCCCGTAGTGCGCATAAGGGCTGTTAGTTTTTGTGCTCCATTTTCGGGTTAGTAGTGGAGCAGTTTGGAGTGGACGTTTTGTGGCATACGGGCTGTTTCGCGGGCTAAACGATCGCAGATGGGTTGCCGGCCTATGATAAAAACTATTCAATTGCAATTGTCATTAGGATTAAAACGTATTTTAACGGACTATAGCAAGATAAAAATAATGGTTACGATTAGTGTAGTTAGAATTTTTGAAATCGTTCACGTAGTTTTTGTGTGAAAAAATACAAACATACACGCAAAAACAAACCGTTTTATTAATCGATTTTTACGAGCTAGACTAATGCAACAGCGATTCACTTTTATTTTATATAAAGCACATTTTTATTTTATTTTCAAAAATTTTGCTGTAATACATGTTAAACTTTTTAAGTGTTAACATACTCGTATACACTCATATGTGGCAAAAATATCCCTTAAGCCTTAGGTCTTTACACAATATTCTGCTACCTCAAGAGATCTACCAAATTTATGCTGGTTTCTAACGGCCGTTTTCAATAATGTATCAAAAATTATGGATACATTGTTAAGTCAGATTATATAACGTAAGATTGACAAAATTCATAGCAAAGGCTACCCGTCGATAGGATATTGTAATCATATTGCAAATAGATAGATTTGTCTGACTTTATTAAGCTAAACAAGGGATAGATAGAATATTGAAAACGTAACGCTAGATTATCTACGCTAGTACTCGCGTTAAAACAAACACAAGATTATACTAGCTTAGAGATATCAATAAAAATGACCATTATGAAAAATGTCAACATTATTTATATTCATAACTTTCCGTCAGTAAAAACGTCAGAAGCCGCAACTTGCGACAGATTGTCGGGACTCCAGTCCAGTTAATTATTTATGGAGGTTCACGCAGGAATGGGGGATATTTACGAAACATTGCAGTACAAAGTTTTCATATTTTTTCTGCTAACTGGCTCCACTGTTGTAACCACATTTTCCCCTCTCCTAAGTTAGTTGAGTTACGGAGGGATATATATTATAATCCTTCTTAGAATGAATTTTCTTTTTAGCACACTTTTAAAAATGGAGGAGATTCTTAATTCGACCGTATATGTATATAGATGTATGTTACCCCATATGTTCGGCTTTTATGGACCGATTTGGAAATTCAGTTAACTAGTTACCATAGTACAAGCTTTGTTTAGTGTGGGACTATAGCGTAGTGTGAAATGTCCCTGAATATTTATTTATTTTTGTTTTTGTTGTTGTTTGTCTTCGATTGTAGATTTTTTCTCACTAAGTCTTACGATGTAGAAATATCTTTGTCAAGATGCAATTTACTTGACCTTATAATGAAAAAGCTACTTTATAATTTACTAGCTGCAATGGGATCAAAAGCAACCTATATGTTTTCTGAACCCTCACTATACTAAGTTTCATCATAATAGGTTCAGCATTTTTGAGTGGAAGAATAACAAACACACATGCATACATCCTCACAAACTTTCGCGTTCATAATAAGAAGTAGGATTAGTTCGGTTCATTCATTTGGAATTTTGTTTAACTTTTCAAACATAAAAAGATTTCAATTTAACCACTGCACCACCGTACACAAAAGTCAGTACATTAGTACCCATTCAATTCCATTCATACAATTTGACTTTATATTCAGCGTAATACACAAAGAGCTGCGGTAAAGGGATTTGTGTTTTATAAAAAACGAATTTCGCGCAATTCATGACGAATTACATATGGGATGGATCAACCCTTTTTGTGTGGTTTAAGCCATAAGAGACTTACAACCGTATTCTAATACGTTCCTCGAGCATTCCTCGACTTCAGTCACTCCACCTCTGTCAACAAAAATTCACATTCTGAGTCGGAACTCTACTAACTCACGTCCACTTACGTTATGAAAATTTTGGAGAAGAAATTTAACACCTCCATTCGTTCAATCTATTTATTAAAATATTATATTTTTATGTTATGAATTTTCGATTGAAATTCGTCATACGTCATACTTGACGTAACCTGAGTGGAGGTAAAATTAAGGTAACTTCTTAGGGTGTTACACCCGTATTCTAAGAAAAACAAAAAAAGAAGAAGTAACATGAAAATACAATATTTTATTAATAAATAGATCGAAGTAACGGATCGAGGTGTTAAATTTTCTTCTCCGAAATTTTGTTAACGTGAGTTAGTAGAGTTTTTTTCCGACTCAGAATGTAAATTTTCTTTGACAGAGGTTGAGTCGGGTGTTACACCTCTATTCTAATACGTACCTTGAGCATTCCTCGACTTCACTCAATCTCTGTCAAGGAAAATTGACATTCGGAAAAAACTCCTCCACTCACGTCCACTCGAAATTATTGAGGAAACAATTGTCAATCTGAAGTTACCTTAAGGAAATTTTGAGGAAGAAAATTTAACACCACTAACCGTTACTTCGATCTATTTATTAAAATATCATATTACAATGTTTCTACAATTATGAATTTTCGATTATAATTTAAAGCAACTGTCAAGAAATGTTTAACCTATGACATCAGCAATGACAGTTTTCCTCGACCCGAATTTGAGGATACCTCAGGAAAAGCAGGCATGCAAATATAAGAGAGAAAAGACATAACCTATATCCTTTCTTGGGTTCAAACAATTTCTGTAGAAAATTTCAAAATTTCACTTTATTTATGTCAATAAATACAAATTGCTGGTATTACTTGAACCATACGGCAAATCATCATCCATCAACCAATCTTTATATTACCGTGAACCCCGCAATAAGCGTGAATTTAGTCACTTTTTACTATATAAAATATTCGAATGTATAATAATGTAATAAAGCTGAAGAGTTTGTTTGTTCGAACATACTAATCTCAGGAACTACTGGTATAATTCGAAAAAATTTTTTAAGTGTTAGATTGCCCATTTATCAAGGAAGACTATAGGCAATATATCATCCCGATATTCCCTCGGGAGCAAAGCCCTGGGGCGCGACTAATATTTGATATGCAGCTAGTATTGGTACAATTTTCTATGGAACTAGCTGAGCTTCGCGTTTTCCCCCGCGAATCTCTCATTGGCGTAGGATTTTTGGGATAAAAACTATCATATGTCTTTTATCGGGTTTTTAAACAATCTCAGTACAAAATTTCATCGAAATCCGCCCAGGAGTTTAACTCAAAAACCACTATCAGTCTTAATTTTCTATTATCTTCTACCGTGAAGACTCAGTCCCAAAATATTACTATAGCAATTTCGAGAGCCATAAAAATATATCTACAAAAATTTACAATTTTCCTTGATGGCTTTTTACTTCCAGTGATTAACTTGTGCGGCTTCACGCCTCATATTTCACGACATTATCTCCTGATCGAGTATGGTCCATTGGCTACGTAGGCGAGAATTTTGTGATTACCGAAATGTAAGTTCATTGTTTTTTCGCCCCTGCAGGAAATTGATACTTATCGCGTATCCATATATTTACTATATTTTTTAGTCAGGCGCTAAGAAACTATTTCAATTATTTTTAGGTAGTTGAGTCATATGACAATAAATGATTGTAGGTTGATTGTATATCTATCGATCTCATCTGTAATGTTCTTATATTAAAAATAGTAGTCGTAAATGTAATTATTTCCAAAAAAAACAACGTTAAGTGTAGGCTTCGAAATACACAGGTCATTAATAGTTATTTTATGGCATTGCCCATAACCTAGAGCTTAGTTATATTTTGAAAAACTAAATCTTAAAATACAAGTTTATTTAGATTTCTATATCCATGACCACGGAAGATATATTTTATTTTTTGTTAAGTACTGCGCAGTCGAATAAGATAAGGGGTCAAAGATTACCGGCCTTCCAAATTTACTACTCAGACGTGTTAAGAACTTTATCTGGAACGACCGATTTGTGGATTAAAATGTGGGAAAAAATATTGTTTCTGTCGATTTTTTGGATTGGCACTTTAGTAAGTAATTCCTTGTGTTCCAAATTTGAATTCTAAAACCGTTATTTTAATTTGAATATCTTATTAATACGTTCGATTTAATATCTGAATAAATATAAACAGAGTGATCAATCCTTTAAAAATACGTTCAAATTATTGAAACATCAACGTATATTAATGTAATTTAAAATATTAGTCTTATTGAGCGTAGCCTGTAAGATTTTTCTTTTTCAGGGAAACTAAGTCGTTTTTCTTGTAAATGATTTTCGTTTTGCTGAATTGATTATTTATATCAAGTGAATTAATTAGAGAAACCATAAATATCTTTTGTACATTAAAGCATGTATTCATCATCATCTCGAAATGGTCTACCAAATAAATACAAATAAACGATTTTTAAGTAAACAATATAATAAGACGCTATATATAATTTATATTTTTGTATTTGAATTAATTTATTATTTTTTAATATACATTTATAATTTTATTTTTTTTAGTCATTATTATTATAGTTATCTGTTAATATCATTCATTTGTCCTTTCCAAATAATTACATTAAGTATTCATTCATTAAGACGCTTTCGAAATATTTACCCCTGTATATTTCCAGGCTGCCATTGATGTAGGTGGCATTCTATCCGGCAACAGAATGGGTGGAGTCCCCCTTGGGAGGTCCTTAGGAGACGGCGAGGTTGACGTGGAGGGGATATGCAGGGAACCTGGCATGACCTGCCAGAACTGCACTCATGCTATCACATGCGTAGCCTTGCCTGTAGGCTGGTTGAAGGTATGTAAAAACCAACTAAAAAACTAAAGTCCCACTTGATTAGCCTTGGGAGGGGAGTAGACTTGGAGGGGTTCTCAAGAGAACCTTACATGACCTGCTACAACTATGAAACAACTGTGAAAACAACACCAGGATTGCAGGAAACTCCCTCTGCAGGAATTGGGAAAAAATATTTCTTATGCAGTGAATTCAATACATATATAAGATCTAAAAGCTAGCGAACATAAAATTAGTTAACATTAGATACGATTTCTTTTGCATCTTATAGCATAATCATTCAAATATGTATAAGTGTATAACCAAAATCTATACAATCAGCATTATTTGCGACATTGATAAATGAATCATCATCGATTCTTACTATATGTGTAAATTTTTACCAATGTAAGCGTTTAAGATCCCAAGAAAAAGTCAACACTGTTTTGGATAATTTTAATAACGTAAATTAACGTCAGGTCTAATATAATTTATGCATTCTGAGATACAGTTTTTACCATTCGGAATGCAGGAGCTCAATACAAATAGAAATGTATGAATTTTAATGTGATTCACTGTAAGCATTTATGTATTTTTTTAGGCAGAGCAAGCAAAGGAGCAAGTTGGTCACCTGATGTTAAGTGAATACCGTATCAAGTTACTATAACTAAACATTTTTTTAATTTTTAATTTAATGTAATTGTGTTCTTTCATATTCATATTTCCTGTACATCAACCATGGTTTTCCATCCAGGTACCACTACAACAATGCCCTGGTGACCAGACCTGCAACGCTCACCTCAAGAAGTGTACCTCCGAAGCTGTCCCTGAGTGTGACGTGGTCAGCCAGAAGTATCGTCATACTTGTGAACAGGTACTTACAGGCATATTATACTTAAGGTATAATAAACCGCGTTTAAAATTCATTAAAAAGCATTCGTATTTACACAAAAAAATACTTTATATTACTTTGTTATATTCTTTGTTATAAAGTACACCCCATTTTGATTTTGGATTTGTGACGTGACGATGACATCACAATTCGTAAATCGCGATGTTGAAATGATTTCGCCGCTATACATATATACCACTTCCAAATATCAATGTGAAGATCCTGTATTTCGCTGTAAGATGTAATTTTGACTTAACATGGATCATGTTATTTTTAAAAAATAAATTAACGATCATCAATGATTCGGAATGGTGTTCCTCACTATGTTTTCATCAGCTACAATTTTGTCTAAGACATTTACACGATTTTATTCGTTCACAACTTTTGACACTATTATTTTTAACTAACCATCAAATAAGGGAACCAACCATCAAATAAAGACGTTTACCTACAGTATTTTTCTACATCGTTGCAAATTATGTAAACAGTTCTTACAAGTCTAGTTTACAATTTCATCACGAAATTTTCAGGTGGGCATCTTCCCTGACGCGTACGACTGCAGGAAGTTCCACCTGTGCTCTCCCCCCGACGGTCTCCCTGATGGTAGACCAGCAGATCACAGGGTTGCTCTGTGTCCTCGCCACTACGCCTATGATGCTAAGACTGCACAGTGTTCCGTAAGTTCTTATACTGATGTTGCTGCTTTGATGGCGTTAAATTCGGTGTCTGTAGGTCATTAAAAGGTATTTTATTATCTAATCCAGCTAACATTATCTGTATACGAAACGTCATCAAAATCTGTTCATTAGTAGCGGCGTAATTAACACATATCCAATATCTTACATTTACATAATTAGTGGGATGAAGGATTTTTTCTTTATGAAGTAATTAAACAATTAACCAATAATTTTATAAATTTATTTCCATGGAGGCATTTCTTTAATGAATTTAATGTAAAATAGATTTCTGTATTATAAGTTCTTAATATATTTTTATCTGTGTAAAGATTCTAGTCGCAACGTTTAACAAAACTCAATTATTTTCCAAGCCTTATATTATCGTTATTGTATATTATTGCTAGGGTCACATATATTCAGTTTTACGCCAAAAAGAAGGATAAGATCTTCTTTTTATTACCTCACGTTAACAATAACCCACTTTTGATATCAATATTTTATTTCCTTTTTTTATAATATTTAGAAATACTTTTCAATAAATAGGAAGATTTTATTTGTAGACGTTTTCATAATTACGAAGAGCTATCAAAACGGTTTGATGACTTTTAAAACATAAAATAGTTGACACCTTCACAGGCAAATATCAGCTTTCCTTTCTTGAAAACATAAATGCATGAATATGTCATTTCTGAAGTCCCGGGAATTACCTAGTTTGTAATTTTATTGATATTAATTAATACCAATTAAGATTCCCCTCTATTTTTCTAGATTCTTCTCGAAGACGGCCAATGTACTTACCGTCCCGTGCCCTCATGCACCAAGGTAGGACAAGCTGGACCACTTCCCACCAGCTCCAACCATTACTACGTTTGCCTCTCGAAGCACGGAGCCCTAACCCCCCAGATCTTCATCTGCCCCCACGGCTGGATCTTCACTGAAGGTTTCTGCCGACCAAAATCCGAAATTAACAACGACAAGAAATTCGATGACATGATCGTTGAAACAACAACGAAAGTAGATACAACGACGCAAAAACCAACGACTACTAGAATGGAAGCTTTCTTCTCGACTGATAAACCTGTGACGTACCCAGCTGATACATTTTTAGCTGATAAATTTGATTTGTCTAATTATGAAACGATAGATGAAACACCAAATGCTAACGATCTTCCTAATTCGTTTGAAGCTGATAGCGATTTTTGGTAAATTTAAGTTATATTTTAAGAAAATCAATGTTTTTATGTTAGGTTGTAAAAATAAATTGTAATTTTGTACTTTAAAATTTTATTTAGACCAAATTAATATTTAATATTTGTTCTAATATTGCTTTAATTATTTCTGTGAATTCAAGCATCAAGTATAAGCAAATCAATTGTACATGCTTACTTACATGCATAAAACGCACTTTATTACTTACATGTTGTATATAATAAAATGATCATCTACACTTATTATATAAAGATAAAAACTTTGTTTGTTTGTTTGATTGTAATTGGACCGATGAAAAACTATTGAACCGATTTAAAAAATTCTCATCATTCAAAAGCTGCATTATCCACGATTAACATAGGCTACATTTTATAGGCTAAATATATGACATTATGCTACGCAAGCAAAGCCGCGCGGATCAACTAGTGAAAGATATAACATGACCATAGTTAAAGGCATGTTAGACGAAAATTGTTGTCTATTATTTTCAAATGCATCTTCCATTCATCTTACATCAGTGCCCAAGAAAATTAATATTTTGACTAACTTGACAACGCCTGTCAAAGAAGCATAGCAACGTTACACAAAGGGTGCTTGCTATGAGTTAAATGAAAGGTGAACAGAATCGATAGCTGGTTCCAATTGAAACTGACTTTGACGAATAATTCACTTTTCGTACATCCTTTCTACATTTGTCGGTTCAATGGAGGCCATTTGTATGAAGTTGTAAATTGGTTCCCTCTGTGTAGCATCTCTTAAAGTCGAGCTATTAATGTTCTTTTTCATAGCATACTTTGCAACTGTTTTCAATATTGCACCATGAATCCTCAGCATGCAGACTCGGATCTTACTTTTTTTAGACGGGGTTAAAACTGAAAAATGTCCCCGCCGCTATAACCATCATGTCAGCGAAAAAAAACCGAGCGATTGTAAAATACCTTTATCGTGTCAGCTACATTCCTCTACCACGAATTTATCGCTCTTTTGAATGTGTCAGCATTATAAGTAACTTATAATTTTAAAACTGTAAGGCGTTCGTGTAACATGATAGAAAGTGACCGGTTAGAGTAAAAGAACATAAAGTGTGATCAACTTCTTAGCTAATCTTGATGGGTGACCTTATTGTATATTACTTCTATGTACACTAAGCGTGTATATAGAAGTAACCGCTTCCATATTTCAAAGACTCTCTTCTTTTCCTTTATTCCCTACCCTTTCCTCCAAGCCGGCAAGGAATCTGCGATGTAAATGATCATGTGTTGCAGTCAGTCACTAAACATCAGGTGAACCGCATGCGTTGCTTGCCTGCTATCATATAAAAAAGACTATATAATAAAATATAAGTCCCCGCTGTTTATAAATAAATCAGCAGCTATTAGACCTGGTCCAATTTGAACATCGTTTCGTGGGGATAAGAGTGATATCAATTATATATGTTTGGAGACCAACCCGACGTCTAGTCAACCGATGGTAAAAAAGGGATGCTGGTGAAGATCTTTGGCACATAAAAAAGTTAATCACACTCATAGGTGAAACTCGGAAACTTCTAAGAAATAGATCTAAATTCTAAATTCTAAATATCAGGACTTTCCTTTAACTCTTCTAAACCTTTGCATACAGTTCAAAAGACACAAACAATAAGCCTGTTATTTAACATTACCGTTATAACCGAATATCTCTAAATATCACGCTAGCGTCATGACCTTTACAATAAACGTCAGTAAAGTCTTTTATTCACTTGCGTGTGAAACGCGGCATTTCAACCGCTTTTAAATTCTATGCAATAAAATGCCTAAGAATTTGATTTATAATTCTGACCGCCTATCATTGCTCCTTATGGACTATTTATTTGCTATTGAATACGTGAATAATTGTGTTTCTGTGCCCTAAAATAGTACGTTTAAGCACATAAACTTGCTAACAGCTCTGAGTAAGGTAAGTAATTGAGAAGTGAGTAGTATTTTTACACACTCGTGTTTTCCTGGACAGACTGATCTAGAATTTTAATACCTTGAGGGTTCTGTGAGATTCCCATTAAATTATCATATTAAACAAGCTTAATTAATAGTTATCTTAAAAACTGGACTATGTTTAGTATAAAACAAATCGATCCATCCTCTGCCTTTTTTATGATTTACCAGCGCCATTTTGATAATTTTTATAGCCTGTGTTACTCCCACGATTCTAACGAATTCAACAACACTTTACTTGTCAAAATCCTGGACGGATTGTGGTCTTTAGGGCGCAGGGCTGTAGGGCGTGATAAAGAAGTATATACATACCGGACATATAAACATACAAACTTACAAACATACACTCGAAAAACATTACTCTCCTTCTGGGTTGGGTTAAAAGTAATGTACCTGCACCTAAATATTTTTTTACAAAAACCTACCGTTATGACGTGTATGTATAAACCCCCTTATTCAAAGAACACAGCGCATCCGTGACGACATTATCGCACATCCGAACCCACGTCCGAAACAATCGCGACCCCAAGACCTTACTATCGGATTATCTGCAGGCTGTGCCTTAAGTTCCTCAAGGTTTCATTTAAAAAGCATACAATTACTAAATGTAATTACAAATTATACAAATATTTCAACATAGATTTTAATTGGCTGTACATCGTATAAAACAAATTTACTTACCGCTGTATGTGTGTTAATTCTGCTGCATAATATCTTCAGCAATAAAAGAGTGGGGGCTGAGCATTGCACGACTGGGCCAAGTTCGCACTGGTGAAATTACCACCCTCTAGCAGATAGGCGTGAAGCTGTATTGCACTGTGTTTCGAACGATGTTTCCTGAAGGCCTGAGGCTATTTACTTTTATTGTTCTTCACGATGGAAATTAAGACAGATTAGGAAAAGGGATTATGGATGGAGTTAAAATACATAAAGACGTATAATCTTCAATTCATCTTTCCCCGAAAAGCAAAATAGGATTTAAGCTAAGCGTCTTTATTGTATGACTGTAAACAATACAACAGTGACATTATAAATTTTTATAGCCGTGAGAATAGCATAAAGGTTAGGACCTTTGAGCATAAATGGATTTCATTATTATTCAAAGGTTTCGTAGGAAACTATGCTTTGTTTTAGTGCATCGAATGTATTTGTTCTGAGATTCGATATCGAATATTTGAGGTACAACAAAGGAATGACACACTTAGGAATATCTTACATAGAGCAATTGCTCATAGTTGTAAGGTTGGTTTAAAACGAAACGACGTAAACATAAAGTCAGAATATTCTTAAACTTGCCTACTTAAAAAAATTGTGCGGGGCATATTATAGAGCCAAATCACAAGCAAAGGTGTACTCTCTTTTCGTTTATTCTTATGATCCAATGGGAAAAGGTGTACTCTCTTTTCGTTTATTCTTATGATCCAATGGGACGGAAATCCGGCATGACAAGAGAGAGATCAGGCGCAGGATCGGTCCTGCGCTTAACGTGCTCTACGAGGCGCGGTGGTATACCAACACCGCCAATTTCCTAACTCAGGGCTGTTACTGTGATTTTTGTCAGAAAATGACAATAATATTTTTTCTAAGGATGATGATGAGGATTCAAAGTCAAAGTCAAAATGTTCATTTTCGCAATTTGCCTCCTTCGAGGCGCTTTTAGAACGTTATTTACATTTGCTTTTTTTTTTATTTACCACAGATTCAGAAGGCAGTCTCTACCGCGAAGAACCAGCAAGAAATTCAAGTAGTTGTTCTTTTAAAAATGTCCGAGTTCCGATTTGAATCCGAGACCCCTCGATCTATAATCGAACTACACTTTATAATAATTATCCTAACAAACAATGACCACCCATAACACCAGAAGTGTCGCAGGTGTCTTAGTAATTAATCGTCGATTATTATAGCAATAAATATTAACATAAACAATATTAAGGAAACATTAACTAATAGCTCGAGGAACATGTTCATTTGTAACAATGTTGATTTATTGTGGGAATCGCGCCATGTTACATAAAACATTAATTAGAAATGTTATATATAAAGTCAATTGTCATAATATATATAAAGTAATTTTTTAATAATTATTTAACTTCGTAGAGTGTACTTTCATGATTTATTTTTCATTCATTTCAGATTTCATTTTACAGATTCAAATTCATTTATTTTGCATAAACATATGTATGGTTATATTGTATGGTATTATTGCGAGACATGTGTTCAAATAAGTGTTCACATGTGTGGTACAGATATTTCATTCAATTGTACTCATGTCTGGGCCAAATGTTAACAGTCTTCAAAGAATTGTGAGCTCATGTCTGGCGCTGGCACAATAATAATTTACATGTTTTGTCCCCATTTTACGGCATGCAAAATGTAAAAAATAATATATAAATGTACAATAATAATTTTAGTACATTGTCATACTTAGTTAATAATTAATGTCAAATGCAATAATAAAACTTAAAAATCCAATAAATCCACAATCCAAACACAGAATTGGGAATTTTCAAATTCTTAATTTCATTTGGTAGCTTTTTACACACTTAGCGTGTTTCAGTTTTCTCTAGCTTTTTTGAGTAAGTTACATTGATTTTTTTCTAAATATAAATCTTTTACAGCTTAGTTTCGTCCTTGGGCATATGTAGGAAACTCTGAAGCAATATTGGTTAATAATTTTATGGTTTTGTGGCTAATCGTTCTTTACACAATATTGTTATTAAATTTTACAGCTCATAAATTCCACATGAGTTTATAATATAACGTATTAAAGGTAGGTAAAATTTCAAAACTTGGACGATTACAAAAATTTCTATTTTTTATTTACCAGCGGTTCGATTGAGAATTCGTCATCAAGCATGCTTGTCAAGCAAATGCTCAAGCCAAAGCCACAAGCAACCTTGGTTTGTAAGCATACTTCCAATCGTATTGGATGTGCGCCAAAGCTGAAATGCATGCTGTTTCACAAAAAGATTCAAAATCTAAAGTTCTTAAAGACTAAAGCCTTGTTCGCACTAGGTTCTTTAAATTATTTATGGGTTCTTTGTGAAACTGTGACGCCTCGTTGGTCTAGTGCAGAGTTCCCCAAACATTTTTTGTGTCGTGGACCTCTTACCATGTTTTTCCGTGTTCCCCCTACTTACCTTATTTAGTATATGTGTTGAGATCTACTATCGTAGACCCCGTTTTCATTTCATGTACCCCCAAATATTTTTCGCCACGTAGACCCCTTGCAGGTAGTCATAGACCCCTAAGGGTCGATATAGACCACTTTGGGAAGCACTAGTCTAGTGGTTGCATCTTTGATTATAGTTCAAGGGATATCGGATTCGAATCCCGGGTGGAGTCAAAAAAAAGTTATTAAGAATTTTCTGGCAAAAAATCTTAATTTATGATTTTTTGCAATTAATTTTGCTGTAATATAACCAAGTAAGTTAGAAAAAGATCTACGAGTGAAGCCACGGTTAAAAGCAAGTGAAGGAATAAAGACAAATGTATGGACAAGTGGGATGTACACAAGTGTACCTCTGACATTACACTGGGATTGCATCAGGGCTGTGGGAAACTGAAGTCTGCCAGTGGAGTGGTTCATATGGAGATGGAATTGTATAGCCAAGGAAATAAAGAACAAATTAGAAAGAAAGAAATATTTGACGACCCGATTGACGCAGTGGTTCAGCAATGGTCTATTGCGCCGGAGGGTGTGGGTTCGATCCCCACGAGCAGAAAATTATTTTGTGATGAACATTATAATTTTCAAAAAAGAATATTTCATAAGGCGATGGTTACATGAGATTCTTATTCTTATACAATTTATATAGTAGGGCAAGCGTTTTTTTTAAAGTTTTATTTATTCCAAAACACCTAAATCTATTTTAACAATTGTTTTATTTAGTTAAAAACGACTTAACATTTTAAAAAGAATTAAATTAGTATGGTTGGTTGATTTAATAATAAAAGTTGCTGTGTTAGTTGTTTACATTTATTTTTTTTTTAATAAAATTAGACTATCCTAATTTGTGGTGTATGGTATCTAAGGATGCCAGGAGGATGCACTGAAACACCTGTTTTAAACAAATAAATAAGTAAAATAAGTATCACCAGTAGTCAAATTGTTGATCCATAATTTTCTCGTCTTTATGTCTCGATTTTTCATTATTTTTAGCAATTATAACAATACGAGCTTTCGCTCGCGTGAAATTCGGTGCTTATAGATCCTCATCCATTCAATATCCTCATCATAGATGTTTGTTAATCAATTATGCCCCAACTCTTGAATGGATTTTGATAAAATTTGAAGTAGACTTCTAAACATCTAAACATGCAAACCTCCATATTTGTAATATTAGGAGGATAAAAGGATAGAAATAAGAATAAAAGTCCTTCTCCATATTGGCAAACATCTTTGTTCAAACGAAATGCCAGCCGATTTAGTTCAAATTTGTTAACTAGAATCATTGTCTGTGCGGTTTATGCGTATACAATACTTACGTAAAACATCATAATATTGGTTTCCAATAACCTTATTAAATTATTGATCACTTATAATTCGGGTAAACAGTGAATTAAATACCATACAAAAACAACGGTTATAATGTGAACGTTGTACATAAAAATTAGTGTTTAATCTCATAGGGTTCAGCCTGCGTTTGCAATGTACATTTAATACTTATGAAATATTAAACCATACTAGAATATTAACAAACATTAAGGTTTAGGTATTTGTGAATTCATTTATGTTAAAACGACTGTTCGTTTTTGCTACTGAAATAAAAAAAATGTTTAAGTACTTCACTTATTTACGTTTAAAACTCAAAGATTATTTACGCTCTTGGCATATTTAGGACAATATTACACATTTTTATCAATTTATGTTACAATAAACCACATTAAAACATAAAATCTCCAATTCTAAATGTATCATTCGAAGAAATAATTACTAAATCCCGTTAGCAACGGTCTACATTTTAATGTAGTCCTTAACAAGACTCCGGGCCAATTCAGTATCAACTTTTAATTGTACTTTTTGGAAAGTATCGAAATAAAATCGAGCTGTAAACATAAAATGATAAAAACGGGTATGATTCACTTCAAGGAAAAATAACAATTTCATGTATTGTTTTAAAAAAAAGAATACCTATGTGTTTTTTTTTAATGACGGACGCTTTTTCGTTTAAAAACTTTTTTTCTTCATCTGTGCAAATTATTATTTTGAGTTTAAATTTTATACAGCTGATACAAATTTACAAACCACAAGGTCATATCAAAATTTGTGTCCATAGTGCACATTTACAACGCATTAAAATGAAGTCGATCGAAAGCATCAAATATTTCTCCCGCCATCGACGAAGCCAGCGCACCTCGCCGGCCACTCATTACAACAAGCGCGAATCGCCATGCAGTCGCGACACTAGCAATTCGAATTCGAATTCAAAATTGTCGAACCGCGCGCCCGCGTTTTTCAATTTTGACAAGCTGTCATTCGCGCGCAATCAGTTTTGTGTTTTTTTTTTAAGAATACAGCCAAGGTGAGTTATCGTTTTAATTCCTTATCCATAAACAACCAGTTGTAATTAATTTTAATTGTAATCAAATACAATTCAAGTCAAAATGTTAGCAAATATTAACATTTTTTGAGGAACATCCAAACCGCAATTTAAATAAAAAAATCATTATTAAGTAGTTAAATACCTTGTAAATTACATTGATTATTTATTATTTTATTTAGTGCGAGTTTGATACAATTTGTTAAACGCATTTAAATAATTTCACAGATTATATAAAATTGATGATTGTTTTCTCACGAGTTGTGAAAACTTGAACAACAGAGGATATAATTTCGATTGCTAGCAACACAAAGTCGTGTGTTATAAATTACAAGTCCCTTATTTTGTGTAGATTTATGAAGGTTTGGGACGAACATTAAATAATGTGATTTATTGTAATAGTTTTATTAGGCACCCAACGAAAGGATATTAATATTTTCAATATGTTTCTCGTATATTTTATTGTTTCAGAAAGTTTTAATCATATTATTATTTGTGGTTATTATAGTTTTAGGTAAGTTAAGTTATTATTGACGGAGAATACAAAAAAAATATTTCGGAGATTTCTAGAAAATATTCATGATACGAAAGATATGTGGTAGTGTTTTATATTAGATTAAGAATAAGAAATTTTATAATATGTTATTTTGTTTGCTTGTGAGGTAATTTTAACTATTTATAATTTATTATGTAGTCCAATGTAATAAATAAAAAATAATTATGAAAGGAAACGAAAAGAAATATAATTTTCGATATCGTCATGGTTTTTCTTCAAAAATATAAAAAAATGCGGTCTGCAATACCACACGCAGTCTTGCAACTATAATTAAAAACTTTGTTAGTTTTACGAACAAGTTTTTAATTAAATACTAATTTGAGCAAACGAGATGCTCGGTATGTCTAGATTACAGCTGAGTACTAGAAAGCCTGGCCTTTGACCCTTAGTATAGAAAGTTACTAACGATTCGTCATTGTATTATGGTTATCTATGTAAAAAGTCGATAAATATTTAAGTAAAAACTTTTTATACTTAAATGATACTCAAATTTAAGTAGTTCTTAAGTGTCAGAGACTATAAATATAAATATACCTGTACATTTAACACTACGCCATCTAGTTACAAACTAAGCATGTACTATGGAAACTAGATAACTGATAGATATACTTAAACATACTTTTTTGTAAATACATACATACATACTATAGATAAATTAACACCCAGATAGTGAAAATTACAAAGTTCATCACATCATAATTCTAACTCTATTCGTGAGGATCAAACCCACACCCTCCGTCGCAAAAAAACATTGCTGTGTCCACTGCGCCTATCGGCCGCAAAACTTATTTACGTATTAAACAACATAATTTTTTTCAATAATAGTTTGCGTAAATGCATTTTCATCCGTTTGTTAATTTCCATCTTAACTATTTCCTTCTTCCTTCCTTTAAGACTTACACCTGCGATACTTCTGGTGTTACAGGTGTTCAAGCGAACTCCTTAAAAAAATTACAACCAATGCTAGGGAAATCCTTAAAACCATACTATACTAGCAGAGCTAAATAGTTTAATTTATTTTATTTTTAACAATTTTGTAGGTGTGTCTGCGTGTGTATGTGTAGGTGAATCCAAGTTTAATGAAGTAATAAAATTATATTACTTACATCGAAACTCACACCCATATTAATAAACAATACTTGTGTAAGTAAAGTAGTAATATTATGCAATAAAAGACATCAATGCCTTACAAATGACAAATTATTAACAAATAATGCGGTAGAATTGATAACCTCCCCCTTTTTTGGAAGTCGGTTAAAAACAATAGGTTGTCTGGAAAAAATTGCTTCTAAGTAATAAGGCCTCTTTTCTGTACAAAATTAAATCTGTGAATACGTGTGATAGGAGTAAGAATGTACCATCTTTTCAAAAAAAAAACAAACCATTTCTCAAATCAAGTTTTGATATTTATTTCACTTGTTTTATGCGTGTACATTGATTACCCTGATTATTATCTATATACGATATAAATAAGAAATAAATTGTAAAGTTTACAGCAAGAAATGTCAAGCCATTGCAACGTGTTTCAAGGCTAGCTTGTTAAAATTAAAAATGTACTAAAATTGCATTTTTTTCCACGATTATTAAACAAAGTCCGTGTTTCCGTATGGAAACATATCAAAGGCGGGTTAATTTTGCAGATAAATACCAACATAATTAATTATATGTGAATTCGTTTTTATGGACATGTAAAGAATATATTTTATTTATTATTGAACTTAAAGGGAGGTACGTGAAATTAGGCATCATTTTTTGTAATAATCTCGTTTATGGCTATGAAATCTTTTTTTCAATAAAAATTAATTAAAATACTAGACTACATGCTTGCTTTTCGCTACTATATTTAAATTAGGATAAATTTAAATAAAGTTGAGTAGAATTGTGTATACACGAGCGTAAAGCTATTAGAATACAAATAAAAACAAAGAAAACACAATTTAGCAAATTTTAACCAACATTTAAAAACGTTCAAAATTTTTTATTAGTCGCTCATAACTACATCATTCATGTAGATATTTAAAATAAACTTTTATTAAGAGACTTCGTCCAGTCAAATTTAAATATCAAGAAAAATAATTTCTCTATAACTAGAAATTTTATTTTGCATAATATAAAAAGTTTACGTCTGGATACATCCAAGCAACGTTCTGCTTGAAAAACACGTTATGAAAAGTCTACATTTTTACTTATTTTAAAAAAGCCTGGTTTGCAACAGTTAAATTTAACTGATATGCATATGTCAAGATGGCCGCCGACTCCGAAATCAAAGATCCAATAAATAAAATTATGCTCCAATTTTCACGCACTGACGCAACACCGGCTCCGACCGGTTCCCAACCTGTTGTTGACATTCATGATAAATCATTTAAGACGGATTTACACGAAGGAATTCACCGATTCTCCTACACAGTTAACACTATCTCCGTTCTTTAATAGCATGTACGTCTTAGCACGCGGCACACAATTTTCTCGTGTAAATTCTTCATGCATATTTTCGGTAAATAGTGACGTTTCAAGCCGACCGAATAGTGGCTTTTTACACGTAAAAATTCCTCCATCGATTCTCCTACACAGTTAACACTATCTCCGTTCTTTAATAGCATGTACGTCCTAGCACGCGGCAAACAATTTTCTCGTGTAAATTCTTCATGCATATTTTCGGTAAATAGTGACGTTTCAAGCCGGCCGAATAGTGGCTTAATTACAATAATTATTCAGACAACTAATTATTTTACTCTATCTTTACCGACTCTTTTAATTGCTTTTAATTATTTATCAATATAATAAGTATATCTTATTGAATAAATTTATTAAATATGTATTAATTACTAGTTGGTTATGCATTTTGGAACATATCGAAAACCCAAATAAAGCCAAAAAACCTTATATTAATTTATTTATTGGTTGACAAATAAGTTTTACATAATATAATTCGTTTTGGTCCTCTAACTGAGTCACCTTGCATTTTGGGGTCCACCTTAATTGTTCCCTTAAAAAATTAAATTTTTTAACTAAAAAAACTTTGCCATGAAATCCTATTTGAAAAACCCATATAATAAAAGAAAAGGCTAGAGTATATGAAGCTTCGGCACCCACACTCATCGAAACCCAAAGATTTTGAATATTTTTCATTTTTAATAGGTGAGAGCTTTGTGGAGGCATCTTTACCATTACACCAAGGCATTTGACGACCCTATTGGCGTAGTGGATGTGGCAATGGTCTATTGCGCCGGAGGGTGTGGATTTGATCCCCACGAGTAGAGAATTATGATGAGATGAACATTTTAATTTTCCACTGTCTGGTTGTTTATTTATCTATAGCATGTATTTACAAAAAGTATGTTCAAGTATGTATATCAGTTATCCCATAGTACAAGCTTTGCTTAGTTTGGAACTAGATGGCGTAGTGTTAAATATATCTGAATATTTTGTTCACGACTCTATCGCGTGTAATATCTAGGAAATAACAACACGCTAAACACTTAACCAATAAGTAGTTTTAACAAAGCTAGATCAGATAATTAAATAGTAAATAAGTACATAAATAACGGTATGTTTTCAACGGAAAAACCTGAAAAAAGTAAGCGGTAAAACGTAAAAACCAGTGTAAAAGCCTTCACAGCTATTTACAACGGAGTTTGATAGATATGAATGAGTAATGATTATTATTATAGACTTTCTTTGTATGAAGGACGGGTGAATCATGGTAGCTCAGTAACAGTTTTGTAGTGGGCGTCGAGTCATGCTTTGTTGAATATAGATAAATAATAAAACATTTAATTTTTGGCTATATTTTAGCAATAGATTAAATATATCAATAGTATAAATTCAAAAACAGTGAGTATACTGTGACATAATGTATTTTTTTATGCTAGAGAAGGCAAGCGGAGCATGCGGTTCACCTGATGTTAGGTGAGAGCCCATGAACATTTACAAAACCAAAGTCGCACATGCCCTGCCTGCTTGAAGGGAGAGATGGGATAAGAAGAGATTAATGATGGGATGTTGGGAGAGGAGAGACCACTCACTTGCGAGGGGAGGGGGAGTTAATGACTCGGTTCCCACTATTTGTCTGATGCAGAAAGAAATTAAGAATTACCCTCTATCGCCAATTACGTCACCCACGGGTAGAAATGGGATAGCAATACACGTATACTAATCGGCCCTTTTTTGCAAACGCCATTTTATATATTGTATAGCCTATGTTACTACCACAATTCACATTCTAAAGAACACGTCACACGTCAAAATCCATCCAACCGTTTGGGCTGTAGGGCGTGCAAAAAAAATGGACATACAAACATACATAGGCTTGAAAAACCTCCTTCTATCGCAGTCGGGTAGAAACCAGAAATATTAGTTGAATAGTCATGGATAGACTTGATATCAGGAAAATCGATTTCCATCAATGTGGTGATCGTGGGGTCTAAAATAAATGCTGTCTTCAACAAAGCCTTAAGCGTGTGAGGTCAAAGGTCTGATTTTCGTTTAAGATAAGCTGAAGAGGGGCCAGTGTTAATTAATAGTGATTTAGGGTCCAATAGACCCTTTTCATTTGTGTCCAAAGTGCGTGTCATATGTTTTCCTATTTAATTAAATAGGTATGAGGAAATTGATGTCTCAAAGTTTTCTTTTTGAGATTAGATTACAATTTATATTTAACTAGCTGTTTCACACGGCTTCCCGCCTTCTTCAATGAATCCAATATTATAAATGCGAAAGTTTGTGAGGATGTATGTATGTTACTCTTTCACGCAAAAACTACTGAACCGATTATGATGAAAGGTATACATATAGGTAAGGGTTAAGAATAACATATAGGCTACTTTTCATCCTGGAGTTGCGACGGTTTCAGAAGTTACACAGGAAAAACTTCGGTTGATGCTAATTTATTTTCAATAAAATTTTACCGAATATTTGTATTGGTCTAATTCAATTTTAATTTGAGCCTCAGCCGTTCTGCATACATCTAATTACTGACTCGTATCAACTGCTATTTACTACTTCTACAATAAAACGTAAATAAATAAACAGTTGAACTTATTGCATTCTTCTGCATCTAATAAATTCTCCCAATAAAACCGTTGTTCCAGTGAATTATACCCCCAATCCCATCTTAATTGAACTATCTCGGGCAGTTTAAAAGCAATTGTTTCCGTAAATCTTATTAGATCGATCACAATTAAATACTGGTTGGATACCAGGGATAAATTGAAGGTATTTGCCGATGATTTTTAAATACACATATGAGTTTATAGAAATGTTCTAGTTCAAAAACCTTAAAATATTAATGAATAAAAATACATGGGTTGTAACATCTCCTTAACAATTACAGGACAGTTGCTTTGATCTTCCGTTAAATTCAAATCATAATTATGTATTTTATATAAGTATAACCGCGCGTAGTCAGGGATTATTTCGAAATCGTTTATTATTTTTGAAATTTTTACTATTTACAGCGATTGCCAATAATATAATCTACGAGAAAAACGCAAATTTCCAACTTTAAATGTCCGGAAGACAAGATTTCAAACAAAACCTTAAAATTCTAATATCTCTTAGTCCTCTATCATATATACGTCAATATAACTTTCCATGTAATGAAAGTTAAATCATTGTATATTGTATATTGTATTTTGTAAAATGACGTAATAGATGAATCAGTAAAAGAAACATGGTCCAGCTATCGTACAAAAATCTCATACACAAAAACAACGTAAGGAGGTCACAACAACAGACGGATAGACAAACTATTTGATTAGTTCTATTCGGCGGATGTAAGGCGGGTCAATGCACTCAAGTTACTGTGAGGCTCGAAAAATGGCGATTTTATACATATTTTACGCTTAAGCGATTAGCAATGTTTGAGGCGGAGCAGAAAGTTGATCAATGTTAGGCGGTTTGTTTCTTGATAGGTGGACCTTTTACGGCTATTTTCAATAATGTATCAATGATTATAGATAGATTGTTATGTCAGATTATATATAGATCATAGCAAATGTATCCGTAGTTAGGGTATTGAAATCAAAGTAAGTGCAAATACATAGATAGATTTGTCTAACTTTAGTAAGCAAAACAAGGGATAGATAGAATATTGAAAACGGTCGTTAGTAACATTACGTTTAAGCACGTAAGAGAAGTATTATCAGTTGTTTGGCAAAAAATACTAATCGTTACTCAGTATATAAAATACTTTGAGATATTTTGATACGGATTAGTAATCCGCTTAATGCGCATATAACTGAGATTACAGTGAGGTTTTTTCACTGGGATTCCCCATATCGTACGTCGGTAGTTTACGTGCTATTTAACTATTTACGCTGTATTTTCCAGATTTGATATTTAAATCAAAACAACTATAGATTTCGACAAAACTTTAATACTTCTAGACAAGATTTATCATCACCTAAATTTACTTAAGCATTTTTGATAAAAAAATTCTCTAATCTATACTAATAATATAAAGATTTTCTGTTTAAACGCACTAATCTCAGAAACT
Organism: Phoebis sennae; assembly: GCA_001586405.1. Taxonomy (NCBI): domain Eukaryota; kingdom Metazoa; phylum Arthropoda; class Insecta; order Lepidoptera; family Pieridae; genus Phoebis; species Phoebis sennae. The sequence continues at coordinate 206,584 of LQNK01001548.1, read as the reverse complement.
ACGAAATGATTTGAAAAAAAAATGTCAGATGAACCACTAATCAAGGAAGGCTATTTAGCATTGTCTCGAGAGCATAGCCAAAGAGCATAGCCACACGTAAACTTTTAAAATAACGCCCACACAAGGCGCTTCAAGTGTGTTTCATAGCCTCAGCTGTCATTAAGAATTAGCACACAGGTTTAATGAAGCGTAGTACTTGCAATGCGTAAGCGGAGACGAGAACAACTTGTACCCGCTGGTGTACTGCTTTCTTTACTTACGATAATGTTTGTGAGACAAACACAGGAAGGACTGGTGTAAACCCGCAGCAAATATATGTTTTGTCTTAAGGGAGAGTAAGAGATTAGGAAAGGATAGAAAGGATGGAAGGCTAGACATGTGACGTCACGTGAAGACACAATTCCTAAATCGCGATGTTGAAATTTTTTCACCGCGTAGCATATACATATACCACTTCCAATCATCAATCCTTGGAGTTAGAAGTCCTGTAGTTCGGACTGGTTGAAGGTCCTCCCTTTTTCAGGGAATAATACTATCCTGCACAAACACATGAACTTGAGAGTTCCCGTCGCTTGGCCAGTTCGTACAATTAGTTAATTCGTATTCAAAAAGAAATTAAAATTATATATTTTATTATAATATATTTCATCGCCGGGTTTCCCCGTCCTATGAACCGTCGTGCGTCTACATTTGGTATCATGGCAAAGTTGAGTATGACCGATATTTGTCTGGAAAAACTAAGGAAACGAAAGCGCTGGTATGGTTGATCGCTTGTTTACTTACGATGTATGTTTTGTGACACAAACACAGGACAAATGATGAGTTAACATGCCCATAGACGCCTGTAGTAGAGATGTTACAAATGTTTTGTCTTAAAAAGAGTCAGATTTAAGAAAGCATTTATGAGAGGATATAAGACTAGAAACATGAACTTGAGAGTTTGGCAAGAGTGAATAGGCTCCTTCTAGACAGACGTGCCACCAACTAGACCGCATCACCACTTAACACCAGGTGGGACCGCGGTCAAACGTCTGTCTATCTTTCATAAAATAAAAAAATAAAAAATAATAAACGAATAAACGGTGTCGTAGACCCATTTGCCTATTCTTCTTTTATATTTTCCGTAATTAATATTTTCCCTTAAATCACGTAAGGATTTTGTTGGTCACGTAAAAGTAACAAGTACAAGCAATATTATCTGGGTTGACAAGTGACAACGCCGCGCTTGTATATAATTCAAATAAAAATAATCTAATCCATCTTTTATTTTCAGTCCTTAACGGCCATTTTCATCAATGATTATGGATAGATTGTTTTGTCAAATTATATGACAATAGATTGACAAAAGTCATAGCAAATGTATCCGTTGTTAGGATATTGAAATCAAAGTAAGTGCAAATAGATAGATTTGTCTGACTTTAGTAAGCAAAACAAGGGATAGAATATTGAAAACGACCGTAAACCTAACAGAGTTAACATAGAAAATGTTTCAATTTAAGTTATTAATTATTAATCCTGTGGTAATGGCTTTGATAGTTTCAAGTGAATCACATGTTCCTATGTCCTTATTGTATAAAAAATACCTACTATGAGAGTATTTCAGTTGACAAATTTATGAATGGCTTATACATATATAGGAAGTTAGCAGAACTGGAATTTTTGTATTTTAATTTGGAGTCATAGTTTGTTTGAATTTGTTGGGGCCAGGCTACATTCAATTTTAGTTTTAAATCAAAATTTAGATTTAGTTTTTTGACATTTTAACAATTGCACTCCAAAAAATTCATGAATAAAGCCTTTTTAATCCTGTTTTATAAATTGTAATCCTGTTATGATTACACTAGCTTCTGCCCGCCGATTCGGTGGCGTTAATTTTGGGGTCTAGACATCCATAATTATATAAAGGAATAACTGTCTATGAAATTTTACTGAGATCCACCATGATAAAAACAGAGATAGCAATTATCCCTGACAATATATTTTATCAATAGAGTGCTATAAGATTTTTATCATCCCAACTTTCTCAAGATGTTACGTCATTACTCAGAACATTTCAGTCAATATCATTATATTGATGGGATGTTTAAATTATTAATAGAAAAAACCTAACAAGTACGGTGAAAGATATATGTTTTTATCCCCCACGAAGTCATGGGCGGAATAATCGACAATTAGAATGTTCAAAACATTAGTGACGTTATTGACTATTAAATTATTTACAGTTAATCTACCGTGACTAATACGGAGATAGTAATTATCCCCTCCCCCTTTCTGCCGAATCCTAGTGTCTATCGATATATTTTATCAATGTTATAAGGTACAGGAACTACTCGAAATAGCGCGAAATAAAAAATAATGATTTGATCACTTAATTATTTACAGACAAACTTATATGATAAGTACAGTAAGAGTAAATGCATATGTGAAAACTTGAAATTGGCTCTATTTGCACCTAAAAACTAAAACTGTAGTAGTAGCCTTAAGTTTTCTTTAAAATAATGAAATAAAAGAAATACCCCCCAAATTAGAATATCGAAAATATTAGTGACGTTGGCCATTAAATTATTTACAGAAAATTTACCATTACAAGTACGGAGATAGTAATTATCCCCTCTTTCCCGCATCCGGGTGCCGACCGTTACTTCATTGATTTTGTCAATAAGGCGATATTAAAATATTCATACGACATGCGGTTCTAGACATCCATATATAAAGGTATCCTATCACCTAACCTAGCTTACCGTCTATCTGTATATAAAATTTTATTAAGATCCCCCATGCTAACCATGGAGATAGAAATTATCCCTCCCCCTTTTTCCCGCATACGGGTGCCTACTGACACTACATAGCTTTTATCAATAGGGTTCTATATGACTTTTATCATCCCAATCTGCTCATTGATGTTACGTTCGTTGAACATATCAGTAAATGTCATTATATTGATATGATCATTAAATTAAATCAGAAAAAAGACTAACAAGTACAGTGAGAGAGATACGTTTTTTAACCCCCACGAAGTCACGGCCGGAAAAATCGTAAATAAGAATGTTAAAAGATGTAAACTATAGTATATTTGTAGCCGTAAGTTTTCTTTAAAAGAATAAAGCAAAAGAAATACCCTTCAAGTATTTGGATGGGAAAAATCCCAAATTAGAATATCCAAAACATTAGTGACGTCGGCCATTAAATTATTTACAGAAAATTTACCATGACAAGTACGGAGATAGTAATTATCCCCCCTTTCCCACCACATCCGGGTGTCGACCGTTACTTCATAGATTTTGTCAATAAGGCGATATAAAAACATTCATACGACATGCGGTTTTGAGTGAGAGGCTGTGTGGTGTTAAATAATTTAATTTAGTATTGAATTCATTGTAAAGTGAGTGTGTGTAAGGGTTTTTACTGAGTAAGTAAAATTAAGGAATTTTAATTAATTATTAGTAAACTATTTATCACAGGATCTACTAATAGAAAACTCATTTAATTATTCCTAATTTGCTAAAAATATTATTAAAACTTTGACTGCGAGAATTTTCCACGTAAATCCCACAGGAGTAGAACGTGTTTCGGGATAAAAGGTATCCTTATCCTTTCAAGAAGATAAAGCTTATTAAAATATCTTTAGATTCTATTCGATTCGATTCTTAGCTTCTTAAAAGATCGATACGATATTTTATATAGACCATTTTAAAAAGTTATTAACGATTCTATATTAATTCTTTGTAAGGGATAATAGCTATGCCAAAATTAATACTTTATATATTCTATTCAATAATTTCAAGCGTCGTTCACATATTTTCTCTTAACGAAGCCAAACAATGTCCTGAGTAATCACTGCCTTTAATATGGCTTATTTTGTAAGCTCATGTACAAATATTTATCCCTCCATCGGAATACTGGACCGAAGTTAAGTTTCGATTAAGTTTAGATATGTACGATACTAATTTCTTGAGTGATAGTAACAATATTAGGCTAGAGAAGGAAGATAATATATGGTTGGAACAAATATTATGAAATCAGAATATCATTGCGCTGGACGGAGAATTAGTCTTCTGTCTGTCTTCTGCGATCCATCCCTTTAAGCAATTCATCATTCCTCAAAGCTCGAAGTTAGCAAAAGTTACTAACTTCAAGCTTCTGCTCTCATTTTAAGTTAAAGGGTGACACTAATCACTAAACATCAGGTGAACCAAATGGTGATTTGCGTAACATGGCACAAGCGTTTCAGTAGGTATTTGATAGTATTTGTAGTATTTCCATTCATCTAGAAAAATTAATTTGTAAATCTTCTGCAGCTACTGCAAACAAACCTAATAAACCTTGAATAATATTTTATGGCAAACCCAATCCCACCCTATAATCCCCGTCTCAGATCTCCCTTGCCTTTTCTATGATACTTTTGATCCTTATTTTCTTAATATTTTTTGACAAATCTTGACCTGACGGCTTTGTTCATGTGTACTATTCTTATAAAAAAGTAAGATATGTTTGTTGGTTATTATTGAATAAACTCTAATAGGTGGAACTATGCATGTGCATAGATTTGGAAATTTCTACTACCCTTACTACCCTACATTATCCCAAATTAACATAAACTGTCTTTTATACGACTACACCCGCGGTACGCTGCTAATTCTACATCTACACCAATATTATACAGTCTAAAACTTTGTTTGTTTGGTTGTAATTAATAGGCTCAAAAACTACTGGACTGATTTTAAAAATTCTTTCATCATTCGAACGCTACATTAACCACGAGTAACATAGGCTATAATATTATGCTACGGGAGCGAAGCCGCGCGGATCAGCTAGTAAATAAACATTTTATGCAAACCAAAGACAAGCAGAGTCGGACAATAGATAACGATCGAACAGGTAGCGGGATCGATTCCGGCTTCGTCTGACCCAATGATACAGTTAGTGAAACCAGATTGCTAAGCTATTTTCAGATTAATAAGAGCTGATGAACAAATCAAACAAATGTTTATTTGAATGGCATAAAACGTACTCTGTGCATATCTACACTAATATCATAAAGAGGAAAACTTTGCTATGTTCAAAAAGTACTGGACCGATTTTAAAAATTCTTTCACCATTCGAAAGCTACATTATCCACGAGTAATGTAAGTTATAATTTATATTTATATATATATCATTATGCTACGGGAGTGAAGCCACGCAGATCAGCTAGTTTATACTAATTTAAGAAGAATATTTGAATATTTGAAAGAAATACATTAAACAATAACAATGTTTAGTTACTGTATTTTCTGTAAACTAAAGTCCACCAGAAATTGTTTATCCATTTTTGCGTATCAACAAAAATGTACCTAACATATATAGTGACCCATCCGATTTTAGACCATATAAAATGAAACTACTATCCCAAATAGATATATTTTTCTTTCTTTTAAGTAAGTACGATAAAAAATAAATATTCCTGGACATTTAACACAACGCCATCTAGTCCCAAACTAAAAAAACAATGCAAAACAAAGCTTGTACTATGGAAACTAGATAACTGGTAGACATACATAAACATACCTTTTTTGTAAATACATACATACTATAGGAACCCAGACAGTAGTAAATTACAATGTTCATCACATCATAATTTTCTTCTCGTGGGGATCGAACCCACACCCTCCGGTGCAATAGATGCTGTATCCACTACGTCGTCAAAAAATGCATATACTTTAATTTGATTACTATCAATCACAACAATATGTCGTTTTGTATTAATACAGACATTTGGATTTCCCTGCCGGATCTCAGACTGGTCTATTTTAGAATTCTAATGATCTAACTTGATTAGTTCATAGGACGTCCGGGTCCACTGTAATAAATTAATGATATTTATCTGAACGATAGCGAATTGCATGTTTGTATTTTTTGTTTCTCTCTCTTGAGAATTATTGCAATTTTACTAGCTGTATTTTCACCCGCAACATTTTTTTTAATTCAGTAATTGTAAAGATTAGCGTGACAAACAAACATGATCTGCTCTTTATTTTTGTTTTACAATAATAGTATATTTACACAATACAATACAATTGGTAAAGCAGTAAAAAAAAATTATGTATGTATGTTTGTTATTCTTTCACGCAAAATCTACAAAACCGATTATGATAAAACTTGGTATACATACAGCTAAGCAGGGTTCAGAATAACATACAATAAATTAGCCTAAATTTAATCCCGGAGTTGCCACGGGATTAGTTACGTGTCTACTATCTGCTAGTCCATTATAAATTTAAAATAATGACTTAAGAGACGTGTCAAAAACATTATTCTCCTTTTGTCGCAGTTGGGTAAAAATAAATATGACAAAAATATACCTTAAATAGGATAGAGACAAAACACACAAAGCTCAATTTTTTATTACAATTTCATTGCTTCAAATATGTATTAAACGTGGGCTTGGCTGATACAAGTTCTCTATAAAGCCATAAAAATCTTAAACGTTAAAAATTATAAAAATTCCGCTCGATATTAACATCACCAACCAAATAAGGCAATATATGAGCGAGCGAAAAGTGCTCTTATTACAGAAAACTTGTAATGAAACTCATTATGTATGGAAATTACCGTTTTCTACAAACTGGTCGGATGTTTGCCGAAAAGTTGTGATTTTTCGTTTTGCCCTCATACCTTCGATGCATTTTTTAAATAAAACTTTAACCTATATATTTTCATAAAGATTTGAGACCTAGAATATAAAAATTAAAAAAATAAGTTCAGTAATTAAGGACAACGCAGAGGATAGTTTTTATCCCAATCCTGGTAGAAGATATATAAAATATTAAAAGATTTATAATGTACAATAAAAACAGGATACTAGATTTTCGTCGTATTAGACCAAAATGAAATATAAATTTGAGTCTAAAAAAGAATACCACAGATTTCCCTCAAAACAACAATATATATGCATTTTTTGAGAGTTTATCCCAAGAATCCGTACAGATACAGCAGGTTTACTAAAAATGAATTTCCAAATTAAGCCTCTCGCAAAAACCGCTTCATATTAATTTCACGAACTGGTTAACTCAAGGCGATATGCACTAAATACTGTCACTATGTGTACATGACCATGATTTTATTTTACATAAACATCTTCCGTAATGATCGAATTTCTTATTGAACTAGTTTTTTTTATGGCAAAGCAAGTGGGTAACCTGGTGTTAAGTGATCACCGCCGCCCATGGACACCTGAAACACCAGGAGTGTCGCAGGTGCTTTGCCGGCCTTTAATGGACATATACGCTCGTCTCTTGAAGGCCCCAATGTCGAATTTGTTCAGAAACCGCAGATGGAAGGTCGTTCCACAGCTTCACCGTTCGAGGAAAGAAGTTGCGGGTTAAGCGCACGGTGGTCGATTGCCAACCATCCAGATGGTGTGAATGGAAGTTAAGATTACGGCGGGATGTGCGGTGGTGGAACTGTGCAGCTGGTTTCTGTTAAAACTTCCGCTTTGAACGGGGATAAAAGGTATCCTATGTTACCTGAGATAAATTGTTTGTAAAAACTTTGTCCGACGATAATGTGAGTATTGTGTATTCGATCTTAATTTAATTTTATAGGCAAATAGTTTGGACAACAGAAAATGTTCGAAGATGAGCGTAATCGGTAGGGGGGTTACGAAGATAGGGGGGATTAAATAGGTGAATGTTCGTCGGAAGATTGATTTTAATCTTAAATGAAAGGAAGGATATATCGACACTCAATTTGTATTTTTTATCAATGGTTACATAAATCAATAATAATAATGCATTTTCCAATATTTTCCATCGTAACATTTTTTATTTTTAAAAAGTGTTTTTTTTATATTACGCTTACATAGATTTATGTATCCAAAAAATAAACAAATATGATAATAGCCTTATGAATTCTGCTAATAAAAAATATAGCATATTATTAATATTCCACCGGTATTCTGAATATTTAGCAAGTATAGAAAAGCTAATAAGATTCGCTACCTTAATTTTCCGGAATTTCTTTGCAAATAAACTTGTGGGTTTTCTTTGTACATTGGTATTTCTGAAATCTATATATATCAACGCTAGGCCTAAGTTATTTTTAGCTTATTCATAATTTCATTTCAGAAAATTTATCTTTTAAGTCAATAAGATTTTTGTGTTAACTTACTTGCTAAAATTATTAGGCGCATATAATTGTCACTTTGGTAAAGAAACGTCGGTCGTCTCCAACACAGGTCTAACACCTGTATTCACAAACGTATCCGATCATAACGAGCCCTTAGTAGTATCCAGTTACGTGTATCTACACTAATATCATAAAGAAACACCAGGATTCCCGTGCCTCGGAGAGCACGTAAAGCCGTCGGTCCTGCGCCTGATCTCTCTCCGGTCGTGTCGGTCTGCCGTCCCATCGGGTTATGAGAGTAAAAGGAATAGAGAGTGCACCTGTATTCGCGGGTACACTTGTGCACTATAATATCTCCTGCGCAGCTGGATTGGCCACCATGGCCGAAATCGGTCTGGGGAGCTTTTATTATAAAGAAAGAGGAAAACTTTGTTTTTTTGTTTGGTTGTAATGAATATGCTCAAGAACTACTGGACCGATTTAAAAAATTCTTTCACCATTCGAAAGCTACATTATTCACGAGTAACATAGGCTATATAAAAAACATTATGCTACGGAGCGAAGCCGCGCGAATCAGCTAGTATCAACATAATTTATTGTATTAACATAAATTGTATAATATGTCTAATTTTGTATCGACCTATGTATCTGAATTAAAAATAAATTAAATAACATAAATTTATTAAGTGTAATCCCATACTAAATTAAAAACTATCAAGCAAGATGTTTTAACAACTTACAAGCTTTCTAATTTTCTTAATCTCTATTAAAAAACGGCAAATATAATTTATTTGCCATATATGCAAAATACCAGCGTTATGAATAAATTGTTAATAAACTATTCTAGATATCTGAAAAACACGCATTAAATAATCTCGTATGAATTAATATAAATAATTAGAGCCAGTTATTGATAAGATAATATGCTAGTCATTGCGTGATGAATGCGGAAGGCAAAGAAATTGAAGTAATATAATTATTAAAATATATATGTATATAAGTACTAGGACATGTTTAGACATGATAATACTATGCAATCTGCGGTGTTGTTATCAATCAATGAATATGTTTAATCATCTGTGTACTAGAATATTTACATGTATGATTGTTTAACAGAATTTATTGTCTGAAGTGTGAAGGTAAGGAAAAGGAGGGTATAGAGTATCAGGAACACTCAAGTGTAATGTAAAGTAGAAAAATGGCATTAACTTAAGTAATGTCTGCTTCAATAATAAATAAATATTCTCGGACATTTTACACAACGTCATCCAGTCCCGAACTAAGCAAAGCTTGTACTACGGAAACTAGATGACTGATAGACATACTTAAACATATTTTTTTTCGTAAATATATACATACTATAGGTAAATTAACTTCCAGACTGTGTTCATCACATCATAATTTTCGCAAACAGTACAAAATCAACACATTTATGATTTTTAAGAAAAAAATAGGCCAAGAATGGTTTACAAATTCCGGCCTTAAGTAATAATTTATTGTTTCAGACAAACTTGCGTATGGATCTAGTTAATTAATAAATAACTAGGGCTTAATCATATTTAGGTACCTGACGATGATGTACGAAACAGGTCGTGTTTAAATAAATAAAACATTATTGTAAAATAATTAATATAGTGGAATTAAAAGTAAAAAAAAAGTGTTTGTCTTTATATAAAAGTAATATGCAATTCCATCAAGATATATCAATACAAAGTATAAAGTATATAAATCATATTCGATAACTGGTTGCAGAGATTATCCAACTTTGGTATTATCAGATGCCATGGTTCTGCGTGCAATACGATCCATACTAATGAAGTTCTTAAGGCAGACATATCGCAACAGTGCCATGTTTAATTATTGACGTCACAGCTTGTAGGAAACTAGATCGGAGATTACATAACGTAAAACGTTTAAAATATCGGTATTTCTAGGGTGGCTCCTTAGTCAAGACTAATCTTGCTCGAAAATTATTGGATAATTTTCTATTCTTCTATTCGATCGTCTAATAATAATAGTAATTGTCCATTACGACTCCTTCACGATACTATCACGATTATGTTTAAATTTTTGCAGTATACCGAATTTGTCTAAATTAAATGGTAACTGTGAAATTTTATTAAAATAGCAGAATTTTGTTCTGCGGCTTCAATCCGTAGTATTATGTTATAAAGTCTATGTCACTCAGTGAGGATGCAGCTTTCCTTCACAATCGGTCCAGTAGTTTTTGTGCGACAACATAACGAACACACGTACAATAACATAAATGTTCCCCTTATTATACGTTTTAGTATAGTCTAAAAAATATAATATACAGTCGTTGCATAAAACTGTCACATAGACAGTGTCCCAGATTCTTCGTACTGTGGGACACGTCTTTCAAGGATGATGAAATTTTTTTGTGTAAAATTTAAAGGTATCGTCGATATGTATTGTAATGAATTGCATTTTAAATGTTTCCTTACACAAAACAAAGGTTATTGCTTATAATGCGAAACATGAACACACAGTCTCTCAAAGCCATGATTTTTACTTGCCACTGTGTACAGAATTTGTGAGAGCCTCAGCTTTTTTTCAAGCGTTAAAAATTGTGCAACAAATGTATGATGTTAACACTGTAATATTAGTAAATATAGATTATACATAAGTTTTATTTTGTTCCAATTTTCATGTGCTAATTTAACTTTACCAAAAATGGCATAAGTGCACCTTTTCAAATTGAACATTTTTAATTTGTCTTATCCTACCTTCATATTCCCTTTAAAATTAAACGCCTAATCGATTTCACGTTAATATAACGTCTCAAGTTATGTATAAATGTATTTTTACTTTAGAGCGTGTTCAATTAACGGATATCGGCGACTTTGATGACTAAATCGGCGTAAAGCATATGACAGAGATTGCACTGGGTGGAAATGGGTTCGATTCCCACGAACGGAAAATTATTTTGCCACGATTAAAATATTCTATCACCTAATATTACATATATATTTTGATTTTATAAAGGACCTAGTGTTAATTTTTTTCTACGGCATTAAAACGGCTTGACACTGAACAATATTTTATGTAAATTAGGAACATATTCCTTGATAACGATCACGCCTATCCATTGAATCTTGAAATAATTGTCATCTCTTATTTCGTGTACTGTTTATAACTGTATCGGACAGCTGCTACAGTTTTGGATTTATAATTGGCTTCTTATTTATGTAACAGTGGGCAATTGGAGCATGCGGTTTACCTGATGTTAAGTGACTGACCGCACCCCATGAACAGCTACAACATCAATGTGTCGCAGATGCCTTGCCGACTTTAAAGAAGGGGGGGGCTCCAGGCCCACGCTCACCGTACAAAATAGTGCGCAATACTGCTTAACGCCGATCTCCTGCTAGGGGGTGGTACTTACACTGGTGCGAGCTTGGCCCAATCGTGCAATGCTCGGCTCCCACTCTTTTATTGCTGAAGATGTAGCAGAATTACCCTCTGTCGTCTCTTACGACACTCACGGGTAGGATTATGTGGCGACACCAGTGTTGCCAATGTGCGGGGAATTCCCCGATTTGCGGGTAATTACACATCGACTTGGGAATGGTGTGGGGAATGTGGGGAATCGTTCATATTCATCGAAAGTACTAATATCCTGTTGATTCTTCCTAAAAAAAAACATTATCCATATCTTTTCGTGTACTTTTGTACGTTCCAAAATCCGGTCATGGTCTAAAAAAAAGCTCATCCGCACATTTTTATAAGAAATAATGTAACAAATAACTGATTTTCGTATGTCGAAAATCTTGTGGGGATTATTGGGGAATTTAACTTTCATTTTCGGGTAATTACGGATAAAGACATTGGCAACGCTGGGCGACACACCTATTATTTAAACCTAACCCGTCGCGATACGGGGATCACGTCTATTTGTATGTTCACCTTTTTTCTGTAAGTGAGTAATCAACATCCAGACCTACAATATTTCTTAGTAATTTTATATAAAACGTGGACTTTCACTTTTATCAACATTGCATTTTATAACCACTCATTCAAACTGTTTTTAAGAATCAATTAGTGGGGTTTTTACAGTTTTACGGAACCCTTTACTTCTTGCGGTTACCGTATTATATAAAATTGAATAAATAACTAAATATATTATTAAATAATCTTAACGTACTGTTCCGGGTTTGAGTCCGGGATAATACCAACGGGTTGTCCCCGCATAAAATTAATAAAATATTTGTAAAAAATGTTTGTATTTAACAAAGAATATAACTCAGTTTATTTATATACTATTAATTTTTGGTATATAATTTTATGTGCAGTAGAAAAGGTTAAAGTTTTTCTGCCTTTACTGTAAAAAAACTTAGATTACCTAGTCTCGTCCGCATACATAACAAACAGTAATAAACAATACACATTAACTTTGTAATTTTTTTAATTATTTTAATTTTAATTGTGAAAATAAAATCATTTTTGTCCTAATTTTTATTGAAGTACTACCCAATAATAAAAATTAGTAGTATTTCAATTATTGGGTAGAATTTTCAAATTTTTTCTTTAACACGAAAATGTTACATTTTCAGCTATACAGCATGTCCCACAACTGCAAGTCGACATACGCCACAGCGACCACGCGCGACGCCAACAATAACACCCTGTACCACGGCGGACCCGCCCCGGGCTTCGGCAGCCGGGGGTACACCCCACCTAGCGTGAACAAAGGGAACTATCAGGTAAGAACATACGCCTAAAGCCCCCTCTACACATCTGCCGATGTCGTCCGCTGACGTAAACTGCCGATATCGTCTGTAGACGTGAAGACGGGGTAATATGTCTATCCTGTAGACAGCCGTAGTAGGTTAAATAAAATACTTTTTAAAGGATTTTAAACGCGGTTCACTATACATTATTTTACATTATTATTTAACCCGACGTTTCGAGCACTTTACAGCGAGCGTGGTCACGGGTGAGATGACAATAATAATGTAGCGTTTAAAATCCTTTCAAAAGTTTTTTATTTAATATAGAAAGTACTCGCGTTAAAACAAACGCAGGATTATACTAGCCGTAGTCGGTAATTTACGTCTGACGATGCATCCGCCGTCCATCCATAGATGCTGCCGCGTATGCACCTGTCCATGTGTAGAGGAGGCTTTACCCAGCCTTAATTATATAATAAGCCTATAAGCCAGGGTGTTTCAAATTTATTGTTCCACATACACCTATTAGACTTAAAAGACTTGTCGATAGAAAAAAAATCCTTCACACGTGACGAAAACTTTATGCTTTATACCCAAAAACCGTCTTCATATATGCTTATCGTTATTTTGTTATTCTGCTATTTGTTTGTATAACTTTGATATGTACTCAGTGAAATATTTTAGAAGGCATTTTCATATATATTTAGCAAATAAGATTCTATTTTATGTGCATATTGTAAATGTCTCTGTACTGTTTCCAATAAAGAAAATAAATAAAATAAAATAAATAAATAAATTATAGTACAATTAGTATAAAAAAGACTGTCCGCCTGATCTGGCAAGACGCGTGTATCTAAATTTTAGCATATATAGACTTGTAATCAAACCATGTGAAATGACATTCTTGCATTTCAACGGAACCCGCGCGAAGAATTTTTTTAATTACCGCTCAATCTCGAAACCGGTCCAATAGCGTTGATCTCGATTTTGACATAATGGCAACTCAGCGTTATAATTACAAAATGTGGAGCGACTTCGCGACGCCAGTGTTAAGGCCTTTTTGTAAAGTAATTACATTAAAATCCAAAAATATATTCATCATCATCGACGTCTAAATTTTAAAGATTCCACCAATAAGTTCTAAATTTAAAAGTATCCATCAATGACTTCTAAATGTAAAACTGTCTACCAATGACTAAATTTAAAGGGTTTACCAATGACTTCTAAATATAAAACTGTACATCAACGACATTTTAATTTAAAGGGTGCATAAATGACTTCTAAATTTAAAACTGTCTATCAACGACTTCTAAATTTAAAGAGTTTACCAATGACTTCTAAATTTGAAACTGCCCTGCACTACTTCTAAATTTACAATAGTTGATGAGTTTCAAAGTTAAGAGTGACATTTTCTGGAGGGTAGATGTTATTTCAAACAGAAATAATGATGGCTATACACTATCGGATAATCGATTGATTTCGATTTTGGACATAATTCCATAATGTAGAGCGACTTCAACTTCTTCCAAGGCGTGTAAAGATTTTTAAAGTTCTTTTTACATTTATCTAATTAAATAAATAAACAGTGCTACTTATCTACACTAATATTATAAAGAGGAAAACTTTTTTTGTTTCTTTGTGTTGTAATGAATAGGCTCAAAAACTACCGGACCGATTTTTTAATTTTTTTTACCATTCAAAAGCTACATTATCCACGAGTAACATAGGCTATATTTTATAGGCTATATATATAACATTCTCCGGGAATCAGCTCCTGGAATGAAGCCTTGCGGATCAGCTAGTAAATAATAAAATAGCAAAATAGTTAATGGTGATAATTGACCGCAATGTTATTTTGGTGGTAAGCACATAGAACTCTTTGCTCCATTTTAAAGAAAGGATTAATGGCACCTTGTGTCACACTAACGACCCACCCGACTTGGCATGGGTGCAAGCCATTATCTAGTAACAAAAAATACGCTTTTGTAACAAAAACAACTTTATTATTTTAACTTCAGTTCCTTTATCTAACAACACATATTTCTAGGGCCACGTAGACTTTTGTATTCAATATCTTATTGCATATAGTACGGGATCCCTGGTACACGGTTCATTATTTATTGTGTATAGAGGATGTTATACTTATATGTTTTATACAATTAAAACTAATAGCTCACAAATCTTGATCTTATGCATTAGATTCACCGGATTTCACGAATTCCGAATGCTAGAACTATTTTGAGGGGTGTTTGAGGCAAGCTGAAAACTTGTCTGATGCTCCTTCTATATACTCCGACATGGAACTGCAGACCTGGCTGGCGAGTATCGGGGCATTTTTTAGACCTGGTAGAAAGTCCCACCAAGAAGACCTGTCTTTAAATAATATCCCACTAAAATTAAAAATACATCCCTGGAAAATGGTCCTATTTATCGTATCCTATCGTACATTTCGCATTTTCTACACAAATAATTAATCCAAAGCATACGATACCGGTCTATGGAAGCTTATGTGTCTTTGCCCTATTCCTGTCTTGTGACAGTTCTCATGTTATATGTTACCATGGTCTGCATTACGTAACATCATGTGAAACGCATGTTCCCCTCCCTACCCTTACAATAAATTGCTTTTAGTTTTTACAAACTACATTCGATACAAAAAATAAAGGCTTTAAAATCTTAATATCCTCATATACACGTCACGCTCTTATTTGCGTCTTAAAATGTTCACCGAGCACTTAATAAGAGATTTAAAATTGAGGCTAATAATCGGACCTTTCCCCATTGGTCGCCTTTCGACACTTTGTTACAATTACGAACTGAATCACCGTGCTTTTACCCAAAATAACGAGCATTACGTAATATTTAAAATTTAGGGTTCCGTGGATTTTTACAAAAGTGAATTCATAGTATTTTATGGTTTGTTTTAAGTTTTAACGCCAGTACTTTCCTTATGCCCGGTTCCTATAAACGACGGAATGTTATAGTATAACACAAACGAATAGTTTTCATAACGGACGGTTAAATCAACCAATCAGAACCAAGTTTTGGTAGTTCTGTTAACTCCACGTTCATTATAGAAATGCTTTAGACTTACGCCTAGTAGGATATTGTACTGTTCGTAAGTAAAACGACTAAATATTATAAAGCATACTTTTTAAGGGATTTCAAACGCTGTTTATTATACACTATTTGTCCCGCGCGGCTTCGCTCGAAGCATAATGTTTAAAAGCCTGTTACTCGTGGATAATGTAGCTTTCGAATGGTGAAAGAATTTTTAAAATCGATCCAGTAGTCTTTGAGCCTATTCATTACAAACAAACAAACAAAATATTCCTCTTTATATTATTAGTGTAGATTAATGTATAATAAACCGTTTAAAGGGAATTCAAACTTTATTCTTTGGCTGAACATAAAAGACTGTGGTAACCGTTCTCATAAATGTTTTATAGTTACTTTCTTGCGTTTAACCCAATTATTTAAGGGACCAAAAGATAGATAGACCAAAAGTATATTTTTATGAATAAGAACGTATTGGATAATATTTGGCACACAACATAATCCAAATATTATTAAACATGGACGGAAAAAGTAATGCTTGTGTGTAGCATTCATTACCTTTTCCGTCCATGTTTAATAAAATGCGAACTATATCTATAGAAATGTCCTACCCTCATAATACATACCACCTGAATGTGTAGTATGTGGAAGGGCACCTGCATGCCGAATCCCTTGGTTTTTAATTGCATTAGAGGTACGTTACCGGCATAGGGAATAACCCCAATCCCATACTAGAATTAATTCAGTGGCTAGCTTCGTAGAGTTAATGGCATTATTGCTGATTGAGACTCAATGAAACAGTGACGATAAAATCCAGTAACAGTATCTGTATTTGCAAGCTTTGTAACTTTTTTACAATATTAATGGCTGTGCACGCGACGTGTTCTATGGAATTTATTAAGTATTCCTCCTAACTGACCTAAATATATCAACAGTGACAGTTTTCTCCAAAGCTATGGTCCTACAGTTCATCAGGCAAGCCACGCCGGTTGCCCCGTACTGAACATTATCACCAGAGACCTCATCAGATGCAACAGTTCCCACGCTGATCTCTAAAAATCCAGGTCGTGGAACCATAGCTTAATATATTTATAGTTGCCTCGTTGGTGTAGTGGTTGCATATTTGACTACAGATCGAGGGGTCTCGAGTTCGAATCCTGGGTAGGGCCAAAAAATAATGTTATTTGGATTTTTCTGACAAAGAAATCTCAGTAACAGCCCTGAGTCTGGAAGTTGGCGTTGTCGGAATACCCCAGTGCCTCGGAGAGCACGTAAAGCCGTCGGTCCTGCGCCTAATCTCTCTCCGGTCGTGTCGGTCTGCCATCTCATCGGGTTATGAGAGCAAAGGAATAGAGAGTGCACCTGTGTTTGCGCACACACTTGTACAGTATAATATCTCCCGCACAGTTGGCTGACCGCTGTAGAGATTGGCCGCCGTGGCCGAAATTCGGTTAGGAGGAATGTTGATGACTTTTATGTCAAACAATGCAGTAATAATTTAAAAATCGTAAAAAATAATCAGAACCCGCCACGCGAGATCAACACACACTTGACCGGTTTCATTTTAGTTGAACGAGTTAAAGATTTTGGTATAATGGGTGAGCCGCAATCCCACTCGATAGGTTTTATATAATTATACACGTTATTTGGTTTTAAGAACTGCATTTTTATAAATATACAAGTCGTTTACTTTTTTATTTTTACAAAATTGTTTTTCGAAGTTTTGTCAACTCCAGTGAAGAAATGTTTATTCTTTGAAGTCATACGTATACCCCCCTCCCCCAACTAATTTTAGCGAAATCTTAAAACTGAATAAAATTTTTGATGATTTTAGAATTCGATTTTTGTAATTGTTTATCCTATTTAATTGAGCTCTAATTTGTAATTTTACAAAAATTTTGAAACCATGCTTATTCTTAAATTAGCTATACATTAAGTTCTAAATTATTTCAATGTTTCAACTTTGAGCAAATAAAATATATAAATAAATTCTAAGTCTTTATATATTTCCTGGTACAAAAATGTTAATACTTCATTCGCCTACAAACACGTCGAAACAACGTCATTTAAAGCAAGCAAACATTATTTTCCTGTTCGAATATTCCAGAACCTTTGGGGGCGTACAATTTCCTTTTAACGTTTACGACTTTGGACCTAATGAGGGCTTCCAAAGAACTTCCTAAGAACGTTAAACGTTTGCCAGCATCCAATGAATTTTCTTTACGTCACATGCAAAGGAAAATGTTTTGTTTTTTTTGTTAATAGCGGGCAAGCGGAGCATGCGGTTCACCTGATGTTAAGTGACTGACCGCAGCCCATGAACATCTACAACAAACTGTCGATGCTTTGCCGGCTTGAAGGAATGGTAGGGGATAGGGAGACGACTAATGATCAAATTAGGAGAGGAGTAGAATAGGGTAGGAGAAGAATGGAATAGGAATGTAGGCCTGTTTGTTTATCAATACAAGCTGTGTCTCGTGGCATATATCGTTATGCTATAGACTTCTTCAGACATGATGAATTTGTCGGTCTTATTAAGAAAGAATTTTTATTAAAATAGGTAAAGGCACCCAGCTATTTCTACTTTTTCGTGTAATTAAGTCGGTTCTTTATTTTGGCAAATACTTATTGAATC
This sequence comes from Phoebis sennae, assembly GCA_001586405.1. Lineage (NCBI taxonomy): Eukaryota > Metazoa > Arthropoda > Insecta > Lepidoptera > Pieridae > Phoebis > Phoebis sennae. Next base: position 188,095 of record LQNK01001548.1, on the reverse strand, counting down.
GAATATTCCAGAAACTTTCACCGTTTACGAGTGTGCCTGATGAGCGCCTCTAAGAGGCTGAACGTTGGGGTATATGGGCCAATGAATTCCCTTTATGTCACATGCAGAGGAAAAATGTATTGTTTTCTTGCGCCCCGGGCTATTCGCGATGGAATGGCTTCCTGCGTGTAAATTGGGTTTACGGTGAATGTTTATTTATAATATTTGACGTAAATTGTATGATGGGATTGTGTCGACAATGTCTTTAGTTGTTTTTTAGAAATAATAATAATCATATGGTAACTTAAGGTTCGGTATCAACTGCGTGCTACAATTTTCAAACAGCATTTTCAAAAATCGGTGGATGGTATGAATTCAGAACATATTTACAACTATACATATTAGTACGTATTAATAATTTAATGCTAATTATATAATGCTAGCTGATCTCCGCGGTTTTACCCGCGTTCCTTAGGATTTTCGGCATAAAAACTACCCTTTGTCATTTCCGGGGTTTCAAACAATCTTTGTACAAAATTTCATCTAAATTGGTCCAGTAGTTTCCAAGCCTATTCAATACAAACCAAGAAACAAACAAATCTTTCCTCTTTATAATATTAAGTTTAGACTAGCTGTCCCGCGCGGCTTCGCTCCCGTAGCATAATGTTATATAGCCTATGTTGATCAGGGATAATGTACGATTTCAATGATGAAAGAAATTTTCGGTATTAAATTCAAACAAGCAAAATTTATATCATTCCTATTTATAATATTACTATAGAGTAGATGAATTATCTATGTTTTCTGCCTTCAAGGGACAAACCTATGCATCAGGGGGCAACAAAACACCGGTTTTCACTCTACAACAAGTCACCCACGTTCTCCTTTGCCTGCTCTGCCTGAAAAATATATATATCGTAGTATATATATGATATAGGCATAATAATTTCAGTTTACTATAATATACATATAACAATCTATAACAATTAGTTTCATGTGTGGGCTATTCCAATTAGTATTGTGGGATATTGATTTGAATTAGACGGACGGGTCACACCTGAGAGGTCGGTACAATAATTCTGTAATACGAATTACTTATTTAAAAATTATTATGATACTAGTAATTTAGACTGGTCATTATATAGAAGTCTAAATTTTTTAATTAATGAAGTCTAAAAAATATTTGCGATGTATTAACTTTAATTGCCTGTGAAATTATTATTTTTTACTTTATCCTGTTGAAACCTACCTTTTCCATTAGAGAATACTGACAATTAAGTTTCCTTGTCATTGAAGCAACAATTTTTTTTGTATAGATTAACATTCATCCTACTAATATTATAAATGCGAAAGTTTCTGAGGATATATGCATGTATTTTTGTCTCTTTTAAACAAAAACTACTGAACGGGTTATGATGAAACTTGGTAAACATATAGGTAAAGATTCAGAATAACATATAGACTAATTTTAATCGTGGAGCTGCCACGGTATCGCAACGCGGGTGGAGCCGCAGGGCACGGCTATTTTAATATAATTTCCACGTTTTTCTTAAATACTTTGTAACCGTTTTTGCACTTAAATGTAACAGATAAACGAAATTGACACGAAATCTTATAAACGATCAGCTCAGCGAATAACTTCAAAGGGCTCGTTGTAGCAATTCATCATGACGAAGGCTTCTTAATCAATATTTATTGCGTTTACTCCTAATTCCTTTTGGCGCTGATAAGTTTGAGATAACTTTCTATATATAGTTAGGATAGATTATGGATAAGGATTTTATTTCACCAAAATAGAAAGAATGCCAAAAATATATTCACTTACATGAGAACACTAAAATTATTGGCGGTAAGCACTTTTAAATTTGTATTTTAAACATATTCAAAACACGTATCAAACAAAGGACTTCGAAGGACATTAACCCACTGGAATAGTACTACGACACTTTTTTTATTGTAAACACTGTCTTATATTATCAATAATAAAGTGAATTTTAATATTTAGAATCTAAAAATTTATATTTTTTAGCTACACGTCTGCTTCCCTTGATGAGATCTGAGGAAAGAGAGAAGCAAAGAGATTAGAAAGTAAGAAAAAAAGGCTTCCTTCCTTACCGTAACCTCCTCTTTTTCAACCTCCTGTACCTTCTCCCGAGTAGATACTGGCAGGAAATTCGGTAGTTACTGTTTCAAAGTTCAATGAATCACCATTTTTTTTAACATAACCTATTCTCTTTAATTTATTCTCTCATTCAGTGCAGAAGTTGTATAATCTCAAGATTTAAAAACACATAAAAACATTTTCTGAGGGGATGTAATTTTCACATTTAAAAACATGAAAACATGTCCTGAGTCACTGATTCCTAATTGCAGAGCCTAACCCGAACTGTGACTATATATAGGTCTAAATGGGTATAAAAGGGTCGTTATCAGTGACGTTAGACGTTTTTATTTTTATTATTCCGGCAACAAAAACAAGTATTTTAGTGAAAATCTCAGCTTTCTAGCTATCTCAGGTTATGAATTTTTGAGATAGTGACAAACAGATAGCCGAAGCTTAGTAATAGGATCCCATTTTTACCTTTTAGGTCCTGTTTCTAAAAAACGCGTGACCAGGGTCAGGGGGTGGGGGGGGCAATATATTCGTGGTAGAGAAATGGTATACAAATAAAAATATGTCCTTTTCACTAACATGATGAATATGATGATAGCGAGCGGCGTGCGGACTTTTCAGTTTTAGTCTAAAAAAATTAAGATTCAGATCTGCACGTATCTAGAACTTTCTAGCCCTCAAGATTAACAATGCTAAGATCTAACCAATGCGTACGCAAGAGCCCATTGCAGCCAATTAGCAGCAGACAATAGGCTCAGAAAGTAGGTTTTTACATGACGGCCGTATTTGCGGCTTGCCGTCCAATTTATGCAAGCTTTTATTCCAAATAGGTCGCATTTTATTCACTTTTTCCTTTAATTAAAATTTAATGAGAACTTGTGTGAATGTAGGTTTTAATATATTTTCATTAGATCGGATTGACCTGTTTTTCATAAATGCGTTCGCTTTGGTATCTATATTTTTATATTTTGTCTAAACTGTGTATGATGTGGATTAAATTCTTAATCGAATTAAATGTTTTAAAAATTGATTTTTGAATTTGTAAAATTTTGTATCGTTTTAATATATAACTGTACTTATCAAATAAATTAAGATAATAAAAAATAAAAAAAGAATACAATTAATTTCTACAGATTGAAATTAATTATTTGTAAATATGTTTCAAATCAAAATCAAATCAATTTATTGCTTAATGTTATTACAATTTTTATACACTTCAGGTATATTTTACCGTATTATATTTGAAATTATTTAAACAATTATTATACAATACATACGGCTTATTAAAATTATTGCCACTGCATATGGACTGTGTAGAAAAAGAGACAATCTACCATATTATAAGAATTCTATCTGTAAATATGTAGTAAAATATATAAATAGAAAATATTTCATAAATTGAATTGCTATTGGAAAAGTACATTACACGTATTTGAAATTTTTAAATTAAGTTGCGTAAATATTCTGTCCAAATCTAAGCTTACGCCGCAATCCATTTCAAAGCGTATCCATTGGAAGCGAAATTTCCAGTAACTGCATTATCCGATCAACAACTCGATTTTCATACAAATGGTTCCTGTTCTATCTATCACGTCCCATCTAACAAGAATTGCTTGCATTTACAGCAAGTGACGGCGAAAGTACTTTTCGGCAGCGTGACGGCGATCAATGACCTCAAGCGGCAAGAGAAGACCGGGAGGGACGACCGGCGGACTCACTAGCGGCATCTAGCGGAAGGTATAAAAAACAGCTGTACGTTTTAGTAGTGCGTAGTGTAGCCGCTTGGCAACAGATGTCGCTTATCATACTTTAAAAATATATTTAATTCTGAATGCAACAGTATTACGAATTGTTAATAAATTTAGTTACCTTTAAATCAAACACAAACTGACATATGAAGTGCAATAGCGCCATCTCTGGACGTTGTTAGGTTTCGACGCAAACATTTTTTTATTACTTTATTTTACTTAACGCTAGATGGCGTTATAACAAATTAAACTTTTACCTGCAAATAATAAAACTTATTTATTTATGTTTTTAATGTATTTATGTTTTTATTTTCAGATTTTACACATGTGATACAAAGATACAAATGGAAGCTAAGGATATGATCTCGGAAAAGAGTTTTATTGACAAATTAATTACTTTGTTGTAATGTATAGAGATAACACTATTTTTATAACTTTATGCGGCAATGCATATTTTTAGTTTAATATTAATACACTTGTTGAACAACCTTAAATATTCAGACAATTTTATTTCTTCAAAATACATAAATTCGAGTATTTTATTAAAATTATTGCCTTGTATCTAGTCGACATCCATAAAAATTGTACTCTAAAGCTAGGTGTCAACATATCTGCATACATCGTAGTCTGATTTCATATGTATTTATATAGAATACTAGCTGATCCGCGCGGCTTCGCTTCCGTAGCATAATGTTATATATAGCCTATAAAATATACCCTATTCCTACTCGTGGATAATGTAGCTTTCGAATGCTGAAAGAATTTTTAAATATTAATTTTGAGCCTATTCATTGCAACCAAACAAACAAAGTTTTCCTCTCTATAATATTCGGGAGCAAAGTCGCGCGGAATAGCTAGTCATCTTTAAAAAGACACATCAAAATAACATCAAATTGAAAAAATATTAATAAGTATTTAAAAACAAAAAAAAGTTTTGATGTTAGAATAATATTATAATTAAATTTTATATGTGACTGAGATGCTGGAACCAACTTTATATGTTTTCGAGACTAAATCTAAAACAATTTTCCCCATGAGTTCTAATATCGAATGACGAATTTACTATCTCCTATAAAATATTATAATGTTAACAAGTAGAGTAGATATTTTAAGAACTATCTAATTAATGTAGTCATACTTAGATAAGTCTTTCATTTTTGTACTTTAAAATAAATTTTTAAAAATTGCGTTTAGTTTTATTTAACTTTTTTGAAATTATTATTTTTAGCAAAAACGAAAAATTTCAAATGTTTTTCTGTGTTTATGTATATAATATTGCTAAATCCGCGCCTACTAAAAGGCCTAAGTATTTTTTTTTTTAGAGCAGGCAAGAGTATGCGGTTCACCTGATGTTAAGTGACTGACCCCAGCCGATAAACATCCACAACATCAAAATATCGCAGATGCCTGATGGAATAAGGAAAGGATTAATGATAGGAAATAGGGAGAGGAATAGAAAAGGATGTAAGAGGAATGGGATGGGAATACAAGCCTCCGAACCCCTGCTCAACGTAAGAAACACAGTACAATACTGTTCACGCCGAACGTTTCATTTTCATACGCCTGCGTGTTTTGATGAGTGGCTGCGGTGATGACCATCAGGTCTGCAATTATGATGCTAATTACGTGCACAGCACCGAAAGAGGAGGCCAAACCGAAAGAGATCGAGGAGCAAACCAACAACACAAATTCCAAGCGTTACCACTAGCCACAGCTAACAGCTATGCGGCAGGCGGTGGACGGTGGAAACAAATGTAAGACAATCTATGAAGTACGCCACAGCAACCGCGATGCGAATTGCGGCGTAGTGTGATATGCGAATTGACAAATGTACTGGCGAGTATTGAGGAGGCCACAGCTCATCGCACCGCCCGCCGAGGCTCCAGTCGCACTGCCAGAAGCTGTGACGTTATAGAAGCTAGCACAGGGCGCTACCATTGCTTGTACCATTACATTTTACGTGCTGTAGAAGAAAATGTAGTATGTAATTCGCTAGGTGCAAAGTAGGTGGAGGGGAACCGTGAATCGACCGCAGCGCTCACCGTGTCACAAAAAGCAACCTACAGCGGACCATTTGTCACTTTTTACCATTTATTTCTTTAATCAAATAACATAGACAATATTATTATTGATAAAGATTTAATTAGAAAACTATTAAATTACGATATACCATTGGAAATGATTGTTTGTTTATTGTTTTTCGTAATGGCAGTAAGCTATTTGACATTTCTAAGTCCGCTGTAATGGCAACCGCTAGTTGGCGTTGTCATCGTGCACCTTGCCAATAGAGTTTCCGTATGATGTTACTAAACGACAGCAAGGTTAATTCGGGCTGATAATGGAGTCGCCCTGCCAGAAGCTGTGACCGAGCGGTTATCGAAGTTAGCACAGGGCGCTATCATTGGCGACAATGTATTTCCTTGTACATTTTGCATGCTGTAGAAGAAAATGTAGTATGTAATACAGTTTTCTTAAGACGTTACTAAACGACAGCAAGGTTAATTCGGGTTGATAATGGAGTCGCCCTGCCAGAAGCTGTGACCGAGCGGTTATAGAAGCTAGCACAGGGCGCTATCATTGACTACAATGTATATGCTGTAGAAGAAAGTGTAGTATGTTCAGTTTCCTTAAGACGTTACTAAACTATAGCAAGGTTAATTCGGGTTGAAATGGAGTCGCCCTGCCAGAAGCTGTGACCGAGCGGTTATAGAAGGTATAGCACAGGGCGCTGTCATTGGCGACAATGTTATTTTCTTGTACATTTTGCATGCTGTATAAGAAAATGTAGTATGTAATACAGTTTCCTTATGACGTTACCAACAACAAAGTGGGTTAATTCAGGTTGATAATGGAGTTATCAAGGTGGTGTTGCGTGCGTTACGTGACTCCACTCACAACTGTGTACCATGACGTAATTCGACAATGGTATTTTAATGTAATAATTGTTATGGGCATGAGATATGTATCAAGAATTAAAATGATACTCTGGTTTCTTTTTTAATGTAAGGAGCATGCGGTTTTTAAAGGCAATTTCTTAAATTGATTTTTTCAGCTTTTTATTGAAAAGGAATTTTAGATTCCTTTAACAGTTTAGAAACAACATTTACAACTTATGTATCATTCCTACTGTATTAAAAACTACTTGATCGTTTCATCATCGATTGTGATGAAACTTGAAAGGTAAGAATACAGAACAACATAAAAGCTACTACTACTTTTAATCCCGAAATTCCCACGAGATCAGAAAT
>LQNK01001548.1:165892-178252 GCA_001586405.1 Phoebis sennae | reverse complement strand
TCGAATGACGAATTTACTATCTCCTATAAAATATTATAATGTTAACAAGTAGAGTAGATATTTTAAGAACTATCTAATTAATGTAGTCATACTTAGATAAGTCTTTCATTTTTGTACTTTTTTAAATAAATTTTAAAAAATTGCGTTTTGTTTTATTTAACTTTTTTGAAATTATTATTTTTAGCAAAAACGAAAAATTTCAAATGTTTTTCTGTGTTTATGTATATAGTATTTCTAAATCCGCGCCTACTAAAAGGCCTGAGTATTTTTTTTAGAGCAGGCAAGAGCATGCGGTTCACCTGATTAAGTGACTGACCGCAGCCGATAAACATCTACAAGATCAAAATATCGCAGATGCCTTGTCGGCTTGAAATGTGTGGAATAAGGAGAGGATTAATAAAGAGAGGAATAGAAAAGGATGTGAGAGGAATGGGATGGGAATACAAGCCTCCGGGCCTCTGCTCAACGTAAGAAACACAGCGCAATACTGTTCACGCCATTGAACGTTTCGTTTTCATACGCCTGCGTGTTTTGATGAGTGGCTGCGGTGATGACCATCAGGTCTGCAATTATGATGCTAAGTAAGTCCACAGTACTGAAACAGAGGGCTAAACCGAAAGAGTTCGAGGATCAAACCAACAAAAAATATATATTCCAAGCGTTACCACTAGCCAGAGCTAACATCGATGCGAATTGCGATGCGGCAAGCGGTGGGCGGTAGAAACAAATGTAAGACAATCTATGAAGTAGACCATAGCAACCGCGATGCGAATTGCGGTGCGGTGTGATACGCGAACTAACAAATGTACTGGCGAGTATTGAGGCGGACACAGCTATTCGCGCCGCCCGCTGCGCTCCATTCGCACCGCCAGAAGCTGTGGCGAAGCAGTTATAGAAGTTAGCACAGGGCGCCATCATTGCTTGTACCATTACATTTTACGTGCTGTAGAAGAAAATGTAGTATGTAATTCGCTAGGTGCAAAGTAGGTGGAGGGGAACCGTGAATCGACCGCAGCGCTCACCGTGTCACAAAAAGCAACCTACAGCGGACCATTTGTCACTTTTTACCATTTATTTCTTTAATCAAATAATATAGACAATATTATTATTGGTATAGATTTAAGTAGAAAACTATTAAATTACGATATACCATTGGAAGTGATTGTTTGTTTTCGTAATGGCAGTAAGCTATTTGACATTTCTAAGTCCGCTGTAATGGCAACCGCTAGTTGGCGTTGTCATCGTGCACCTTGTCAATACAGTTTCCTTAAGACGTTACTAAACTACAGCAAGGTTAATTCGGGTTGATAATGGAGTCGCCCTACCAGAAGATGTGACAGAGCGGTTATAGAAGCTAGCCCAGGGTGCCATTGCACTGTACCATGAAGAAAATGTAGTGTTAATTTAATATATAATAAAATCTTTAATATACTTATACATATATTCTTATTTCTTCTTCACCAGCTTTATAATGTCGTATGTATGTTCTGTTGTATATATTATATTAATTTTTATAACTCATATTTTGTATGTTCATTGCAGTGGACTTCAAACGTCAACTTGAATTTGGAAACCACTGAAAATCAGTTCTGTGTCTTCTTTCAGAAACAGGTACACTGAATGGTTTTCCATTTGCGGCACGCATTTACTCACCATACAGAATGTCACTGGCATACTCATATTTATTTAGTTTTATTTGTTTCTTTTTTTATTTTACCTTTCTATCTATTTTTGTTTGTATGTAATTGTATAATGTGTGTGTCAAAATCAATTTTTCTTTCTTTCTTTCTCTCTAGTATGTAATACAGTTTCCTTATGACGTTACCAAAAGCAAAGTGGGTTAATTCAGGTTGATAATGGAGTTATCAAGGTGGCGTTGCGTGCGTTACGTGACTCTACTCACAACTGTGTACCATGACGTAATTCGACAATGGTATTTTAATGTAATAATTGTTATGGGTATGAGATATGTATCAAGAATTAAAATGATACTCTGGTTTCTTTTTTAATATAAGGGTAAGGAGCATGCGGTTTGTAAGGACAATTTCTTAAATTCGTTTTTTTCTGTTTTATATTGGAGTGAAACCTGAAGGGTTTTTAAAATTTAGAAACAACATTTACAACTTACGTATTAATCCTACTGTATTAAAAACTGCTTCACCGATTGTGATGAAACTTGAATACACAGAGGTAAGGATACATAATAACATATAAGCTACTTTTAATCCCACTATCCACCATCTATCTATCCACTAGAAAGTCCCGCTACATATGAAATTAGTTATCTTCATACTCATGAAATTGTCCACAAAGTTATTTAGCATATTATGTAACAGAAGTAGCAACTCTGTCAGGCAGTCAATCAGCTTCTGAACAAATCTTGGAAACCCCGTCCTTTAAAATTTGCAGTGGTAGTGGTATCTATAATGGAATTTTATAATGCCACTTGGAATGCAAGTCTTCTTAATATTGTAAATAGAAAATTTTACTGAAATCATGGTTTTCCTATCATTTCATTTATGAATTATGTTATCACAATCGGTTCAGTAGTTTTTAATATAGTAGAACATAGGCTATAAATGTAATTTTTACACTGTGAGAACTCCTCTTATTAAAGTAAAAATTAACAAAGCTATGTGCTAATCTTTATAGTTTCAATCATGTACCGCTTACGTGATGTGATACAATTACTTGCCATGTTCAAGGAACTCAAAAAAATAAATAACCAATCTAACAACAAACCCATTCCAAATAATTAAAAAGCATTTAACAAACTTCACGCACGTTAAAAATGACAAATAGAATGTAATTCAAATTCGGAACTCGATTCGAACTTCATGAAGAACAAAATGAGAATTATTGTGATTGTTTTTTTTTTCTGAGTTTTTTGTCGGAGGTCTTTAACCGGCATCGAATTATGTCCGACGATATCTAATGATTTAGGATTGTGGTGCGGCGCTTACACCGTAGTATTTGAGGTTGAAAACATTATTAGAAATGTCATTTAATTTTCCATTTTCATTTGCATTAAAATATGGTTCTGAAAGAAGACATCATGTCACTTATTGTGCATGTTTCAATATTTTTTATTACGTTGTCGTAATCATTTATTATAGTCATAGTAATAAAGAATATTTTCATTTTAATTTCGTTTCATTTCAATATAATAATAATCAAGGTATATTTAACAATATACATAAAACATATGATAAAAATGTCCTGTTTTTTACGTAACACTACATATACGGTAAGATTCAATACTTTATATCAATGCCTACATACTTTAAATAATCCTTTTTCAACACAAAAACTTTAGAACACACAAATGGCTACCATATGTCAAGTTATTTATTTTCATAATCTTTTTGACAGAGGCAAAAATAACATAGGAAAAATACATGAAAATCTGAGGACCCAAATGACGGTGTAATGGGCGGCCATCAGAGACCATTTCGCTACAAAACAAGCACGCAAACGCGAGATCATCGTTCTCACAGAGGTCTCATAACAGTACTTCTTCCATCCGACATTATGTAACCATTAGTCCTATCTCGCTCCTCTCCCGGACAACCCGATATCGGGATATATCGATCAATAAAAATCGAATAAAAACATTGATGCAATAAATTCGAATTGCCAGGGATCATTGCGATTTATTTCCAGCGGGAACAGTTATTCGAAATTCAAAAACCAGTTGATCCGCGATCAGTGACTTTACAGCCAGGCTTTCGAACATTTTTAAGTTATTGTGTTCTCGAATTTTAAATGCTTGTGATGTTATAGTTTGCATTCAAATATGGAATTAATAAGGTTTGTTTTTATTTACTATTATCTATGTTGTCAATTTTGACAGTTCAGGTTTCAGGCCACAGAGAATCCAAACTATTAACTTGACATGTCACTCTTATTGGGTATAACAATTTTGCATATATTTAATAACCCATTATTAGATTATCTATTCAAATCAAAATATATGGTTTGAATGTTAATAAGTACTAGAATTTGTTTAATTCAAAATCGATATTCAAAATGGAAATTGGCGCCATTTTTCCATTGACGGTTCTTGGTATAATATGCATAACAGCTGATAATTACAGTCGTTTTAAATCCGGTTTTAGCGTATAAAAACTAGGTCCATTTAGTAACCAATATTCCTTTTAAGTGTCTTCTATTTATACAAATAAAGCTATCTTATTATCCAATACTTTCTTTTTCTGTTCGCAAACAACACCATATTTGCACTTCCTACATCTAATGAGTAGATTTCTCTGTAATATTTGTTTTAAGACTTACCTTAACCATTAAATAAACTTGGCAAAATAATATAAATAAAATTTTTCTCAGTACAGTTTAATTTTATATCGTGAATCTAATGTCAAATTTAATCATTAACGTACACAATAAGGCTTGATTCGAAATATAAGAAATGATGTTATACATTCAATTATTTTGATTACATTTTTTTAATAATTCTTAATATATCATTTGTTTTTAGCTAAAACAATAAGTTTTTATTAATAAAAAATCCTAAACCTTTATTAGTTGAAGCCTTACAAAATATTAAAGATTGTGAGGTTGTATTAAGACATGATTAAAGATTATAAATAGCGCCGACTTATAATACAACACTATTATTTTAATGGCCACAATTTCCTCTGGTTCCCTGGGAGTATGGCCGTGATGGCCAGGGGCGGTAATCATTAGTAATAGTAACTACATGCTAGAATTAGACGGCCGGTGAACAATGTATGTATAAAAAGTATAGCAGATACACATCGTGCATAGAACTCTCCTTATAATAATCTTTATGTTTGAGTTATAGTTTAGTCACTTTTATCATAATTTTAAAAGAAATGCTACCATGATTCAACAGTCTATTTATATTCTTGTTGCCTGTCCTATAAGCATTCATTTTGTTACAGACAATTTACTGTCATATTTATTATCATTACTCACATTGCTGCTGTAAGAACAACGTCAAAAGATAGTACAGTAGAAAACACTACTCACAACTGTCCCTTTACAAGAATTATAGAAGATATCTTCAAAATACACAATAAAACAAGTCCCATTAGTAATCCTAATGGCGAACCAACAAAACTATTCCTAGATGTGATTGAGAACTTAGAAAACAATGATTCAAATAAGGAAATACAAGAAAAAATAGTTAACAGTATTATAGAAACGATCAAAAGAATAAAAGAGAATATGACAAAAGATATGAATGATTTAAATGAAGCAATAATTTTAAATGCAACTGATAAAAATTTCCACTTTGATAATATAACGAAAACAGTGAACGGACTAAAAGTTATGAGTCAAGTAAGGAGTGGTATCGAAGAAAGGGTAGATTCGACTATTACTCGAAGGCTCAATAACTCTAAAAATAATGTATACAATGAAACAAATAAAGCAAGTGGTTCACACTACGTTGAAATTCTTACAATTGAACCTAACAATACCAATGTAGCTAACTCATCTAACAACAACATTTTAGAAGTTCTAAAACATATAATGCCTCTCTTTAATTCGTCTACAAATAAACAACTGCATAGCATAACGATTATAGAGCGAAATGAAAATAAGAATCATTCGTTCAGTGAAACCAAAAATACTTCGACTGTTGTTGTTAAATATTGTGATAAAGATAATTTAACCAGCGCTGAAGATACAGAGAAAATTAAAAATTTTAATGAAACCATAAATGATGATTATTATTTGGAAAATGATGATTATGATGAGGTAACGGATCAAACTGACACAAGTGATAGTGCTGAAGGAATTAAAGATATTTTGGAGGCCGCTGAATATGGGATGCAAAAGTCACATGAACTATACACAGTTTTGGAACCGAAATTATATTCAATGGGTAAGATTTTTACTTTTTTCATACCTTTGTAGCAATCCTGAGTTTTTGTCATCAAATCTCTTTGGAATACATATTTGGTTAGTTCCCAGTAGTTCATAAAATGTCAGCTAACATTTCAAGGTTTTTCACCATAAACTTATAAATTCAAACTATTTGCCAGCGTAGTCAATCGCAAACTATTAAAAGTAAGTTAAGTATTTTCTTTTCTCTATCTTGTATAGTTGTGTTTGTCACTAAACTTATTTTCCTTCTTTCTTCCTTTCTTTCTTTCGAAAAGTTGGATAGTAGCCTAAGTTTACGGTTAGTGAATGCACTAAACTCCCTCTGCATTAAAAACAAAACGCTGCATTGTGTCGTAAAAGAATAAAAACACAATAAACAAATTTTGTCCATTAAAATAATACTATGTATGACTACATAATACTAAGTGCTAGCTGATCCACGCGGCTTCGCTCTCTTATCATCATGTTATTTATATAGCCTATATTACTCGTGGATAATGTAGCTTTCAAATGGTGAAAAAATTTTTAAAATCGGTCCAGTATTTTTTGAGCCTATTCATTACAACCAAACAAACAAAGGTTGTATAATCTTGTGTTTGTTTTAACGCGAGTACTTTCCATTTTAAATAAAATACTTTTTAAAGGATACTTTTTACCGCGTTTAAAATCCAAACAAAGGTTTCCTCTTTATAATATTAAACTTTATAATATGAAACTCCTTATTCATCTACACAGATGAATAAGGAGTTTCGTGTGCAATTTTAAGCGGTTCTTTGCCTTAAAATCCTCACTATTAAAATGCCTTCATTTCCACCAGGTCTGTGGCTGGACGACAAGAGTCCTGCTCGCTATGTGGCAGCCTTCAATGCCCCTTCCGAAGACCTGGCCAGGTTCTCCAGATACGGGTACGCGTCGGTGCTAGCAGCAGAGAAGCTTAAGGAGCTCAAGTAAGTTTAAACTAATAAGAGCATTTATTTAAATTTTATTATTATTTGGTTGACCGCCTCGTTGATGCAGTGGTATGGGGTTAAGCGTTACAACGAGAGGTCCTAGGTTTGATCCCAGGTGCAGACCTGAAAGCGGTGACGGTGTCTCGGTGCTTAACAGGGTATAAAAGGCTGATCACCTACTTGCCTCTAAATAAATACGATCCGTGAAACGCACGGGACACGTGACTCCACCTTCTATATATAATTATCTTTTCATAAAGAGAATTTTCATACGGAGAAATGAGGCTTTTGCAGTAAAATTGCAAACAAAATTAGGTTGGTTGGTGTGGTTGGTGGTCCATACATGCAACCGGAGGGTAAGAAAATTAATTCCCGAATACATAATTAATTAGGTGTCATCCGATAGGTCTTTAAAAATGAATTAGAGGTTTCTAAATAAGTTTTACCCTTAAATAAATATTTAACAAGATATACCATCAAAACACCTACAAAAGAATTACATACTCCAAGTGCGGGAAGCGAGTTCCCTAATAAAAGTTTACACTCAGCTCAAAACTATCGCTCGATATTTCACCGGACACCCATCCAGTCCTCAACCGCACCTAACGGCGCAGTCTAATGTCTTCATTCCCTTCTAATAGACCAGACACACCGGTCGGATCGCATCCGGTACTCTTAACATTATTATATTCATTGCTTCTTATTTACTGAGCTGTATTTATTGAACTTTAATAGATAGGCTATTGAAAACTTGTTTGCTTGAGGCTCGAGCTAGACCTGGTATTGTTTATAATCTATACTTATATTAATGAACAGGAAAGATTTGTTTGTTTGTTTGTATTGAATAGGCCCCTAAACTACAGGACCGATTTGGATTAAACTTTGTACAGGGATTCTTTGCAACCCCAAAAATGATATGGTATAGTTTTACCCCGAAAATCCTACGGTAATGGGATATACCGCGTAATATAGTAATATATAATTCAAAACCTGTCGTTTGATAACACACTCGGGTATGTTTGTATTAAACTCACCTATTTGACCCCACTCTTTCTTCATTACCCCCTACTGGTTTCGCTAACCTTTGAACTCAAGATTTATTTTGCTAACGCATACTCACAATCTACATCTATAAGTGCTCATTTCAATTATTCATTGGTCATTATTACAGTAATATAATTAATCTATATTATTATGTATTACTATAATTTTCTACGCCACATCCTATTGACCTTTAGTGATATTTATCGGCCTCAATACATATTATTGCAAAAATAGTGCCATCTTAAGGTTACGAGTGGTTTACGTCTTCAATTGTGACAATATCCTGCCTCTCTCGACCTTCCAGCTAATAAATGTGATTATATTGGCGTTGAATACTAAAATTTAACCGTATGGCAAAATTAAAATCTATTAACATAGACATAAAATGTAAAACGCTAATATTTTAATAAGAATTAATGAAAGGTAACCTATCTTTGCGCTTACCGTGAGCATGTTAGTTGTATACCATTATAATTCCTTGATTCCAAACCGAGTGATATCATGTTATCACTATATACAACAATATATTTATTGTTCCAGCACAGAAAAATAATCTAGAAGTAATAGAAATATATAATTCTTTAAAATAATTCGGACTTTTTGTACCTCCGCCCAACGAAATGGGAACAATGTATAGAGAAGAATTGAGTAAGTTTATGTTCCTTTGGTAGGTAGTTTCGTCACTGTATTTAATGCGTTCCTAATTTGCATCATGAAGCGTACTTCATAGGTATAACAACGCTTCCACGAAGGCACAGACATCGTCATAAGACTGATATCTGATATAACAGTATTTGTGACAAGTAAAGAAAGAAAAAAAGGTACAATGAGCAGATATTACCATCATCAAAGTCTAAATAACATATTTAAGATATTTTTCGCAACATCCAGATCAAAATCAAACCTTGTAATTAATCAGTTTGGTCCAAAATCATTCAGAACTTCCCACGCGCTGAGGGCCAAATCCTTATCAAATGACTTAGTTATCGTTACCTAACTGTAATTGTTGATTATGAACACAATAGCTCTCCCAGCGGCGACATTGACATCAAACTAGCCGACATTACGGGTATCAATGGACACTTAGCTTGTAGTAGTCACGAACGTTTCAACAGCGGATCGCGCTGACAAATGCTGAGGAGTAACCCCGCGCGTTAAATTAAATAGGTTTGACACACACACAGTTATATATTTTCTACACTATACAAATTAGACCGCTTTCGAACACCACTTTCAGTAATTTAACGTGCGTCACAATAATATCATAACTAAGACAAGAGCTAAGGAGTCGTCCATGATATTATGAATTTGACAAGAGGAGGCTAAAGTAAATCATACTTTGGTTGGAGTATAAAGAGTAATTATCAATTGTTTAAGACATTTTTTTGATTTATTAATACTTTTAAACCACCATTAAACGAATATTTATGGTCAGGAAGTGAACACCTTCATCTGATCTTTTCTTTGAACTTTCTATACTACTAGGAACCAATTTTTAAGTCCCGTTCCGAGAACTCTAATTTTGTAATTTTAATTTTTTTATCTAGCAACATATTAGCATCTGTTCTGTGTAGTGCAGCACAGGGCAGCACTTTCGGCCCTGGATTCTAAATCAGTGCTAACATTGAAAAATGAACGATCTATACAACCGCTCATATACAGCAAGCCCTAAAGTCATTGCCACTTGCGAAACACATTACGAGCGATGACTACACATAACTTGGACCGTCCGCATACAAATACATAAGGCCATATACTTGTGGTAATGAAATGACACTGTACTCTTCGGCTCAACAGGATATCGATTGTCCTTTGATATGGAATTTTAATGGTTATCGATGTAATATTAAATGTAAATGTTTATGGATGATATACTCTATTCTTTGTATTGTAAATAATAGATGGAATTGTACATCGTTTTTTTTGGAGAAAAACACATTTTATTCTTTGACGAATGACGATGATGTACGAACCGGTCGTGTGTAAATATAATAATTTATAAATTTGACAGCTAAATATGTGTTTGTGTCCAAATAAAAAAAGTTTATAAATAACGCATGAACGGTTAAAAGATTTAAGATTAAATAAACATAGAGCAAAACACTAGGGACACTTTTTATCCCGATCCTAGTAAAGTTGAGGATTTATGTCCAAAATAATCAAATGGAAATCGGAAACAAAAAAAGCAATACTATATTTTTCAATCATTGACAATTATTTTGGAATCTTATTACTGGATAATATTACCGTTATTTATATACGGATTATAATTTTGCATAATTATTTTTATTACTGTATCATAGGTTAGTCGTAATTTTGCAGGTTTGGGAGAAAATATCAATTTTTACGTAATCATAATTATGCAATTACTAAAAAATATGCATGGTACATCAATTTGGATTAAAATCAGTGACTTTAATACCCAAAACTTAATTTTTATGTAAATTATAATTAAAAAAGTGAAATCCTCTTTGCTGGGGCATAGGAAAGCTTCCATAAAGGTTGGATGGAAGAAATTGCTTTTTAGCAATAAGGTCCTCCTTTTCTACAAAGGTTTATGTCTTTTTGTCTTCTATTTCTTCCTATGTGTTGTTATTCACTTTTGTACTTCGTAAGTGTTATAAATAAATAAAATTTTAATAGGAATATTATAACCGGGGTTTAAACTCAAATGTCTTCATTTGTAACGTCAAGTCATTGTATTTTTTACTACAACTGTAATTGATGCTCCTTTAACAAATAGCATTTATAGAAAGTTTTTCTCATCTTCAAACCGAACCTACAACCCGTCCATTTTAACGTTTATACCAACCACTAACGCTCGCTTCCTATAAACGACGGAACGTTATAGTATGACAAATACGATCGTTTTTATTCACTAGCGGTTTTAATCAACCAATCGGAAGGTTTGGTGTTTATGTTAACGCCACGTTTATCTACACTAATATTATAAAGAGGAAATCTTTGTTTGTTTGGTTGTAATGAATAGACTCAAAAACTACTGGACTGATTTTAAAAATACTTTCACCATTCGAAAGCTACATTATTCCCAAGTAACATAGGTTACTTATGCTACGGGAGCCAAGCCGGGTGGATCGGCTAGTTATAGATACGTCTCCTAGGATATTGTACTGTCCGTAAGTAAAACCAATCGTATTATTTTTATAGGAACCGGTTATAAGCCCTTTTTAACTATAACCATAATTTTCATAACCTGCCTTCAGTAGATTATCATAATAACAGATAACCGCCGTTTCCTGCACTTCCACTTTCTCGGTAGAAAGCAAGGAAACTATATCATTACCAGTTATAAATGTCTATTGTATGTATATATTATGAGCCCTGACATTACTCGCTAAAGGAACATATTAAAAAAAAACACTTTCCCTTGTCGGCACCAGAGACGTATTAATCTTTAATCAATAATTTTAATAGAAATTTTTTTCATTTTTCCAAATCGAACAGCATCTTTTGCTAATTAAGAATTTTTTAACTACAAATTTAAAAAGTTTTGAATTGTCAGTTTTTTTTATTAAGTTCCAGTTTGAGAAGTATGAAAGTTGAAACCGAGTAGAACGGACAAGAAATAAAAAAAAAAATGCTTATTTCATGAAATATTTTACCGCGATACAGTAACACTGCTTGCACCTTAGGTTTCCCTGTGTTGTGGAAGACAAGACCTTCTTCAATTAACTAGTTAAAACAAAATAAGATGTACAAATGTCAAAGAAAAATAAAGTAATAAGAAAAAACAAGTTACTCTTTTCAATGGCCTTCTCAAAATTGAGCTTAGAGCCTAGAATATAACAATACCACTAACCACAGAGCTCATATAAACTTTACCCGTCGTCTTAACCACTATAATGACAAAACCCGTCATTTCCTGCACTTCCACTTTCTCGGTAGAAAGCAGGGAAACGTATCATTACTACTGGTTTGAACGCCAATTGTATATGTATGCTGTGGGCTGTAACGTTGAAATTACTTTTATGGAAATAACATGAAATTAATAGAAAGAAAGAAACATGTTTGTACGTCAATCCAGACCATACATAAAAAACTCATAAATAAAAGAAGACAAGCATGAAAAATAGGTATGAAAAATAAATAAGTATGGCAGTGACATGAAAGGGAAGCGCACTCAGCCTGTGCTGCGATTTTGAAAACCATTGCAGCGCTGATTGTCAGTGGGCCCCCGCTGGTAAATAAATAAATTTAAGATACCTTAAGTACGAAACTATAATAACTATTATAGATACTTCTTTATTCTTTTATTTTAAATTATTGGTTTCTAAAAGAAATTAAAATCACACAATTTTACCAATTATTGTAAGTGATATAAAGAATGTTTACACCTTAAATAGAAATATTTCTACTCTTTGGTACTTTAAACTAAGTTTTAAATAGAACAATTATACTAATGATTAACGCTAGTAATACTAGTCTGTAGGAGATTAATTTAAACCAAACGCGATTAGCAATAAAAACTAGTAAT
>LQNK01001548.1:135600-155778 GCA_001586405.1 Phoebis sennae | reverse complement strand
TTAATTGTATTCTGAATAACTAATTTTATTCATTTAGTGAATTTATGTGCCTTCAACGATCTAAATTGACCAGACTAGAAACTCGTATATCTCAAAAACCCGAAGTTTTTTTGATACCAAATCTTTAACCATTTCATTCCTTAAGGTGCTTATTATCATTTCTATATGATATTTATAAAGGGGCACCCAAAGCCAAACTGTCTTTGGACAATGGGCATGCCCCTTTAAAGTTTTAACGTTATTCCCAAGAAATATTGCATCAATAACATGACAATCAATGGGAAAGTATTTCCGACATTTAAACCCATGGAATCCGCATCAAAGCCTTGCTTATGTAGAGAATCAATGCTTTGAAACCTCAGTAATGACATAGGATTTTTAATCCGAATATTCTACGGCAACTTGATCTTTTTTAAATACATCAATAAAATAACTATACAACTATGAAGTTTATTACAGTAATTTTCTACTCGAAAGAGTAGATAAGGTGCAGGCGCAATAGATCTTCCTTGCCAATCAAATCACTACATAGTATAAAACAAAGTCGCTTTTTCTGTCATGTGTCATGTTGTATGTCCCTATGAACGCTCAAATCTTTAAAACTACGCAACGGATTTTGATGCGGTTTTTTTTAATAGATAGAGTAACTCATGAGGAAGGTTTTTATGTATAATATCATCCATTAAACCCGTGCGAAGCCGGGGCGGGTCGCTAGTTTTTAATAAAGGACAAAAAGATATAATAAATTGATGATGTACTCACTGTGTCACAACCTATGTGACTAGTGAAAGTGTCGTTACGCTAATTACTCTACATCCGATTACGTTCTACTGCATCATTTATTTTAATTATTTTATCTTCTTCCTACTTATGTTTAGCGTTACATGATACGATTGACTTTATAACAAGCGACCCTGACAATTTATCCTAATTCCTAAAGTATTATTAAGAGTTCGTACTATCCTACTAATCTTACTTATATGATGAATGGATGTTTGGATGTTGTGTCAATCCCGCTGCAATTAATGAACAGATTTTGATGAAATTTCCAATGTGATATGATAGATAGGCTATTAGCAAGTTAGGCTATTAGTGTGAAAAGCGGGTTCTAGCCAATTGTTTGGGAATACAGTTAATAAAAGAATTGACTTGAAGAAGCGAATTGTACCACACTAAGGATATTAATAAATACAGAGGTTCCGTTGTCCTCACTCTGTATAACTAGAAATGAGTTGGGTTCATGGCGCGAAACGAAAAGGTTATGCCAACTAAATAAATCAATAGGATATTCTAATAATATAGAGGCACATTTACATGCGTCGTTAGGATCCGCGTGTAGGGTGCGGCCGATTTCTGTAACGCATGCCAACCACCCCGCATTGGAATAGTTGTTTTCACTGGTCGTTAGAGCTTGTATTCTGGGTGCGGGAAATTTCTGTAACTCATGCCATACAGTCCATATTGTGATAGTTGTTTTCACTGGTCGTTAGAGCTAGAATTCTGGGTGCGGGGGCTTTCTGTAACACGTGCCAACCACCCCGCATTGAAATAATCGTTTCCACTGGTCATTACAGCTCTCATTGGGTGTGCGGGAGATTTCTGTAACACATGCAATATAGCCCACATTGGGATAGTTGTTTTCACTGATCGTTAGAGCTCTGCTTGCATTTCTGTAATGCATGCTATAAAGGCCGCATAGTTTCATTGGGGAGACCCGCACACATTACTCGACCAACTTGTGAACTTCGTTCCCAACTTTAACTTTACGATCAATGCAAATGCGCCTTGCGATTTATCTGCAATCCTATTTATATGATAACCTGGTAAATATATTTTCACTTTAGCTTGGACTTTGAACTGTTTGTAGATGCAATACCGGTTTTCATTTAAATGTTATTATAACCTCGGAGTTTGTATGCATTTTCTAATCTGTATGCTTTCATATCTTAAGTATGTTTTAGTAACTGCCTCGTTGGTCTAGTAGTTGCATCTTTGACTAAAGACCGGGTTCGATTCCCGAGTGGAGCAAAAAAAAAAGTTGTTGAAATTTTATTTTTAAAAAATTTTGGTAGCAACCCTTAGTCTGGAAGTTTGCGGTGTTGGAAGTCCCCCGTGCCTCGCGGAGCATGTAAATAGGGAACATATACTACATACAATACATACAAAATTATATACATAATCTTACTTATCAAAACAAAAATTTGCAGTATAGAAAAAAAAATAGCAGTATAAAATTATCGTTAAACTTTCGACTTTACATCCATTTTCAACTTGAAAACTAAACTGTTTTATGCACATCTAACATAAGAATTAATAGAGTATTTAAACTCGTTAGAATACAAATTGTCTCATAAACCGCAAGCAAAACGAAAATCTAGACAGAATAAAATACTAAGTGAAAAGTACTCGAGATGTAACCTATGTTTAACTCTCTCTCATCGCTGATGTGATTGGAGGGCTGCTCAACCTTTGGTAAAGCTTCCCAATTTATTTATGCAAAACTGCTAAAAAATATAGGGGCTAAAAACGAAATGTCATTTTGAGAAAATCTGACTCACATAATGTAACAAGAAAGCTTGAATAAAAATGCTTTTTAACGGATTTAAAATGCCGTTTATCACAATACACGAGGATTAAAATAAAAACGATACACGATTTGATTTTATTTACACAAATTCAAATAACGCCTGTTTTTTTTTCTCCCTTTTATTTTTCTCACATTATCGTTTCTTATCGTCTTGCGAAACTTTGATTCTACACTTGTTTACAAGATAAAAAATCATACTTACTCTCTGCTCTGTAATTTAGTTAAATTGTCAACATTTTTCTGCATCGCTGCTGGTTTTTGTTTAAATTAATAAAATTAAAATTGAATCACATAGGAATGCGGCAATAAATGTTGACGACATCTGCACATTTATTCATTCACTTTCGCTGAGTCGTTTGAATCGAATTTTTGAATAATTATAAGGCCATCAGCGCCGGGTGACTGAACTCCATGTAAATGTTTAAAAATACATTGATGGTGAAATAAATACTACTTTTCTTTGAATTATAAACTTACCGAAGGTATAATTATTATAAAGAGGAAAGATTTATTGTTTGTTTGTTTGAATTGAATAGGCTCCGAAACTGCTGGACCGATTTGAAAAATTCTTTTACCATTGGAATACTACATTAACCTTAATGAACAAAGGCTATATAACATTATGCTACGGGAGCGAAGCCGCGCGGAAAAGCTAGTGTTTAATAATTAGCCTAAAAACTTGTAGGTATTAGGTTTGATTAACAATAAATCTTGTTCCGCCTATCTACACTAATATTGTAAAGAGGAAAACTTTGTTTGTTTGTTTGGTTGTAATGACCTCAAAAACTTCTCAATCGATTTTAAAAATTCATTCACCATTCGAAAGCTACATTATCTACGAGTAGCATAAATTATAGGCTATATACATAACAATAGGCTACGGGAGAGAAGCCGCGCGGATCAGCTAGTATAAAATATCCTAGCAGACACACGAAACCACGAAATATGACGTATTACTGACATAACACAAATCTTCAGACGAAACAATATCATTAAAATTCTATGTCTCCAATATTATCTGTGGGGGTGGTAACTTTTTAAATGTGAGTTTGACCGCATTCCTAACCATAACAATACACAACTCCCACTCAAATTTAATCTCTCTACAATACATAAATTATTTTGGGTGTGAAGAACCGATAAATACTTAACATAACCGGTGCGCGTGCGCAGCTCAAAACGCAGAAAGCTGGTCGAGCTTTCAAGCGAGTTTTCACCACTTACGTAATCTGCTTTCCAAAAGTATCGATAAACTTGCGGTGGGAAAATTATCTCTTGATATGTCATTGTACTCTGGTTGTGAATATATGCCTGTTTTATATTCAAAGATGGCTGCCGTAAACATTGTCTTGTTTTTGGTACAAAATAATGAAGAGTTAACGTTGAAGAAATTATTCTTGTTTAAAACACGATTTCCTAAAATTGATTATTGACATAATCTATACTAGTAGACTACTAAAGGTTAACTGTTAGAAATTGCCATCTACAATCTAAGTTCACCTTTGTACTATAAATATTATTTTACGAGCTATATAGAACTATTATCTTATCATCTTAATAATAACTAATTTTTCAATGTATAAAGTTAAAACGCTAATCGTGTAACGAATGTAAATAAATTAATTTAAAAAATCGGTCATGATCGATTTTTTTGTTAAATTTATAAATGCTCTTGTTACGATTAAATTGTTCATAAACAAATACATTTCTAGACTGAATTCCTTTATTCACGCTGCATGAGTTTGACTTTCAGTTTTATATCTAGGAAATGCATTCCCACGCAATGCACATCTATAATATCAGCTGGTGCAAGGCCATTAAACTTTGTACATAATATTTTTATTTATTTTTGCTTAAACCATTGTTTTGGCATTATTTGTTCTACTTTTACGGGGTAACTTCCTTCATTTAAAAATGTTTTATTAGATTGTCTTAGTATATCATGAAAAGACGTGTCGTAAATCATATAAAATTTGTTATAATAAATGTGAAAAAAAGAATTTAACTTCTTATAAAACCGATTAACAAACATGTGACAAAAAACTAATGAAAAAGATTTCTTAATTAAATAATTAAAACCTATTCCTAATTATATAAAACATGTTTTAAGATGCACAAATTACAACAACGATTGTAAAACAATAAAAATGTGGCGACACCGGCTTTTCGTCCGCGGTTACAAAAGAAAAATATTATAACTATTACGTTCGTAGTCTATGGCTTACGTAAAACAATAAAAATCTATGCTTTATGGTGAACAGTTGACCCGCATTGCTATTTACTTAACTTTGTTTCTGCAGAACAATTGCAATAGTTGTGTCATAAAGTTTGTAATTTTATAGATTTAAATGTCATCCTTATTGGTGTACTGAGAATTTGAGAAAGACAACTCATCAACGACAAATATTAAATAGATACATACTCTCTTTGGTTTTATACTGTAGAGATAGTTCATTGAATTTATTTAAATTTGGTTTTACATTTTTTCTTTTGTGTGTCTGGCTGTATGCTGAACATCATTAGCTTTTTACTTCTTCTTCTTCTTTTAATTAATGGCAGTCCTGTCGCTGACGGATTTTGCCAATGTCAAATTTTCATTAACTTTTTAACAACTGACGTTCTGGCGGGAGATGTCAAATAAAAGACAAACGCATACTTATTGCTATACAGAAAAAAAAGACGAACGTATTTTCTTTTGACGAAGCTGAAGCGACGATTTGAAAGAAGAGATTGAATTATGAAATTGTAATGAATATAAAAAGTTTTAGTGGAATATATTTTGAATATAATTTAAGTAAGCCAATTAGATAATTTCTATTTTAAATCAAATTTGGAGTATTTTAGTGTTATTCCTACGCATTTGTTTTCCACAATCAATTTCAAGATGATATTTCTAATTGCGAGTACGATGCAATATTATAATGTAATAAGCTATGAGCATTAAATTTTAGAATAATAAATATTGTTTTAAAGATTTTTTTTTGTTTTTGAGGAGTCACTACATAGTATAAAACAAAGTCGCTTTTTCTGTCATGTGTCATGTTGTATGTCCCTAGAACGCTCAAATCTTTAAAACTACGCAACGGATTTTGATGCGGTTTTTTTTAATAGATAGAGTAACTCATGAGGAAGGTTTTTATGTATAATATCATCCATTAAACCCGTGCGAAGCCGGGGCGGGTCGCTAGTATTTTTATAAAGGACTTGCTGTTAAATAACAATTAGGTTACTTTGGCGAGATTACGAATTTAAGAAGCATCAATGAAGAAAGAAAATGAAAGAACAGACGTCAAACGGTCATCACAATAATTGCTGAAAATAGATCATTACACGGCACGTTATACTGCAAGAGTGGGTACCTACTTTTTTAAACATTTAACGTCTTTCGTATAATCAAGTAATTCTTTAATATAATCTTGAAAGTTGATTACTCATTGATTTAAAGTGCGGTTTTACACGCGTATATCTTTCGTTTACGCGGTATTACCGCGATAAAACCTATCCTTAGTGTTTTTTAGGGTTTCAAATAATCTCTGACAGCAAAATACCATATAAATCGATGCAGTAGTTAAGACGTGAAGAGATAAAGACAGACAGGGAGACTTTCACATTTATAATATTAGTAAGGATTTTGGATAAAAAGGTCAAAAATTAAAAATTCACCATGTTACCTCTACATTTGGTATTACATATTAATATGTATAATGTCTTGAGGTTGATAATACAAGCTTTATTTTTATTTATGTATTTCAACCATAATAACCAAGATTAAATGAATAAACTGCTATGCAATACCCTTATACAAATAAAAAATTTAACAAACAATTTCGCAAGTCGATCTATCTGATCAACTGTGACAGAGTTTTTTTCATTTTGTAACCGCATCTGTTTGAAAATAGTACGTGATCGGAGTGAATTCAAAAAGTCATGTCTGTTTCAATTTAAATTATCATTCCTTTTGCTACTTCTGAGAACTCCCTAGTAAGAGAACATCCCACTAAGAAACATCATTGAATTTATATGTGCAAACATTCAAGTATAAATCTATTAGTTATAATCTATTCATTATTACTTAATACTATTTCTTCTCTAGTTAATCGAGAAATATTAATTTTAAAGTAAACATTACATTCGCCTGTCAATGAGAGGAAAACTTAATTATCATAAATCACACCGCAATCGCCAGAGAACAACAAAAAATATTCAATGAAAATGTCAAGTAAGAACATACATTCAAAGCAAATTAATTAGTTCCACAAATTGCGGTGGATTAATAGGCATAAGCCTGATATTTGCAACGTTTACGAAAGAGCGTGTGGAAGTGGCAGTATTTCAGCGACTGTCACATTTCCCGCCAAAGTAGTATCGCGCGCGCATCATGGCGTCCTCACGTGTCATCGCGCGCGAAAACTGCGCTCTAGTCAAAGACTGAACGACTATGACTGTGAAATGATTGACTGACTTATAATGTGACTGTGCTGTGACTAATTACGACTATATTTGACTGTTTGACATTGTGACAGTGACATGACTTGACTGGATTTTTACAGGACTAACGAGGACCATGGTGAGTGAATTTAATAAGCTTTTTTAATAAGTCTGTAATATAACGATAAATTGTGTTATTATTGAAGAATGTAACGTGTAACTGAGAAGTAAATCAATCATAATTTTGCTAAAATTAATAATTTTATAAATTAAATTCGGATGAGGCAAGGAACAATGATTAATGATCGTCGTGCCTAATTTCATATCTTTCTGAACGTCAGTTTCAATAAAATACAAAGGTACCTTATGAATAATGAGGAAAAGTTTTAAATAATAATTTATGTTATAGTTTCATTGAATTTCTTAATTTTTTTAATTTATTTTGAAAGCTGGAGCTTATGCCCCTTAGTAGGTACCTTATTTAAAAATTATCATTGTTACATCCTAGCAAATTATAAAAAAAATAAGACGTAGGTATAATTTAAAAAAATATATTTTGATTATACATATTAGTTGTAATTATTACAATTATAGTAAATTTGAATCCAATTTATCATTGTATGCGAATAAATTATTTTAAATTAGCTATGCCCCGCGGTTTCACCTGTTCCCATGAGATTTCCGAGATAAAATGCTTTTTCGCATTCCAAACAATATCTGTACAAAATTTCATCGAAATCGATTGTGGTTTTGGCGTGATATAATAAATAGTAAGTCAGTAAAATAAAGTAATGAAGTAAAGACTAGTAAAGATTGAAATTACAATTATAAAATCAATATCATTTGATTTTTCTAAAAAATTAAGGGCTCTGAACGGCAAATAATGTTTTTATGCCGAATATTTTATCATTTAATTATTATTATTAAAAATGACTATTCATAAGTACTTTGTAAAAAGTTAACTTAAAAATAATATATTATCTACTTGACACATTCAAAATGTAAATTTCAAGCGTAGATAGTTTAGTTCGCAACATTGTGTTCAATTGAGTTTCGCTAACATTGTGTTCTCATAATATTTCTATTTATTATTCTAATTTTTCTTTAGTACGCTTAATCTCATACATTTTATATCTTGTACATCAAAAATTCCTCAGTGCATTACTAGAACCACGTGTAATCAATTTGTCTATAGTTAACACATACATGTCAACACCCAAGCAGCGAAAGTGGTTTCGCTTTCTCGCGGGTCGGCAGTCGGCAGTCGACCGGCTTGATTGTGATTATAGACTCCTAAAGTTTCACATAGCGCCCATTTTACTATGCGTAAATAATTGTGAGGTCGTTATGTGAGAGTTGAAATGTGTATATTTTAATCAGTTTTTTTTAATGCATAACAATCTTAACGTCGATCTGATCTAAATTTGCATTTGTAACAAGGTATTCACGATATCATTTTACATTTCTTTTGATTGTTTATCAAGAAACTAGTACTGGTACTAAAAAATATTGGTATGGTTTAGATAAGAGAAAATTTAGCGATTATTAAGGGTTAAAAATTTAAGTTAGGGGGATTATACACCACGTAATATTTTGATACAATATCATTCCAAGATTATATGCATATTATTGAGACCGGCAGAAGTAACACATTACGCACACTTTACTAAAAATGTGTAATGTGATGTTGATTAGAGGTCATTGATAAGTAAGTGTTAGGAGAAAATATTTTTAGTAAGCACTGCAATCTGTCTTCATCGCTGAGACATTCAGCAAAATGTTGGATGGTTTCACTCCAGACGTTTTTGGTATGTGACCTATGTCACAACCTCTTCATGTTATAGAAGAGAATATGTTATCAAAAATGTTGATTATAAATGTCTCTTTAAAATTTAAATTGTCTTAACGTATGTGGGTAAGGTAAGATAGAGAAATTGACATTTTTATTAGAGGTCAGTTAACCTTACACTCTCACTTGAAAGATAGGAAAATTAGATATGTTAATATAAGATAGCCACAAGAAAGTTTTGATACAATAGCAATTCAATTCGAATATAGGGAAAGAAATTTTTAAAAACGATGAGTTAATAAGTACAATATTATCTTAAATATGCGAATAAAGTTAATACTTTTTTTTAATGGGCTATCAAATATATTTTCAGAGGCGATGAAATACCCAAGTTATTTAGTTTATAAGTTGTTAAAACAGAAAATTTTGGTATCAAGCACGCGCAATCGGTTTGTTGGCGAAAAAATACAAGTCATTTAAATTTTTATTTCCTTTAGAGGCAGCCTTCCGAATCGTCGGTAAATAAAAAAATCAATCATGTAAATGTAAATGACGTTCTATATACGCCTCAAAAGAGGCCGATTAATAAAATAAACATTTTTGCTTTGGCTTAAAAATAATGTTCATAATAATATATTGGTCAATATTTATCAAACTTTCATCGCCGTACAAAAACATTCAATAATATTTCAATAGCGTCATATGAAACTGAAAGTCATACACTTTCTCCGCGTTGCGTAACTCATAATAATATTACACCTAGCTATAAAGCGTTGCGTAAGTAGAAAACTTGTAAAAAATCATACTTTACAATGCTAATTAGGAAGTAACATCATGTGAGATCATAAAGCGCTTTAATGATGGGCGGTTCGGTTTCTGATGGAATATATAGATTACATTATGTATTATATCTCCCTTTGATGTAATAACAAGCATACTTAGCGAACAGAATCTATTATAGCTTTAAAATCCCGCTTGGTTTCACAAATAAGTGGAATTAGATACTTTTAATATATTTTTTATATTGTCGCTAGGCATTCCACTATATCGAAGATATTTTCGAATTACATATCAATAAATTAATTCATAATTAATTTATATCCGCGGCTTCGCTCGCCTTGCAATCGGGGTTTGTAGGTCAAAAGGGGAATCCTAATATTATCTTATACAGCTCATAGACTATTTGTATACGAAGTTTTATCAAAATCCATTCAGTGGTTGCGGCGTTACCACAAAAACATACAATTGTAATATTAGTATGATTATTAAATGGGATAAAGGAAAAAGATTTAAATAAAATAAAACATACTAAATAGGAGGTTAATAAATTTTTTTACGTTTTTGTTACGCCATGGCCCATGACTCAACTACATATATTCACAATTAAGAGTAGAATATTAAAATGCTTAAATTAATCATTATTGTTTCAGTGGGGATGCCCTCGAGAGTCGCACGGAAGAGGGGAAGTTCCCCAAGGCTAGTGCTCTCAAGGAGTCACCACTCCTGGACCAGTGTCCTCTACGCGCACCTCCCAAATGCCCTCCCGCTTCTAAAAGGTAATATTAAGAATGATTGTTATAAATGTATAGACACTAAATTGTAATAATTAATTAAGACATGTTTCTTTTTGTGTCTGACGAAGACATAGGACAGAATGTCATGTCATGAAAATAGGCATATCTTTAACTGGTGCGTATTAAATAATAATATTTATTATATAAAAATATTTAATATTGAACCGCATACTGCATTACTTGCTATAACATAGTCAAAATAGTAATTTTCTGTACGTAGGCGTCCCAAAACAATTAACAAACATTTATGTAAGCATTAATTTATTAAAAGTTTCTTGTGGAGCTCACGCATCGGAAATCAAATTCTTAAAATTGAATTTTACCCTAACGCATTATAATTTTCATAAACAGAATAAAATCACACTACAACGATAATTTTATTCTAGATACCGCACGCACGATGGCACCTGCAACAACCTGAACCGCCTGCGATGGGGGTCCACCATGACGCCCGTACAGCGCTTCCTCTCCCCCCTGTACTCTGACGGCATCCAGGCCCCACGCCGATCCATCTTCGGCTCCCTACTACCCTCAGCTAGAGAAGTCTCCTCGATGATCCATGAAGACCAGAATGTCGAGAACCCTGGGATCACCCACCTGCTGATGCAGTGGGGACAGTTTCTGGACCATGATATTGTGTCATCGTCTCAGTCACGAGGGTTCAACGGATCCGTGCCGCGGTGCTGCAAAGATGGGGGCAGGGATTTCATCCCCAAGGAATTTTTGGTAAGCAATTTTTATAGGTTCTCATAATTATCACTTTTTGCATTATATACAACTTTTGAGGTCTAAAATGTTAGGTTAGCATTTACCCCACATTTTCCATGTAGCACGGTCTCTTAAAGTAACTTTTGCTCAGATCGGATTCAGAATTGTTCACAATTAAATAATTTTCTATTAGTGAATCTTAGAGAGATTGCTTAAATAAAGCATTTCATTTCATTGCATCGATATTGCACATATTCAATCATTAAATTTTACTTGACCTTGTTCTAAAACATAAGACTTTTTCATCAAGCGATTTTTTTCTGCTTCCCTCCACAGCACCCTGAATGCCTCCCCATCGCAGTGCCCCTAAACGACCCGTTCTATGGCCCCCGTGGGGTGCGCTGCCTGGACTTCATCAGGTCGTCGCCAGCACCGCTGGAGGACTGCAGGATTGGCTGGCGCGAGCAGATCAACCAGGTGTCGGCGTACATCGACGGCTCGCCGCTCTATGCCAGCTCAGCCCGACAGTCCGATAGACTCAGGCTGTTTAGGAATGGTGAGACTTTCAAATATTTTCTGCGTACTAGATCTTTATGTTATGGAATTGGTTATTTTTCTAACCGAATGGCTTATAATCCTAATAAGGGTATCTTTGGCAATGGTATTCATGTCTTCACTTAAATTTTAAAAAAAATGTTATATTCAAGAAACATTTAACAGTAATACAGTTACACTACTTCCACTTTAAGTATCCCTGTGTTATGGAAGATAGGCTTCTTCTACAATTCACTAGTTAAAGCAAAAAAAATGCACAAATGACAAAGAAAAAGTAAAAAGAAAAATAGTTGCGTTAGTGTGAATTTTGTGGGTGTGTATGTGTGTGTGTAAAAATGTGTGTACATGTAATAGGTTAAAAATTTATGACATGAATATTATTGTCTAGGTATGCTACAATACGGCCGCGTACAACAACGTCGTCCGTTGCTACCCACGGACCGCAAGGACGAGCTGTGCCGCGGCGGCGCGCTGTCGTCTGACTGCTTCAAGTCTGGGGATGGAAGGGTCAACGAGCAACCAGGGTTAGTCGCTGCACATATCGTGTGGTTGCGGCTGCATAACAGGTTAATATGAAATTTGCTTAAGTGTTTTGTTATAGATAGATTGTTTAATTGACTTGTGACAGGCGTTTTACCAGTTTTAAATAGACAATCATTTCATATGTTGGATAAGGAAACCTGGATGGAGATAAAGTTACAGTAATAATTAATGTTTAGACTTTAAGTAATACCTACTTTTCCGGTGTTTTTTGCCTTCCTGTAACATTGCGAAATAAATAATTTTTCTTTCAATAAGAGCAAGCTAGTTTTTATAAGTGATTTGTTATAATTCTAGACTAGAAAAGGATTTATTTTGACTTGTGTATTTCTTCCAGGATGGCAACAGAGCTGGCGCACCTGAACCCGCACTGGAGCGACGAGAAGATCTACCAGGAGACGCGCAAGATCGTCGGCGCCATGATACAACACATCACCTACAGGGAGTTCCTGCCGATCGTACTTGGTAAGAAAGTTATTTAATCTTACAGGAATGGCTTTAAAAGATAGTTACGATGAAACTGAAAATCTACTACACTAAATGTATTAATAGAAATAAGTTCTAAAACTAAACGGGCTAAATGTGGAAACGCACAGTGGAGACCATTTACTTTCTTACCTTGCCTTCACCCACATGCGTAATATTTACTAGTTGAGGGGAATCTGATGTACGTTTATGTCAATTCTTTTTTTTTTAAGTTTTATGAAATCCATTTTTAAATGTCACCGCATAATTCCAATTTTTATAGAGTAGAAAGACGCAGATGTTACAAAACATCGTTAACTTTTTAAATAAAACACTTTTTAAAAAGTATTTTATTTAAAATGGAAAGTACTCGCGTTAAAACAAACACAATACTATCATTAACTTTTATAATTAAGCCAAGCCATATGTCCACGAACGGAGACCACGTCAAGGCATGCGTAGTAAAGGACGCCCTTCGACGGACCAACAATTTTAAGAAGGTGACAGACAATAGCATGCTTTAAGAATAAGAGTAAATCGGCTACTTCTAAGCAGACGTGCTCCATCCTAGACTACATCGCCACTTTCCACCAGGTGGGATGGTGGTCAAACGTCTGCCTATTCCATATGAAAAGAGACTCCTACGTCCAACAATGGACGAAGATGTTGCCGATTCTGATGATGATGATTTCCAGGATCAGAAGTGATGCAGCTGTTCGAGCTGGAGCCTCTACCGCGTGGCTTCTGGGGCGGCTATAGCCCGAAGATCAACGCGGCGCCGGCCAGCTCCTTCGCATCTGCCGCCTTCCGCTTCGGACACAGCCTCGTGCAGCACTCCATGATGAGATACGATCGGAGTCACCGACCTGTGCCCAATAGTAAGTTTATTTAATGGAATAATTGAAGGAATTAACTTTGCCTTAGTATTTTCTTTTGTTGATTTTATACGAGTATTTTCTACATTTAATAAGAATTCCTTTATAATTTTAAACGTGGTTTAATTTAATTCTCATTAAAATCCATTAGAAAGATAGTTGTGCTATTATGTTTGTTTATTATGTTTGTTTTTATATATCCATTAATAGTTAATGTGCAAGGGGCTAATTGGCAATTTTATAAAATATTTTAATTAGGTAAAAACACTATAATATATTATCCAAAATGAAGTGCAATAAATTAATTGTTATAGTTGTTTGTTGTGTTCATAAATTTACAATATAATACAAAAAAAAACTTACTGTTAAAAACCAGCAATCAAAGTATAATTTAATTGACTGATTAGAATCAGATCTATTAAGGAAAATCCATTATTTTTAGTATCTTTGTCTAAAGGTTTTAAAGAAATAATAAATTAATGTATTTTTTATCGCAGACGTTTCCCTCCACGACGAGCCCACAAACCCAGCAAACATCTGGAGCATGGGCGCCGTGGACCGACTCCTCCTAGGAATGGTCAATCAACCAATCCAAAAACGTGACGAGTTCATCACCGAAGAGCTGACCAATCACCTGTTCCAAACCCCCCATTTTGACTTCGGAATGGATCTGGCTGCTATTAATATTCAAAGGGGGAGGGATCATGGAGTCCCTCCTTACACTTCCTGGAGGGAGCCGTGTGGGCTGAGTGCGATCGATGACTTCGATGATCTATTGAGGGTGATGCCGGCTAGGGTTGTGAGGAAATTGAAAGTTTTATACAGGTAAGGCTAAGAGTGGCCATAGATATCTTATTTCTCCCCTGCCATCAACGCTTAGCTCGTTACAAATTAAAGGACAGATCATCTTTGACACTTTGGTATTAAAAATCACTTTGCTTCATGCAACCCGCTCAGAGGCTCATTCGCTCTATTATAGAATTGAAAAGCAAAGCAGTAAAAATATTAGTACAACTAATTGTATATAATAAGTAATATGTAATCCGCATTGTTGTTCCATGTTCCAGACACGTAGATGATATAGATCTCTTCACTGGTGGAATGGCAGAACGGCCTGTTATTGGCGGTTTGGTTGGCCCAACATTCGCTTGTATTATTGCACAGCAATTCTCCAATCTACGCAAAGGAGATAGATTCTGGTAAGTAATTATACGGTAGTTTTTAGTACCTCAAATTACAGTATAAATAATTTTTGTGTTTATTATGTTTAGGTATGAAAATGGAGGATTTGAATCATCATTCACACCGGCACAATTACAACAAATAAGACGGATATCTTTAGCGCAAGTGCTTTGCCGCACCCTCGACTCGATTGACAGTGTACAACCCTTTGTCTTCCTTTCCCCTGACAATCCCGACAATGGACGAATATCCTGTCATAACGGTCTCCTTAATAACTTTGATCTTTCACCCTGGGTGGAAATTAACTCCAACTCTAATAATAACATTAAAAAGTCTGACGATCCTTCAACTACAACTAAGCCGAAGAAATCTAAACCGACAACAGAAAAACCTACTACTACGACTAAACGACTAAAACCAAGCCAAATTAACAAAGGACCGAAAAAGCCAAATGTTCCCATGACTGAAAATAAAATTCAAAAACAGACTCACAAAATGAACTTTACTGATGACGCAAACAACAAAACTGACTCGACTTTAGACTTAAATATCAAAGGTATTGACGATAAACTTGACTTTAAAAACAAAAGTAAACGATTTGACGACGGTGACCTAAAGACGCGACGGAACCCAATTAATCAATATGGAGATTACGACGACGTACAAAGCGTACAATCAGTTGTTGTTAATAACTTACCTCAGACTAGACCGCATACAAGACCACACAACCGACCGTATCTAGCTGTGACTGAAAATATTGACAAATATACATATCTTATTAACTACGTTCCAAGACCGACACAATCTTGGAGACAGACGACTAGACGAAACTATGACAGAGATGTGGTTAGAGTGACTTATCAGAACTATGACGAAACGTACAGGCGACCTAACAGACCTTACTACAATAGGGGTGACTTAGACAATGACTTTGAATATAGAAACACTGAACCTCGAGCGACTGACTTACACTCCTCAGCAAGATCGAATGACGATGTACTTTCAACTAGACTCACAGAAAGACCGACAGACCAAGTGACTGATCAAACTACTAAAATTGACGCAACGACTGAGAACTTGTACAAATTACTGACTTTTGGATACTTAGGTTCCTATAAAGGTGACTTATCTGACAGAACGACTAAGAAAGACCCGAAAGATGATACTGTAAGTAGGGACTTCTCGACTGACCGCAAAATTGACAATCCCGACTTAAACACTGGTAAAATTTCGACTTTCTTCCTGTACGAGACTGCGACTAGACCTTTTAATTCCCAACGTCCTACACGACTTAATAAAGACGATGTGACTCAGAATATTAAACAGAAAACGAAATACTATTACGTGAATAATGTCTTAAAGAAATATCCAGAAGATGAAGAAGAGCATAAAAAAGAAGACGCGCCAAAGAACGATGACAATCGTAAAGAAAACATCGAAGAGCGTTCTGTGCCTGACAAAATGGCGGCTTTAGAGGAAACAAAGACCTCTGAAAAACCTAGAAATAGAGTCAAAAAACCTGCAAGCTCTCCAAAGACGCCATCCGTCACTTTTCAAATAATACCCAGTGAAAACAGGTAATATTTCTGTATACCTAATCTTTTATTAAATTAATTAATTATTAAATGTACTTATTGTACTAAAATTATCTAAATTAAACAATCTTTCAACCTTGAATTTCGTTTGCAAAAACAATATATTTGCACTTTGATAGTTCATTAATGTTATCTAAAACAAACGTTTACATTTAAATAACAGTTCTAGTGAATATATCTGATTCCCATTATTACGAAGAAAATTATATATTAATTTAATTTCAGTCCTTCCCAATGGGCGGTATACGACGAGAAAGAAGACCTCGTGGAGACACTGCCGCATCACATGCCCTCCCTCAAGATGGACCCCTTCGCCCTCATGGAACTACCCAGGCCCATGGACTTCACTGCAAAACGACGCATTGGAAGAAAATAAATATTTTATTGCTTAGTGCATAGTTATGAAACTCCATTTTTAGTATAATCAGACAGTAATATTGTTAGATGCGTTTTGAAAAACATAATGTTATTAATGAAACAACGAAAAAAAATATTAAATTGACTAATAATTTGAATTTTGTTGTGACTGTTATTGACTGAGTAGTAGTTACTGACTATGCCGATTTATATGATAGATAAAGGACAAAATGACATGACTATGACAAAATTATTACTATGTTGACTGTTGCTATGACTTGACTTTGAACTTTGACAACAAAAAGCACGACTTGAATTTGACGAAAATACAATGGGATGAATACAACTATTGACTATAATATCTGCAAACTGAGTTACTTGTTACTAACTATAAACTGCGTCTTCACTTGACTTTATCTGATTTTCTGAATGAACAATTAACTATGCTATTTTAATAAATTGACGTGACTGAACGTGACATGAGAACTATAAAAAATACTTGACTCGATTTTTGACTGCAATAAAAACTAAACTGTGACGCAACTTTTGACTGTGATTGTGACATTTTTTGACTCTTTGACTTAACTTTGAACTATACTGCTGACTATTACATATCTAACGACCAACCTTAAAAAAAATAACGACCAACGCCTGTTATTTTTTTGATATTATAATAATGTGACTTTTGACTGCAACGCTACCTAAATGGCGATATGGACTGGACAAACATTTGACTATAAATATTTAAAAGACACGTTATACATATCGACTGTAATTCTATAATTGTTGATGTGATAACTAATAAGTGACTGTTGACTGATCACAACACTGAAATCTGACTATGATTGATGACGTGCCTATAAAAGTTGACGCTACATTATGACTATGAAACGACATGACTTGAAATATGGGTAACTCGTAACTTTACTGACTGATATGACTGAATCGGACATTGAAAATATAAACTTTGGACGGAATATAATACTGACAAATTACATTAAATCGCACTGACTCAATAAATAATGAAACAGACTTGCATAAATTTGAATATGCAGTACTGACTACTGACTGATAAAAACTTAGTTATGACAGTAAATTTAAATTTAACAGACTTAAGTACTTATTAAGCCAGTTTATACTAGCTATGCATGGACAATATTGACTTGACTGATTTAGTTTTTAATAATAATCATTGAGTGTGAAGAATGACTGTATATTTTGTGATGTATTTTTATAGCAAAAAATAAAATAGTGTATAATGTAAGTATAACAAAATGATATGATTTAGACCGCAGAGATGTCTTTATCACTTCACATTGTTCCATGCAAATATGCATTTATAAAGTAACATAATACTTATTATAGATGTGATTTCTTTTCTTTGTACTCATTTCATGGAATGACCATGCTAATTATAATCTTTCAGAATGTCCACCGACAATAATTGTTTAAGATGATATCTTTAAGATAATAAAAAGCAAATGTATGTAATAAATATTTATTCACAACATCAACATGGTCATAATGGAAACTATGTTTAATTATTGATTAATTTAAAATGCTGCATTTCATTTGCAAAGAATTAAAGTATAAGTAAGAAACTTTGTCTTATTTAAACTCTATTAGATTAAGTACACAAAAACATAATATACAGAAACATAAATACTTCACATTACTATCCATTATAAGAATGAATTATCAGATCAAGATAAAACACAACATACATTTTTATTAGATAATTGTATAAAATATTCCAATAGGAAAATATTTTGCTATTTATATAACATTAATCCCTTTCTGGATAAAACTGGTTGAGGTTCTTGCTTAGCTCTTGAGCTAATTCCATGGAAGAAGCACACAGGACTCTGCGAGAGAGGATGTCAAATGGTCCCCCCGCTGGGTCTATACAGACTCCACCAGCTTCTCTTACAATAATATCTCCTGCAGCAATGTCCCACGCATGAATTCCAAACTCAAAGTATGCATCACTTCCACCCAATGCCACATTAGCCATGTTTAAAGCTGCAGACCCAATTGTCCTCACTCCATGAGATTTCTCTACTAACAACTTGAAATTCTCAAACATGACCCTCTGCCTCTCAGAATCCCGTGAAGTACCAGCTTCAAAGGATATCAAGGCTTTGCTCAATTCCTTGGTCTGAGAAACATGTATTTGCTTACCATTCAAAAATGCACCCTGACCTTTTTTTGCAGTAAATAATAGTTGTAGAATGGGATTATAGATAATTCCGGCCACAGATTCCTTGTTGATCGCCAGACCGACTGATATGCAACTTTGAGGATATCCATGAATGAAATTTAAGGTCCCATCCACAGGGTCAATAATCCATGTAGGATCGTCAGTTAAGATGCATTTGACTCCATCAGCGACAGATTCTTCGCCGATAAACTTGTGTGAAGGAAATCTCTTGGCTAGTCCTTCCATCAACGTTTTTTCAACATTTTTATCTACTTCAGTGACTAGATCAATATCACTAGACTTTTGTTCGAAGACGTTGCAACCGCTTCTAAATTCAATTATAAGGTTTCCTGCAGTTTTCACTAATTCTAGCGCAGCCTCAAAATATTCATCAATTTCAGACATCGTAACTGATAATATAATTAATATGGAGAAGTACAGTCAACTTACTAATCAGAAATTAATGTAGAAAACTAGAACACAACGTAATATGAAACTTGGACACACCTAGCAAATTCTCCGAGTTTAGTAAACATAGAATTTTCCTCGAATTTGCGGCAACGCTACTTAGCGTAAGATATTCGCAAAAGTCAAACTAGCATTAAATGTCAATTAGTCAGCTGTCGGTTGTCATTACTCATTTGTCAACTTCTTGTGTCTGATTGAAACCGAATAAAATCTTATGGCAATGTCTTATAAACAGCTTTATTGTTATTTTGTTTTGTTTAATTGATATTCATTAGATTTGTTATTAAATTTAAAAAAAATCTTTACTTACTAATCTTTTCTACAACAACACAACGGTTCTATAAAGTAGCAGCTCTTAGGGACTTCTCATTCTACTGCATATTATGTGATTTTAAAAACATAAAATATTGTAATAGGAATCGCTCCGTCCTAGATCTCTCGTTATAATAAATAAATCAGAACCTTATGACTCCACTAGGATACATATTATAGCTTAATAAAATCCCCACTCTTAAGTTACCGAATCCGGTAATTTTTGAATTCATATTAGCCTTACTTATTTGTACAAATTTTAATATTAAATTTTTATAAATGTCTATGAATAATTTTTATGGAAATTCCAAGGAGAGTGATAAGTAGGCGGTCCGTGGTCCGTTACCACGTCAAATATTTGTACAATAGGTTCACGAAAATAAAATGACGGCAAAGTCAAGATATTTACGATTTAGGGTATACAGGGAATAGAAATAAAACAATCAATATTAAAAATCATGAAAAATTGTTTAATTGGCATACCAACTGATAACTTGTTACAACCTATGGCCAATTTTACAATTATCAATATTGTTAATAATT
>LQNK01001548.1:95314-126750 GCA_001586405.1 Phoebis sennae | reverse complement strand
TAATAGATGAGGCAACAAACAAGTTTTCAGCCTACCCTTAACACCACAAACTTCTTTCCTCGAACGGTCAAGCTGAGACCGACCTTCCATCTGCAGTATTTCCGAACAAATTCGACATCGGGGCCTTCCAGAGAAGAGCGTATTTGTCCATCAAAGGCCGGCAGCACCTGTGCTACCCCCGGTGTTCCAGATGTTCATGGGGATCACTTAACATCAGGTGAGCCACTTGCTGCCACCCCCTAAGCTCTAGGGAAGCACAGTGCGCACTCACTCTTGTCCAGCTTGTCGTTGGCCTGGCGCAGCTCGTCGAGCTGGCGGTGCAGCGCCTCGGCGTCCTTGCTGAGCTTCTTGCGCTGCTCCTCGAGCGCCGCG
This sequence comes from Phoebis sennae, assembly GCA_001586405.1. Lineage (NCBI taxonomy): Eukaryota > Metazoa > Arthropoda > Insecta > Lepidoptera > Pieridae > Phoebis > Phoebis sennae. The sequence continues at coordinate 126,378 of LQNK01001548.1, read as the reverse complement.
GCCGCCTCCGCCTCCTCCTCCGCCTTCTTCTTAGCGTCCGCCACTTGCTGCCACCCCCTAAGCTCTAGGGAAGCACAGTGCGCACTCACTCTTGTCCAGCTTGTCGTTGGCCTGGCGCAGCTCGTCGAGCTGGCGGTGCAGCGCCTCGGCGTCCTTGCTGAGCTTCTTGCGCTGCTCCTCGAGCGCCGCGGCCGCCTCCGCCTCCTCCTCCGCCTTCTTCTTAGCGTCCGCCACTTGCTGAGTCAGCGCTGTCACCTGCACATTATTAGATGTTAATATATACAATATTCATGAACATTTAACACTAGGCCATCTGGTCCCGAACTAAGCAAAGCTTCTACTGTGGAAACTAGATAACTGATAGACATACTTAAACATATTTTTTTGTAAATACATACATACTAACTGACCTTTATATTTATCTTTTAATGTGTAATATTACACAAAATATGATAGAAAAATTTTAAATCAATAAAAAAATATAAGAAAATTGACGCATTAGTAGTACAATTTGTTTCAGGCATTGAACTTATACAACAAAAATAAATATTAGTGTTTCGAAATATTGCAAACTACAATTATTATAATAATTAAGTATACAGATAGACACTAAATATACATTTATTACTAATTTTAATTCACGAAAAAGTAATGCCAATACTTAGTCCGGTTTTCATGTTTGTACTGACCTGCTTCTCGAGGTTCCTCTTGGCCTCCTCCTCCTCTTCGAGCTGGTCGCGCGCCTGTTCCAGCTGCTGCTCCACATTGCGAAGTCTGGTCTGAAGAGCTAACTTCTGCTTCGTCTCTTCTTCCAGGAGTGCCTGCAGACGATTTAATACTTACATCTTTTGTCTTTATATTTGTATTATTACCTTGTTTCTACGGTTATTGATTATAGTTTGAATGAATGGCTTCTATTTTGTCAAATTACCAGGAAGCTCTGTGCATACATGTCCTCTGGATATATCTGTCTCCATTCTGAATGAAATTCGATAGTAAGAAATTAAGATTTAGACCAGTCAATTATTTTTGATTAAGAAAATTATATTTTTTGTGTATTATTAATTGTAATAAAAACAACCCAACTAAAAATTAAACGATAAGTGAGCCATCGTATAATTAGTGCAATTATGACGGTTTACACTTTCTACTTTTCAACTCTGTACTACACTGCATTGTCTACACGGAGTTAAAACTGCTTTTTATTTTGCTGTATAGCAAAAGATTTAATGTTATGATTACGTTGACGTTTTGTGCGTGTCTGTGTACGCATTATACCGCTATTGGCTGCGTGGGTGTGTGTGTGTGTGTGTGTGTGTGTGCACACACTATGCCGGTATTGGCGTGTGTCTGTATGTGTGTGTGTGTGTGTGTGCGTACCTGCGCCTCAGCGTGCTGCGCGGTGGCGGTGGCGGCGTGCTTGGCGGCGGCGGACGCCTTCAGCTCCGCCTGCTCCAGCTGCTGCAGCGCCTGCTCCGCCTCGCCCTGCAGCCGCACGCACTTCTCCGATACCTCCGACCTGTGTACAATGATACATACTTAAAAACTTGAAATAAGAAAGTTTTTAGTTATAACTTGGGTGCCTTCCAAGTGCAGGTACAATATGCCTAATATTAAGCAGTGGCAGCCACTAAGATTTGTATAAATATTATTATAAGACTTTATTGTATGTATTATTTTTATATTTCTTATTTCCTTATTATTATTTAAGGCGCGAAGGGTTCTTGTCCTCCGAGGGTAATGGCAGAATATCAGCGTCATAGTCAAGTTACTATGACATATGCTGAGCCATTACCCATTCAAGAAATGTAGTACACTGCACAATATATTGCTTCCTTTGTTATATTTAAGTGTTTTATGTTTCTTTCTTTCTTTTTCTTGTGTATGTGTTAATGTTAATCTGTCTCTACTGTGCTTTGTACCTTTTTTCCTGAATAAATGTTTAATCTATCTATCTATCTATCTATACAGAGCAAATTTTTAAAGGTGGCTTTTAGGGCAAAATCCTAAACTATAAGGAATAAAAAAAATGCTGAAAGGAATCGCGGGGCCGATTTTTCGAAAATAAAATCCACATCACTGAATTAAATTTAAATAAACATGCAAGAACATTTTTGAAAATATTTTGCAAAACGTTATTCGTTAGTAGTCGTATTGATTAATGAAATAATACAGAACGTGGTTTTTTTTTAACACGTTCGAACCCCGGCATTAAAAAAATTATTTATATAATTATATAAATAATTTTTTTAATGGGCTCTTTCAAGATATATAAGACACGCACCTGGCCCGCTCCACGTCCTGCAGCTTGGCGGCGACCTCCTGCAGCTGCTGCTCGGCCTGCTTGCGGCGCCGCTCGCCCTCGGCGCGCGCGGCGCTCGCGCTCTTCAGCTCCGTGGCCAGGTCCGCGTTCTCCGCCTCCAGGGTCTGCTTAGCCTTCTCCAGCGCTGAGGAATCGAGGACGAGAGAAATTCTAATAAATATCAAAATAATCAGGGAACAGAGGAATAGAGAAATTCTAGTAAATATCAATTAAATCAGGGTCCATTTGTCAGGACCACGTCTATATTATTATTAACCGCCCCCCGCGGTTTCACCTGCTTACCTTCTGATCCCGTGGCAAATCCGGGATTAAAAGTAGACCATATGTTATTTTATATGTATGTATACCAAGATTCACCATTATCGGGTCAGTAGTTTTTGCGTGAAAAAGTAACAAACATACATACATACATACATACTTTTTCATTTATAATATTAGTAGGATTGTGAGTCGAGACCCAGAGGGCAGTACTACCTCCCCCATTCCCAGCCACTCACTCCCAACTTATTAACGAACATTTCGTATATAGTTTCAACATTGGTTAAGAACCACAAATGCAAATCAATCCCACACATAGTATTCTAATAGTTCAAATTCAAACAATTTTTCACTATATAATTATGTAAAAAATATGTTTTCTTAATAATCCACAACATCAAATAATCTCAAAATGAACACGTGTTTATGTATTTGAAAAAAAAATCCATTAGTTTCATAATGAACATTCATCTATCACACCAACATTTTCATCTCAAGTACCAAACTAACATTTACAGTGCATAGCCAGATCCTGTTTCCTCTCCGGCGAGGAACCTTGGCACATGTGCTGCCAGTAATCCCTGGTGGAACTGAACCCGCCCCCCTCCTCGTGCGGGCACAAATTCTCAATCTCATAGTTATCGTCCTTCGACAGACCGAACTTCACGTTCTTCTGCCGGCGCTCCTTGTTCGCCATTGTATAAAATAAAACTACATTCAAAATTTACAGAAAAAACTACGCATAAAAGGTTTGTACGTGACATTCGAAAGTTTCATCCGTCAGGGGAACGGTGACGTGACAGATGAATATTTCTTAATTCGAATTAAGAAATATTTATTAGGCCGGTAACCTTTTTGAGGTTTCATTGAAGTTTGAATTCATATAAATAAACTAGCTGATCCGCGCGGCTTCACTCCCGTAGCATTAAGTTAATCGTGGATAATGGATTTTTAAGCCTATTCATTACAATCAAACAAACAAAGTTTTCCTCTTTATAATATTAGTGTGTATACCATAGCTTCACAAGCATATTTTATCATATTGACGTAACATACTTATGCTGTCAGGTTAATAGTTTTACGGTTACACTTGTTGCTTATGTACTTTTTGTAATTTTTAACAGGTATTTATAACTATATTATTACTTTTTTCTAATTTTTAGAAGAGTAAATTTATTACAATTAGTAAAATTTAAACCAAATCCTTGTTCACTCACCGGCCTTGGTCTTCTTCAGCTGCTCATGCTGCTCGTTCAGCAGCTGCAACTCCTGGGAGTGCTTGTGTCTCTGGTCGGCTAGAGAGGCCTCGTGGGAGGCCGCTTCCTCTTCCAGACTCCTCTTGAGCACGGCCACTTCCTGTTCCCGTTTGGAGCGGAGCTCTTGTTGGGCTGCAAGTAATAATAATAAAAGCTTGTAAATAGAAGTATATTTTGTGACGTTTTAAAGCTCAAATCTATTTATAAAAAAAAGATCATTCGCCAACTCGAAAACGGTTGAACCGATTTGACTAATTTTTGTTTTAAAATATTTGTAGAAGTCCAGGGAAGGTTTAAACGGTGATAAAATATGAAGAAGTTGTGATTATAAAAGTAAAATTATCTTTTTCCATACAAATAGTTTGTGTCTGTCAAAAATAAGTCACATTCAAAAATGGCTCGTTTGTTAAATAAATCATGCCGAACTCTTTAGAGACAGGGGCGTCGCCTGCCAAAGGCCCAGAGGGGGCATGTTGTTATGGAGTATGAAAAATAGATTTCAATTTAGGTAAATTCGACAAATGAAGTTTCTTAGAATCTCTGGGAGGGGCTAATTTCTGATAAAAAAAATATCCGTGTGGATAATCCTTAGATTCACTTACTTATAAATTAATTTAGACTTATTTATTAAACAGCCACACTATTGATTCATCATCAATACTTACACATTTAACATTACAATAAAAAAAAATTGAAAGATAAAACCTTCTAAAGCGTGCACATCACTCACCAGCGGTGGTGTCGAGCGAGTCGAGCAGCTCGCTCTTGAGCGCCTCCAGCTCCTCGTTGAGGTCGCGGCGCAGCTTCTCGGCCTTGGTGCGCGCGTTGCGCTCGGCCTCCAGGTCGTCGTGCGCCTCCGCCAGCGCCGCCTCCGCCTCGCGCGCCGCCTTCTGCGCGCTCGCCCGCAGCGCGCTCTCCTCGTCCACGCGGCTGATCGCCGACGCTAGCTCCTCCTCGCGCTTGGCTGAAAAAATATATTATAAACATGTAGAATGTCTCACAAACTTAGCAATTTTTTTTAGTTCGTTATGTTTTTTTTTCTTAATGAATTATCAATATATAAGCAAGATTATGTGAAATAGAAGCTGTCTTCGAACAAGTATTATACTAAAACTACTTTGTGTACTACAGTGTTTTTCTAAAATTCTTTGTTTTAAGTTTGTACTGCCATTTTAATCAGAGACTGTAGCTAACAAATAAATACATTACGAATTATTTATTTATTCAGTACGCGACGTTACAAAACACAATATAGAACAATGAAATAACATTCATTAAATGGGCCTGTATGGCAAAACATTTAAATCGTACAAATAACAAAATGGTTCATTTAATATAATAATAGTTTAAATACGACCGAAAGATCAAATCAATTAAGGTTATTGGAATAAATGAAGTTGGTTATAAAAAATAAATACATAAAATGTGTGTATACAATAATTCATTAATTCATTCAAATACTCACTGAGTACAATCTGCAACTCATCAATCTGAGCCTTCTTCTCAACCAGCTGTTCCTTGACATCTTGCAGCTCTGTCTCAATCTTCCGCTTGGCTCTCTCCACCTCTTGTCTCATTTGATGATCCTAAACCACACAATATAAATTATTAAAACCACTGGCAAACTTTTTATTGATTGAATTGAATAAGAAAAAAATTCTGATTAAGTAAATAAAACTTTTCTAGAACATACGAATATATCTGTATAGCCTTCTGAAAAATTCCGGTCATGGTAGCCAAACTTGACAAAGATCAGCCAGGTAAAAGATGTTATCTACACCAATATTATAAAGAGAGATTTTTTTGTTTGAATTGAATAGGCTCCAAAACTAATGGTTATATATATAACATTATGCTAACGAAGCAAATCAGCTAGTAGAGCATAAATATGTATACAAACACTGATGCACTCTCTATTCCTAAATATTGTCTTAATAAATAACATTAATCATCTATAATGTACCTTGAGAAGTTTCTCTTCAAGCTCGGCGATGGCGGACTCCTGTTTCGTCTTGAGTTTGCTCAAATGTTTCGCCTTCTCTTCCTCCTCAGCAAGCGCTTGAGAAAGGTCGTTGGCTCGCTCTTCTAATATCTAAAATATAGTTATAGCGTATTATTTATAATATAATATTTAGGAAAAAAATCTTTTTCTTCTTAAAATTATAAAATATTTCGAATAATTGATATTTTAATAAGTAAATGAAATTTCTTTATTGCGTATGTTCGATAGATTAATCAGATTAAAAGATTGTTTTTAAAAATTGAGGCATATTGTTAAAATTCAACTTTATCATTATTCATATTATATTGTGCTCTTCATACATCTCAAATAATCTGGTTCAATGAATGAAATATTACATTTGTGTGTCAATAGATCATGACGATATAAGACGTTCAAAAATAGGTTTCTTTTATTTCTTTAGTGGTATACCTTTTTCTCCTTGCTAAGTTTCTGGTTGGTGTCCTCAGTGAGGGCCAAGTCTTCTTCCAGCTTCTTGAGCTTGGCGTCGCACTGCACGCGCTCCAGCTGCAACTTCTGGCGGGCTGCCTCTTCTTCCTCCAGCTGTTCCTCTAGATCCTGATGAGAAAGAAACTCTTAATACTTATACTTTATAAAGAAAACAATTTTCACTGTCATTGTTTAAAAATCAATGGATTTATGGTGTATGGTGGATCAAATTTATACCATTCCAATCAAAGTACTACATATTAAATTATTTAAACTCTCAATTGTAATAAATATTTGGATATTCCATCAATATTTAATTATTCATATTTAAAAGATCATTAAATTAAATATTGCATTCTTGTTTGATTGATCAGTTATAATGATTATTTGCACTGCAATTGTACTAACTGTAAATTTAATACCAAAATAAAGCTTAAATGTTCTTAGGTTCTACAGGTTTAAACTTCTGTTAAGCCTGGATCTCTCCAGGTGTCACAAACAATTTTATACAAGAGTCCATCAGCACCCACCTGTATGTTGAGCTGCAGGCGCTTCTTCTCCTGCTGCAGCGCGTTGCAGCGCTCCTCCTCCTCCTCGATGCGGCCCTCCAGGTCGTGCAGCAGCTCCTCCAGCTCCTGCTTGCGCGCCGCGGCACGCGCTCGGCTCTCCTCGGCTTCCGCGCACAGCTCTAGTTCAGCCTGGAAGAAAGATAATAGAGTCAGTGTACATCTACACTAATATTATAAAGAGGATTTTACTTTTTTTGGTTGTTTGTTTGAATTGAATTAGTTCCGAAACTAATGGACCGATTTGAAATATTTTACTATTGGAATCCTATATTACACTTGTTGAACATAGATCATATAATATTATGCTCGGAGAGCGAAACCGCATGGAGCAGCTAGTCTTGAATAATGCTGCGAATTTCTTGACACTTTCGAACTTTGGACAAAAATATATGCAAATGGTAAAAACTTAAAAGAAAATTTACTTCTGTAAGTTATTTTCCTTACGTTGTGTTAGGCAAATAATAAAAATGAAATAACTCTTTCACTGAAATTTTTCTCTTCGCAATAAATTATTGTCTATTCTATTTCTTTGATAGGGATAATTATTATTTACCACACGAAGAAAAACCAACGAGAAATTCTTAAATGTTGTTGTTACGACAAACAAGCAAATAAACATGTTAGCCAATCTGAACACCTGTAACACCAGGAGTGTCACAGGTGCTTAGCTAGCCACTGATGGACATATACATATATATTTTTTGGTTTTCAACAACTACCTTCAAGCGGCGAGCGTACGCCTTTCTTAAAGGACAGCAACACACCCGCGATTCCCCTGGCATTGTGGGCGCTGATCGCTTAATACCAGGCGACGCTCTTGCTCGTTTGCCCCCCTTAGCTATAGAAAAACTAAGCAATCTATCCGTACCTGCAGCTGTTCCGCGAGCTGCGTCTTCTCGGCGCTGGCCTGCTGGTACTTGGCCTCGTACTCCTGGCAGCGCTTCATCTGCGAGTCCAGCTTGTCGCGGATCTGCCGCAGCTCGTCCTCCTTCTGCGTCAACTTCTCCTCCTGCTTCGTCACCTCGAGGAGCGGTTTCACCTGGAATTTTTGCAAATCATTGATTAATGTGTCAACAATGATAGTTGGTGGCACGAGACGTTTTTAAGAAATTAATCGGAAATATGCGCTGCATTGAATGCGCAGAATTCAACGTTATAGATTATTATTTTTCAAAGTTATCAAACAATTAAATATCAAATTGTTGTAAATATCATAATCTAGGTAAGGAATCCATTGTTTTCAAAATATGCATCTGAGGCTATACAGCTGAGAGAATAGCTGTGTTTATATTCTAATCATATCAATCATTTTCCCTATAAAAACAGGAACACCTGTGCAATAAAAATATAAACTCACCTTAATATACAATCTCCACCACTGCCAGTTCCTTAACTTCAAGTACGCAGCACAATTCCTCTGAATGATTCTGATGGCGTTGAGCTGCTGCAGTCTCTTCTGGTAATTTCTTCTCGCCAAGTATCCTCGGCAGAAGGCCTGGAAGTTCACTATCAAATCTGTGATCTTGTAATCTCTCTCTTCCTCAAGATGCGCAAGCACACCAGCGCGGAAGAAGATCTTCGACTGACCAACGCGGTACAGATTATGGTCCAGCTCCAGAGCTTCGATCATACGCTCGCAGGCCTTCTTTCCGTCCATGAAACCTTTCGGAATTATGTTTGGCGTCAACAACTCGTAACGCTGTCTGAATTCCTGGAATGGTATTCTGTTGGGGAAACCTTGTCTGCAAATCCTGATTCCTTCTAGCACACCATTGCATCGAAGCTGGTCGAGAACCAGTGGAGCTTCGATCTTGCCCGCCTTCTTCTCGTGGTTCGGTATGATACACCTGACGAAATTCGGGTTCGTGTTTCGCAGGGTTGCCATGAGTTTCGTCAGCTGTTCCTTGTACAGCTGTGAAACCGTTCTGAACATTCCCTTTCTCGTTCTAGCACCGAATTGGGTGTCGGTCATCGCTTGCTGCGCCATGCCGACAATTTCAGCGTCCTTCCAAATGTGGCACACGAAAGGATCCTGTGACGATTGCAGGAGCGAGACGACGTTCTCGTTCAACGGGTCCATGTTCTTCATCAGCCACTGGGCGGCGGAATAGTCTACTTTACCGGCGTAGTGAATGATAGCGAAGTCAGCTATACCACGGAAGTCCGTCTTCATAAATTTGGGATGTACTGAATGGGCAGACACTAATTTCTCAACGAACGTTTTGTCTGTCGCCTTGGGGAACCAACATTCTTCATCGAGCAAGGCCATGATACCCATTGGTTTGTCTATGAGATCGATTGTAGGCTGCAAGTCGAGACCGAAATCGATGAATTTCCATTCGATTCCTTCCCTTTGATACTCCTCTTGTTCCAGAATGAACATAGTGTGATTGAAAAGCTGTTGAAGTTTCTCGTTTGTGTAATTGATACATAACTGTTCGAAAGAGTTAAGTTCGAATATTTCAAAACCGGCCATATCGAGTATACCAATGAATGAAGCACCCTGTCTCTTGGTTCTGTCCAGTGACCTGTTAATTCTATTAACGAGCCATCTGAACAGCCTCTCATAGCAGGCTTTACTAATTGCTTCAACAGAGAATTCCACTTGTTCTTTCGTTTGGGCTTTTGTAACGAAATCTCGACCGACCTTAATCCTGGGCTTCAAAAAAGCCTTTGTCATGTCCGTGACAGAGAGACCTGAAAACGATAAATTTTAATATAGAATCAAAATGGTTTAAAACATCAAATAAATCGTACTAAATAAAAAAAGTGGTTTACCGAGTAAGTGCGCGATCTTTTGTGCAACTGTGTTATCAGGAAGGGTTGCCTGATCTGAATTTCTTTCTTGCTTGAACTGCATCGAACCGAACAGGAGTACAGCAGATACAATTTTGAATATCGAATTGAAGTCTTCCATATTCATGCCCATGATGTTCATCGATTTGATCGTTGCCTGGAACTCAGCGGCGTCATCGATCCCTGGTACTGGCAACGCTCCATTTGTTAAGAAGAAATAGCTCTTAGGGTCTTCTAAGATATATTCTGCTCTTTGTTGTGGCGTTGCACCAGCTAAGAGCTGGTAGAAGATATGGAATGTTCTTTCGTCTTTCGCTTGTCTGATAGCTCTTGACTTTTCTAATAAATATGTTTCTATGTTGGCACCCGCGATAAATCCTGACGCATCGAAGTTTATTCTTATGAATTTACCCTGAAATAATATACGCGTGAGTAAGTACCATATCGAACGAAGACTTTCAAAGGCTCGTAGTTAAAAGGATACTTACAAAACGTGAGGAATTGTCGTTCTTGACTGTTTTAGCATTACCAAATGCTTCTAATATCGGATTAGCTTGTAGCAACTGCTGTTCTAATTCACCCTGGGGAGTAAACAAATATTAATACCGTAATATTCAGAATGTCTATAACAAAACCCAAAAACATTCTTTTAAAATCTATGCATTATATGTCAGCGCGAAATGCTTGTACATTGCATTTGATTCTAAGAAATTCATTCGTTACAGCTTATCATAAACATACATTATATTACGCTCATTACATTAAATACACACAAAGCGAATCGCGCCAACATTATACAAACTCATTAACAAGCTATAGGACAGAATTAACATATCAAGCTGTTAATAGACCGTACACAAATGAAAGTGACTCCAGTACGCCTAGTATTTACCTCAAAGGTCGGTCCATTGCTCTGGGCAGCGTGAAAGGCATGATAGACCAGATGTTAGATGACATGGAAATTAGCGTTCACTATTCGAATAATTATGTGGTATGCAGGACGAGAAGGTTAATAATATTGTAGACGATGCAGTGGGCGATGTCTTGAAGTTAGTGTTAGCGATACTCAAATACGGTTTGAACCAAAAAATACCCGCAGAATAAATTAATATCGTCCACGTTTAAATACAACTGGTAGTCATTTCGCAGACTTTAATGTTAATTATTATTGTCTTCTCAAATTATGTAGTGTAGGGATAAACTGTACATTGGAAAGTTTGAATACTAAAATATCTCAAAATTTAACAACTCTCCTAAAAGTTTAGGGCCGCTCAAGACGACGTAGTCGTGAAAACAATAACTTTAACAAGCTTGTCCAACACGAAAGGTCGAAGAGTTAATAGACAAAATTATTTATCCCTTTGCTTGGAGTTACGATCGTTAACATCTAGTAAACATTTTCAAGTGCTTTCACATTTCTATATTTTTATAAATTTTAACGGCTATTAACATAATCATGCAAATTAAACGGCCATTCATAAATCCGTCGTGCATATATAAAGCGTGTAAAACAAGCATTTCCGACAACCGTGTAATATTTGCAAGCAATAGACCATCATACATAAGTCAAACAGAACCCAATCCAATTTGAGAATCGTCCCGAACCGCAAAGTTAGCCGTTTTTGGAATAATTTTAGACTAATTGGAAAGCTTATATCTATGAAACTTACTATGATCAATTGTGGCGTCGGTCCCTGCAGATCGATTGGCAGTCCACGAAGAGAGTGAAAAAGAAAAGTATATTACATAGGTGTGCTCAGTTCACGATCCATTATAATATCGTGTGACTCAGTGAATGTTGGTGTTTTATGAATTTTCAATATCACATAAAGTACTATGAGCATTTGTTCTTCAAAAATTACACAAAACGCCAACGATATTTGAGAATAGATTAATAAAAAAATGGTAATATGTTCATACATTTGAATGTTTCTGCTGACAGTTTATGGTTAATTTATCATCCGAAAAATATGAAACTATTTTTTTAAGTATAATTAAAAATAATATCCAAATAAATAAAACCATTAACTCGCAGCACATAGAAACATTCAGACCGCTATATAAGAGGATAAATGCCACCTCCGTATCATGCACATGTGCACAATTTGCAAATACACAGTATTCTATAAATAATTTACCTCCCATGGAACATCGTTTAAGTACAGTCTTATATTAATCATTTATTCTCACAATAATATTCTCTTTATTTGTTGATTTCTAATTGACCGAATTAAGTTGATTTTATTCTTGTAGTATATCTAATAAGATAGGATTTAATTAATATAAAATAAATCCTATGGACCCTGATCCAAACTAATCTATATGTGATATAAATTCACCTAGCAACTACACAAGCGAAACAATTTTATGCTACGATAATCTGTTTCACAGTTTACTAAATCGTGAAATTACACGGCCATTCTACGTGGAACCGATTTAGATTGATAGTAATTTAAATTTAGGCTCGACTGTAACATAAGTTATTAAATGTCTTGAGATACAAAAGTTTTAAGCCGAATTTTAATAGTTAATCATATTTTTCTATTATATCAAATACGTTTAAATCCTTAATAATAATTATTACACGATCATTATTAGCAATGACATGAGTAAAAAATATTTTGAGACCCAATAATGCCCCTAGGACACACCCGAAAATGTTTTGTTCATTCAAAGTATTTAATAGGTATTTTTACTGAAATTAGCTAGCGTGGTAACAGAATGGCGCAATGAATTTAATGATAATAGAACTCCATTAGCGTATTACAACGTTGAGGTAATATCTTACCCGCATACGATAATCAAACCAATAACAATGTATGCGCTTCAACAAAAGAAACTTGAAATTAGTCCTCGCAGTTGTTATTAGATGGTACACATAACACAGGTGGCAGAATCAGTACCAATTTATCTAATATTATTTTAAAGATTAAATAATTTATATCGAAAAAATATTTTTGACTTTCAAGAAGCGTTGGATATCGTTATACTTGTCTATAGTATGAGAAATTTCAATCAGTCTGATACTGCCACATTTCTGAAGACTAATACTAAAACATAGATAACAGATTATAAAAGATAGACTAAATATTCAAAAACGTACCGCTCCAGATCCCTTCGGCTTGGAAGCGGCCACGTACGCGAGGTACTGGATAACCTTTTTTGTGTTCTCAGTCTTACCGGCGCCTGACTCTCCCGTGCATAGTATGGATTGGTCCTCACGGTCTGAAACACGAAAAGATATTATTAGATGAAAAATAATAATTGGGGAAAAGGGAAAAGTATTTTTACATTTACCGCCAGACAAGGCCAATTTAATCTAGTTAGGAATGATAGATACACAATGTTTAATAGTTTAAATACACACTCAAATGTTTTTTTTACACTTGAGTGTAATGAGTAGTTGAAATTATTCCTTATAATTATGTACAGACCTACCTAATTACACCTATACTTGGTCAAACTCGCTAAATTCACACATACGTTAATATTAGCTCTAAATTACCTCACTTAATTAAATTAAACCATGTTTATAAGAACTCTTGTCAAAGTAATTACATATTATTAAAACACCGTCGAGGACATTTTTCTCGAGAACGTTTTAATTAAAATTTTCCGTACAAGTCATGTAAATGCCCGTATTTAGTATACAAATGAGATAGTTCCAGTGTATTTACCAAACAGGGACCAATAATATGATTAATTTCGAGAGATTTTTAAATTAACATAAATGTATTAAACGACATGATGAAAGCCCGTTTATATTTTCAATACATGATTATTAAAATAACCTATTCAGGCTAAAGACAAGGCATTTGAACAAACAATTCAAATTATATCTTCTTGAAATACAAATACAAATTAATTTATTGATATTATATTGCAAATACTTGTTAGAAGATAATATGAATTAGGCTCCCGAACTAGTTATTAAAAAAACTATTCATCGGAAGCTAGTGGCTTTCACCAAATTTCAGTTCACAAAAAAGTGCTTGTTATGTTTATTCCAAGTCAGTTAAGTACTAGCCAATGAAGCAAACTAAATAACATTACTAAGAAGTCTTAAAAAATCAAGAACTTATATTGAAAAAAAATTAATGTCAAACGCTTGTGTATTCATACACGCGTGTTTGTAAATATGTATATCTTCATTGACGATGTAAGTAAAATAAACTCTTTAAATCAATATTATATTCGTTCCTATTATCACGCGTTCATTTTCAATCTACTGAACATCAATAGCATTGATAAACATTACAAGCTGCTCGATCATTACGAAATTTTCCATCACCTCTAATTCAATAGCCAATAATCACAGCACGACAGCTAACAAACATTCATTGCAGCTCGGAGCTCACAACGAATCCTTGAGTATACGAGGTTGCGTCACTATCAAGTATCAAGTAGCGACCGTATATTCTAAGAGCTAGAAACATTTTTTGGGGGGCGTTTGAGACAGGCTCAAAACTTGTATGATGCCACTCCTATTTTACACCGAAGTGGAACTACACACCTGACTGGTGAAAAGCGGGGCTAAATCTAAATAAACTCTGATTTTTTAAATAATATATGAGAGGCAAAATGCGATTTCTAAAATGTTACAGTCAAATTTTTAAAGAATAAAAACAAATAAGCCATACGATTTAGTCGGGGTTTTAACATCGCCAGGCGCGTTAAAAAATATTTTGCATAAACATAAATAAGTAAATGAAAATTCAAGGCAACTTGTAATTTTAATAGGGTATTATTTATAGCTAGTATTCTCAAAAGACAAGTCTTTTTGGTGGAACTTTCTACCTGCCTCTACTCTACTCACCAACCAGGTCTCAGGGAATAAATAGGAGCACCAGACAAAGCTTGGCTCAAACACCTCTCAAAAAAACGGTCCTAGCTCTCGGAGTAATACACTTCAGTCAGTAAAAACATTGTAAGGGCGCGGCTCAGGTGGACCGCGCCCTGTCGCCGGCGCCATTATAGAACAATTAGACAAATGGGCCCACTTGCTTATCTATCGACTAATGTTTTGCTCTCAGCCGTCGATCCACGGATACTATTGGGAAATTATTACAACTACCGTCTGTCCCATTAACATTTCATATTGCTCTCATTGGTGTTTTAATAGTGTCATTATTAGATAATTTTTTATGAGATCAATTAATGGAAACTAATTTTAAACTGGTAGGAATCAATTAAATTGTTTGTATAGAATAACGTACAAAAGATTTTAATAAAAACTGGTTGTAATAGAAAAATCTTTATTTCTCTTCTCGTCACTAACACTTACAACTTCACCATTGCAACTCAAAAAATAAAATGTACATTGATTGCAAAACAGCCGGTAGACTTTAAAAATAGATTACATATAACCAAACCAATTAAAGTCATATTAGCTGTTGGATTGTTTAATTCTCAACAGGCCCAAGTACTTTAATTAATCCATTACGTGGAAATAATAGTTTACAGTGATGTTTTATGAAGTTTACTGCCGTTAATGGTATTTGGTAACCATTACAGACACTTGACATTAGATGCACGGTACGATGTAGGAAACAAACATCATTAATTCCGATTAATTTGCATCCAACTCATGAATATTCCGGGCGGCGCGATTAAAGTGGGATATTATTCGCTGCAGAGCGTCTCATTGTCACAACTGTCTCTATATTTTACAGTATCAAATAATGATCTCTTATAAAATGTTTGTTTATATTTGAAGGCATTATTTTTTAGCATTATCTTACAGAATGTCTGGGGTCTCCTCTTTATATATATTTACATCTATCGATATTGTCAGAAATCTGAAATGGTGATCGGCTGTCTGAAGGCCTGTATTCCCATCCTGTTGTAGTCCTCTCCCAAAATCCCATCAGTAATCCTCTCCCTATCACCTCCCCTTCCTTCAATCCGGCGCGGCATCTGCCACACTTTGCTGTTGTAGATGTTCACGGGCTGCGGTTAGTCACTTAACATCAGGTGAACCGCATGCTCCACTTGCCTGCTAAAACATAAAAGAAATCAGATGGCCCAATCTTGTTGGTTGAAATAATTTGGCCAATAGTGATACTATTTTTTCGTGTCCCTTTATAATAGCCCCTATAGATCGAGACATATCATCATCTTCTTTAGCTACTACCATAATACCTTGCTTACGTAAAGCCGTCAGTTCTGCGCCTGATCTCTCTCCGGTCGTGTCGGTCTGCTGTCCCATCGGGTTATGAGAGTTAAAGGAAAAGAGAGTGCACCTGAGTTCGCGCGTACACTTGTGCACTATAATATCTCCTGCGGCTAGTCTCTGTTGAGATTGGCCACCATGGCCGAAATCTATCTGGAGGAACTATTATTATTATTACCTTGGAGCATAGAACGGTACGCAGTGTCTGTGATCGCGAAGACATGTGGTGGAACCTCGTGCCGCTTGATGCCTTTGTACCTCTCCATAATCTTCTCCGTGTAGATCGGCAGCTTCTTGTACGGGTTGACCACCACGCAGAAGAGCCCCGAGTACGTCTGTTGAAGATAAAACAATATTAATAAGTGTGAATGTCACAGGCCATTGATTAAGGGATAGTTTCGTCTGCATGTGAGCGATACCTTGATTTTAGGACTAGAGCCCCGAGTATGTCTGTTGAAGGTACAACAATATTAATAAGTGTGGATGTCACAAGCCATTGATTAAGGGTTAGTTTTGGTACGCATATGGGCGATACCTTGATTTAACGTCATTTATAAGTCATCGTATAGCACAGTAGGGTTCTTTTTCTTAATATTTCTAATGTATTTAGCAATATTGGCGTAGAATGCCTATGTATCACGTCAAATTATTTTGATTTTTGTAATAATCTACTTTGTAATCGCTTTTTATGTACTTTGTCTATGTTGATAATAAATAAATAAAAAAATTGAATGATTACTAAGATATATAAATGTCACAAAAACTAAATAAAATGTAACTTATACAAAAACATTTTTTCGTTTTGCGATAAAAATAGTTTAATGTGCCTTAAGATTTTCATTAAAACAATTATCCGTAAAGGTAGACGACCCGTTATAATTACAGCCATAATATCGCAATTAAATTGTTTTAATTATAAAAAAACGTTACTATGCGTATAATTGAACCAGCTATTCTAACAGTCTGAAAAACGCTTTTTCTTATCCTGTCTCCAGTAAAATATTTAATTGTTTCGTTGCTATAAATGGACATAGTTCAGCAGAAACGATCGAACCCATACCCACACCAAAATTGAGCTACGCATATTAAAGAGGTTTTTATGGTAAGAACTTTGAATCAGCAACAAGATCTCATAGATAAAAAAGTTGTGGCATTAAGTGGCATATAAATACTAGACTAGCTGTGCTCCGCAGTTTCTACGTAATTTTCGGGATTTCCGGGAGCCCGTTCCCGCTGGATTTACGGGATTAAAAGTATCCTATGTATCCTATAAAATCAGCGCTTCGGCCGTCAATGACGCCGATGCATAAGCTGAGTGGCCACCTCATTTAGCTCTGCAATACTGCACAGTCGTGACATAGGAGTTATGTTTGTTCTTTTTTATCTATGATGTTCTTCTGTGCTGTTGTAGAGATAAATAAATGATTTTTCTTTCTTTCTTTCTTTCTTTCTTTCTATGTCATTCTCCTTGTTCTAAGCTATCTCCCTACGAATTTTCTGGCGAAATGTTTCAGCAGATCTCGTGTTATAAGTGTTCTAACAAACCCGTCTTTGTTTAATATAAATAGATATGAACCCATATATCGAGTGGGTATATACCGAAACTCCAAAGTCAAATACCTCGAAAGTAGTTCGATGTAGATTGCATTATTTTTGCTTAACTACATCCAAATATCGTTATGAAATTAGTATTAATCTAAATTCTTTATGGTTTATTCGTACAAACATTGCATTCAGATATAGCGTCGTTATCAGCCACTCAAATAAATGTACAATATCTAAACCGTAGATATTTCACATTCCTTTCTATATTTAGTACATTACGACACTATTAATTGAATGCAATTTATTGTTTGTAAGGGGTTTACTATTTCTTATACTATATTACATAACATACTAGGCTTAAAGCTTTCGTTCATAGTAGATGTCGTTGATTAAATTTATTTTTTCATTCACTTCATATAAAAGTAGATTATCTTAATGTGGGGAGTAAACTGCCAACATTTTTAATTTATTCTCAAACAATGCCTACCATATATATTTATTTCTCTCAATCTTCCTCCTTAATATTAAAGCAATAATATTCTGGACTTTTCTCATCTCTTAATATTATCACAGTCTAAAGAATACATACAGCCGTTGCACGAAACTGTCACATAGACAGCGTCCCAAATCTCCTTCGTCAACATTGCCCGTTCGTACTGGGACGTCTTTTAAGGATGACGAAAATTTATTCAATATAAAATGCAAGATTTAAAAGATCGTCGATACGTAGTGTAATAATTGCATTTACAATATTACCATACTCAAAATAAATGTTATTTCTTATGATTCGAAACATGAACACACTCTTTCTCTTCCAAAAGTTATGATTTTTGCTTCCCAGTGTAGTTTTGAAACCGTCAAAAGTCGTGCAACCTCTATATGATTTTAACACTACGATATTGAAACTATTAAAAAGCCATTGTACGTACAGTTTCATCACGTGCGTTCAGTATATCGATCATTGTGCATCATCGCCCATTAGTGCCCCCATCTATCATCTCAGATGATTTCGTTGCGTTCATTCACTACGACCATCTTGGGTTTCGGAACTATTTATTGATATTACTATTAAATTCAACTGTTTGTTTTTAACTACACATAATGTATAATCGTTATTTAAATGTAATTATATCCTATCCTTCCTTTCTAATAGTATTAAAAATGTGAATCCTTGTGGGGATGGATGTATGAATTTTTGTTATTCTTTCACACAAAAGCTACTGAACCAATCTAGCTGAAACTTGGGATTAGTGGTAAGGATCCAGAATAACACATATTAGTACTTTAATCGCTTTCTTCTTTAGCTACTTTAAATCACGGAATATTCACGGGATCAGTCGTGGAAAAATACAATTTCATTTACATTTGTTCACATATAATTACAGACTACTGGAGTATTTTGCCGCGACAGTGAGATATATAGAAATGAAGTAAATCAAAATCCAGTTCCAGCAGAAAAAAATGTAGGCAAAAGACTGTGATCTATAATAACAAGATCAATAGATTATAAGGCAATAAAATCAGAACGCAAACAAGTAATTAAGTCAATAAATATAATGCTAACGACTAATTGGCCGTGTCGTAAAACTGTACATGTCATAAAGCCTAATAAAACGGTTTATTATGATATGTTAAGTGCAGGGGAGATGCATATGTTGAGGAATTGATTTGACCTGTTATTTGCGTCTTAACTCTTAATGTAAGTGTAAATCTATAGTAATATTATACAGAGGAAAACTTTTTTTGTTTCAAGGTTTAGAAGCCAAATGGCCCGATTTTAAAAATTCTGTCAACATTCGAAAGGTACATTATCAACGAGTAACATAGGCTATATTATAGTTGTCACAACATTATTGTGTACACACCACACACCTAGTATTGTGCAGACACAACTTGGAGTCCGATTTTATAGTGTGCCTTGGAAAATATTTTAAAATCCATTTTATGCTTGAGATAAGCCTATCGCCGTTGAAATGCCAGCAAACGTCTGTGCCATCCAGACCGATACGATCCCCTCTCATCTCTACTACAGATCGGATTATTTGGGTAACGTTGAAATCGCTCTTAAACTTTATGGGATCAGTCAGTGACGCAGCACTGCAACTTCATCGTCAATCCCAACTAGTGCAAAAATGTAAAAATTATATCCAAACCGACTTGGGCTGACTGTACACAGAACATTTATCCTAATACATTTAAGTATGGTTGTTTGGATTTGTGCACAATTCACCTGTTGACGTCGAAATTGGATTTGGAAAGGGATTTTGATGAAATTTCGTATACAGATTGGCTACTAGGTAAATTAGGTGTTAGAGTATCTTTTATTGATGTACAGACCCTAATTTTATCGCGACCTACGCGATCTGAAGATACTCCTACATAAATATTAAAAATTTCATGCAAATTTTCCAATCACTGACAGATTCAATCGAGTACCTTTCGGCGATATCAAAGGGGCGATAGATAGCTTATCAGTCAGATAACGAGCCAGTTATTACTTATTACTCTGAATCAATTTGCGTCGTGACCCGGCGGTGGAGGGCGACTTTGTATACACAGAGATATCTTGTAGGGTCACTTTGAGACCTAAGATGTGGATACAATTATGGGTCGGGTACAAAGTGCGTACATATCGGCAAAAGAATAATTACGAATAAACAATTTTATTTTGAAAATTGTGGATATGTGTCGCTGAATTCCGGAAATTGTATACTTAAGATTGTCACAACTTTTATAAATGGGCTAAGAAGACGTGACGAAGCATAATTTAATTTAAGTCAACAAAATCACAAAAAAGTTGACCAAACAAAAAATACTTTAAAATCATTTAACATCTGTGCTCAAAGTATCAAATTTCAATTTTCATACATCTACATTCGTATGTTATTTGAAACTTACAACCAATGCCTACCAAGGTCTGTCGACCCAGTTACCACGAGGCAAGGACCAAATTAGGGCCTAGCACCAAATAAGTCTATACCAGCGTACAACAGCTGTTGCTATTGCGTTGCGCGATGCAAGCCATATTATATCTGTCAAGACATCACTAAATATAATAATATACATAAGTACTATATTATTTTTGGATGTAAGTCGTATTACATTATACTCTTTATTGATAAGAAAACATAATGCAATATTTTTGAAAGTAACAATAAAGTAACCAAATGGCCTTAAAATATGTAAATTCTCGCATTTTTGGAAATTTTAAAACAGTTATCGCTATAGTGTTATTTCATTCGAAGCTACTTATAATCCAAAAAAGAACAGCTTTTTGAAATCCGTTTATCATTTAACTTAATACATAGTTAAGCTTTAAGGGATAGTATACAACATGTAAACGTCATATTTTTACGTAATTCTCCTAAGAAATTATTAACTCACTAATTGACCTACATTTCAGCAGACCAATAACCAAACATTTCTCCACATTGTTTAATC
Organism: Phoebis sennae; assembly: GCA_001586405.1. Lineage (NCBI taxonomy): Eukaryota > Metazoa > Arthropoda > Insecta > Lepidoptera > Pieridae > Phoebis > Phoebis sennae. The sequence goes on along the minus strand of LQNK01001548.1, from coordinate 105,569 downwards.
AGATGTAAAATAAAACAAAAACTATGTTAGCAACATCACGACCGTCACGTCGCATGACTCATGCGCGGAGAATGTGAAATAAAACGATTTTAAATATTTTATTAACATTTTATTATTATACTTTTCCGGCTGTATCGAAGCCTCAGCTATCGGTATGAATCAACAGCGTTTGGTTTTCGTTTTGTGTAGCGTCAGATGTGACAGCTCGTGGAATGTTTGATATCCAAACAGAGGTCATAATCTTAAAGCAATATTTTTAAAAATCTTTTCCACTTTATGCTGAGTGCATGGCCTTTTCATTGTAGGTCTTATTAAAATAAGTAATATAAGGTAATTTTAAGCCATAAATGTACCTATGATGAATAAAGATTTTTCTTTCTTTTTTTCTATTTTTTACTCATAATACCCATTAGCATTCCCTTCAATGAGTTGCGAAAGTATTGCTAATTTAAAATAGGATTTTGATTTTCTTGGCTTTTTACTATAGTATACTTCTTGATCCATTAAACAGATTCTAATCATTCTGCTCATTGACAATCCTGCAAACCTCTTAATACCCTCGTAATCATTACTAATTATGTTCACTTTACTACATATGACTATGTTACTTTTGCATTCTTAAACGCATTCCAATGTAACCCTTCCTATTTCCTTCCTTATACCCCGTTAATTTCAATTTTAAACTCATAATTGCATAACTTTCCTCGTCCTTCTTCCCCCAACTTTAACAAATAAAATAAACTATAATACTTGAACCACGCCCTGACAAAAATACCGATGAGTAACACGAAAAGCTTTCTTAAAATCGTTTAAAACCTGTAAAGGTCCAATCACGCACCATCCTTGACACGGTAACTGTCGAACGTACGACATACCTACCTAGTACATATTATGTAGTATTAATGTGTGTGATTTCCAGTTTCTTGCTTGACAAATGTGTATTGTCATTGTCTACACTAATATAAAGAAGAAAACTTTGCTTATATGTTTGTTTGTAATGAATAGGCTCAAAAACTACTAGACGAAATTTAAAAATTCTTTCACCATTCGAACGCTACATTATCCACGACTAATATTGTATAGGCTATATATAACATTATGCGACGGGTGCGAAGCCGCGCGAATCAGCTAGTATTAAATAAATAAATATTAATTATATTACATAATTATTTGTAAGGTAATAGGTAATGATACAAATATATTCCATCAATACTAGGTATTACGTAAAATAATAATTCATCACATTTATTCCTAAATCGTAATAGCAACTTTTAGGATGGTCGTTATTAAGGCTGGCCAAGAAATAATTTGAGAAAAGCTCAAAACTATTAAAGAACGTTTCCAGAGACGCAGAGACGAATTATCAGACACGCTCAAAATCAAATATGTAATCCTAACAACGTAAAAGCGAAAACCACACGTCCCGTCTCTACCCACATACATAACCTATCTCCATTCTAGACAATCGATCTCAAACGTTCGCTATCACCGTACAAACGTGTCCAATGCAACAATTGTTTATGACCACGGCGCTAGGCCGGCACGTCCTCGCCTGCGCGCACGCACCGCTTCCGCGCTGACTCAGCGGACCATCGGCGTCTTGTAGCCAAGGCTGAGTCGAGTTCGGAATTCAATTTAGGTCGATTTAAAACCTTTAATAACTTCAGATTCATTAATCAGTGTGGATTTTAATTTACGATCTTATAAAAATGGAAATTCCGAAAATCGGTTCACAATCTGTATAATATATTCGGTATAATAGTGTAATTATCGTTTCTTACTTATGTATTTATATTGAGATCAGCGACTGTCAGTCAGAGGAGTCACTGAAAATCAGTGCTGTGTACGTTTATATTGTTGTGTAACTAGTATGGAAATAATTTTTGGGAGTGATGGTACTTTTATAAGTAAATTTCTTTCTTTCAATCAGCGAAACTTATGCTACTGACTTGCATATGTCACTGACTCAGCTGTGTAGCGTCCTATGATAGTTAAGAATCATATTATTTCTAATACTAATCTATAAAAATCAATGACAAGCCTGGATTTGGTGCACGGGAGGCAAGAAAATATCGAACAGGAGTTCCAACATTGAAACCCACCTAAAGTCAAATAATTAAAAATTTCAATAAACGATCACCTTGATAAATCGCTATAAATTTCACAGTATTATGTCCATACATTGTCTGCATATAATTAAAATTTCCGAGTACCAACCACCGTTCGAGTGATAACTTTAAAAACAACTGACGACGCAATCCTTATCGCGTGCTCGCTTTCATAGCTCTTATTGCGAGGGCTTAGAGTTGAGAATGTAACCAGTCGATGAGTCAGAATCTATGGCAAATGTAAATGTACGTATACGAGCACGGCGCACGTATCGCCATATTTGGTTATTAACGTACTCGGGCGATTTGTGCAACGCTCGGCGGTTATGGTAACGTTCGCGTAATGTTCGAAGAATTACTTGCTGATACAATTTAATTAAGCCGTGATGTTTTTATGAATTTTATAAAGTAAATGTCTAGAGTGTATGTGTCATACATCATTCGTAAACAAAATTCGCAATCGTGATAGAAAGACGAATTTCAAGGTATGAATGTATATTTTAAGAAATAAGGAATGAGAATTTATCATAATAACTAAAAAAACATTAAATTAGTTGCGCTTGATGAGCTTGAAAGTTTATTGAAGTCAGTCCTTCCTATATAAAATTTCTATATACTGTTAATTATCTTCCATAGTGAACAGTCTGCTATTAACTTATGCAGTATATTCCACATGTAATTGTAGTGTCGCATACAAGCAATTAGATAACTACACTAATGGGTAACCTAGCTACAACCTCTGCTCATTAATGCCATATAAATCTCAAAGTAGATTAGCTTATTAAATTAGCACAGGTTAGATTTAGCACAGACGCCCACGCCCTCCGAAATTGGCTTGACTAGACACAGTTAGTCTGTAGTTTTGTTTACTCTACCTATAATACAATTGTTACTATTGCCTTCGAACAATCTAGTATTGCTTACAAGAATTTACATTTACGATCGAATATAAACTCGAAGCGATAATAATATTGGCATTTTACGTACATGAAATATACTTTCAATATTTTCTCCTTGTTATTCTTAAAAATACTATTGCCCCTTTTAGTGGGTTTTCAATCCCATAAATTAAAAGATGTAACTACCATTAATAAAACAATTGAACACATATGTACGTATGGTCTGTTGCATGCATTTGTTTGCTGTGCTTAAGAAGTTATTAGCTAAATATTACAATCATAAGTTACTTGTACAACAACAGTTAAATTTTCGTTTGGCCTTACAAAACAAAATTGTTTGACAGATAATAAAATATCAGTTATGTTCAGAGCTAATAATTTTACGCAAAACAAATCGAAGTGAATTTAGGGCATCTTGGAATTTTTGTTTACAATTCTGTCAGTATGTTCAAGCAATCCATATAAAGATATTTCGTATTAACTGAATTGAGTTTCTTTAAAGTTTTAAAGTGAAGTGTATTTTCTGTTAGTATGTCAGTTCAGTGCAAAATCTGGACAAATATGAATTTCGTGACAAATTAAATATTCACTCTGGCGCAATAGACCATTGCATCATGAAGGTATAAAGTATCTTCTGAAGCTGTATCAAAAATTCGATGAGAAAACAGATGATTATTAGTTCCCTACTTGCACTACACACCGAACTATTATTTTTTTATTATTATTTGTTCATATTAAGTGTGTGTCATGTTTAGTATGGAATAAACTTTCTGTCTTTCCTTGTGTCTGGGCGACTTGTGTCAACGTAACGCAGAGCAACTTAACAACCCCGGCACACGATCCATCAGTACGATGTATTTCCATCACGTATCGCTGACACAGCTTCCCAGAACGTCGTAGACAGCGTGTCCACCTCGTGGGGCCCCAAGGATTACTTGTTTGAGGCTAATGGGCTAGCCGACACGACTTTGGACTTAGCTTTCAACGTATACATCACTGTGACGTGATCATACATTTTATTGTCGCAGGAGGCGGGTGACACTGTGAGTACCTAATTTATGTTAGATATATGCAGTGGTTATAATATATCTAATGCAAGTCTTTAACATTTGGTGGATCATAGTTAGTTAGGATGTCTTAGGTAGTCGACGGCCCTTAAATGTCAAAATGCAATGGTTGTTTGGAAAACTATGTAAGTTAGTAATCAGATTAAAGTTTTTGTTTCTTTACAATAAAAATCAAAGGTGACCGACTGACTGACACTGTGATCAGTCAACGAAAACCACTGGACAGATCGGGCTAAAATTTGGCATGCAGGTAGATGTTATGACGTATAGTTCCGCTAAGAAAGGATTTTGATCGAATTCGCGAAGCACAGCTAGTTTATAAGTTTTTCTTCAAAATGGTACATATTTATCATAGCTCCAGTGAAGAGGCAGTGTAACTTTTAAAGTAGCACCAACATTAAGACCAGCATGACCAATAATACAGATGGACTAAAAATTTGATGATTTAATATCATAAGTCAACGACCGATGTGCAGGACACTTCTATCACATCCGCAGATACGACTACTGCTGATAAAACTATAGTACTCAAATAGTGTTTGCTCTTCCTGATGTTCACACATACATACTTTATAATAAAGTTTATGTTTCCACTTGCCGCACCCTCCCTCAGTTGATTATAGACTTACAGTAATATAGTTTGTTCAAGTGTAAGAATGTTGAAAATCGGATAAGAAGTGTTTAATTGAATCTATCACAAACTAAAAACGTTACACAATTAATATTTTTTTGTTAAATATGTCCTATTGTTAGTAAACCATAAAAATATTTCAGTAGCTAGAAACCAAAAATGTTCAATTTTTAATTTTTCTCCCCTCATTTGTCAACAAACTGAATGCTAATATGCTGTAATCAGTCAGTCGATCTTCGCAAAAGCAGTATTTCCTCCACGCCTTATTTGATTTCCTTTCCGTCCTTCAGCGATTGTAAGGTGACTCAAAATTCTCGGGAATATACACCTTTTAAAACTTCTTCAAAAATTAAAAGTTAATAAAACATCAATCATATTTAGTCGTGTTTATTTTTCATTTTTCATTCTTTTATCTATATACTTTATAATATAAAGAGGAAAGATTCATTTCTTTGATTGATTGTTTGTTTGTATTGAATAGGCTCCGAAACTACAGGACCGATTTGGTTTAAATTTTGTACAGAGACTCATTGAAACCCCAGGAATAACATAGGATAGTTTTTATCCGGAAAATCCTACGGGAATGGGGCATATACGCGGGTGAAACCGCGGAGCTCAACTAGTCAAATATGAAGACATTACTGGTACTCACTACTACCGACATAATTTAATGTTAGTCTTAATTAAAGTAACATTAACAAACGAAAACCAATTATAACTTCGTTGCAATCCATTGTAGGCTTACTATATAAAGCAATTTAATATCAAAGTTTATATAGCAGACAATGAGCGCTCAACTCACATACATAATACGATATCAAAGTTAGCCAAGAGTTCAATCTTGGAGCTTCACCTGCCGCCCACCTGTCGCCCGGAGGGTCGGCCGAATTGGGGAGGCGACTGTGTGCTTCGTGAACACTTGTAATCCGCGTGTCAATGTATTTGGAGGTCTGATTTCCCTCCTACTATTGTATTTTAATCAGACACTTTTGACAGTTATGCTAAGTTTCACCAATTATCAAGAAGCAATCTCTCAAGTGTTTTGCAGTAGTATTTATCCATCAAAAAACGTTTCCTACAAAAAATAGGAATTGAAAGAAATGGTTGAAACATTATTATGATATACTTTATCCTTAGTATTGTTGTTTTTTGAGTGAATTGCACATTATTTATATTTAGAGATAAACATTTTTTTTAATATGTGTATTTTTCTCGAAATATAGTAATTATTATGATAGGTAATTAGACTTTAAATCGCATCGTTTTACTTACTCATCACTAATATTTACACGGCAAACACCCAATCCTTGCAGGGTCAACAACTACATAAGGCGTCGTCTTGTGAGTCATGTTATGTGAATATTTTCTCGTTTTTTATCGATCATCTATTTGCTTTAGATTATCACATCGATCATACATATAGTTACTAGTAAACTAACAAAGTTATAATCATTGCCTGCCCTTTTTTGGCGACATGAGTTCATCGTTTAATGATGAAAACTATTGGTGAAAAAATTTGTAGCCTTGCACAATCAAAAGATCTACCATCTTACTTATTTATAGTCGCTGAGAGCCTCTAAGCTATAATTATAATGTTGTTAATCAAGCTTTTTATAATAGTGCGGTGTAATTAAGGCTTGCGAATTTTCACACATCCATAACACCGCCTTGAGCAATAACTTTAATGGTGTTTGGCTTTATATTGGTAGCAGAGTGAAGTTCCTTCAACCTCAATATTTTCTGGAATTCTTCAAAGGCAGAAAAATTATTATATCTTGAAACACGCAAATCAATCAGGCAGTGGACAGTTGATTACAACGTCCAGCTTATATGTGTAACCTAGTTAAGGATACAAATTTCCTGGAAGACAATTACACTTTTTCCTCGTCTATTAACAAGAATACTAGTGAACTAATTAACACATAATCTGAAGTATAAAGCAAGACTGTCTTGTGAGTTAATGAGGGGTGTGAGCTACTTTCTTACAAACTCTGAGCTACATTACCAAACACCAACTTAATAATTTTCCCTAATTTTTTTTTAATTGAAATTGTAAATTTCATCGCCAAATTCTAAACAAGCCCTTATTAAAGATCCGTGACCCATAAAGGGCTAGGGTAAAGGTCGGAAGGTCGGCGGGCAGCAGAGCGGAAAATAATGCGACAACATCATCCTATAGCTGAGATATAATTCAGTTATCTACACGGTACAATATCACCACATTTATTTAACTGTAACGTGTCTAAATTCTGAATGTACCCTCATCGAGGCACACGCTATGACCCAAACAGGGCCAGGTTAAAGGTCGGAAGGTCGGCGGGCAGCAGAGCGGGAAATCATACGACAACATCACCCTATCGCCGAGACATAATTTAGTTATTTACATAGTCCGATGTTACTAAATTCTGAATGTGCCCTCATTGAGGCACACGCTATGACCCAAACAGGGCTAGGTTAAAGGTCGGAAGGTCGGCGGACAGCAGAGCGGGCAATCATACGACAACATCACCTTATCGCCGAGACATAATTTAGTTATTTACACAGTCCGATGTTACTAAATTCTGAATGTACCCTCATTGAGGCACACGCTGTGTCCCAAACAGGGCTAGGTTAAAGGTCGGAAGGTCGGCGGGGAGCAGAGCAGAAAATCATACGACAACATCACCCTATCGCCGAGATATAATTTAGTTATTTACATAGTCCGAAGTTACTAAATTCTGAATGTACCCTGATTGGGGCACACGCTATGACCCATAAAGGGCTAGGTTAAAGGTCGGAAGGTCGGCGGGCAGCAGAGCGGAAAATCATGGCGCGACACCATCGCCCTATCGCCGAGATATAATTTAATTGTTTACACTGCCATTGTTTCCGCTGCACATCCTGTCCACTCGCTAATTAGTTATTTTGGGGAATGAAAATCATATTATATTGAACGTGACATATTATAAAATACATTTTGGATATTTGTATGGACTGATTTTTGTGTAATACTTGTACACTTTAATATGGTGAAAAAGATATTAGAAGTTTATGATAATGATATATTATAATGGTTTTGTTTGTATCTAAGTTTTAGTTTAAGAATTTTGGGAGAAAATAAATACTTTTTTATTTTTTTTTTATTTAATGGTGGAAGGGACAGATTCCTAGATTTATTCAAATAAACGATATTTTAGACAATAAAAGTGGGTTATTAAATAGAAGATTGTTATTAATATGGCAATGTTAATGTATGATCTATTGTCATTGAATTAAAGGAAGACTTGTGTCTATGGTTTTTAGCGTACCGGTGTGTTATAGCCTGCTGTCAAGTTGATTGTACTAAGTTCTTAAAAGATAATAAAATTATTAATCAAAATAAATCGGGTCTTCAATTTACAATAAACATCACAGATGTATTAATATGTTTATTAAGCCCCTAAAAGGAAACAATCTACTCAAAAACTGCACCCAACAGTTTCCTTGCAACTTAAGTGCCGATAAAAATAACCATTAGGTGGGTGTCGTTAACCCGTGTATAGCGAATCGTTGCAATGTGCACTTAGTCATAGCGGCCATTAGTTACACGTTAGTACACAAAAACGCACATGCGTCACTGTGGCGATCCCGCGGTATTTTCATTGTCGGTTAAGGGTTGAATTCTATGATAATCACTTACGGCCGTCTTCAATGTTCTATCTATCCCTTGTTTTGCTCAGACAAATCTATCTATTTGCACTTACTTTGATTTCAATATCCTAACGACGGATACATTTGCTATGACTTTTGTCTATCTCTTGTCATATAATCTGACATAACAAACTATCCATAATCATTGATACATTATTGAAAATGGCCGTTAGTCTTAGCGGCCATTAGTTACACGTTAGTACACAAAAACGCACATGCGTCACTGTGGCGATCCCGTGGCCCTCTCACTGTCGGATAAGGGTTGAATTTTATGATAATCACTTAGTTTATAGTTCTTTAATGTAGTCTAGTAAATGAATTAAGTTTGCCATACCAATAGATCCTATCTTTAATTTTCGCCCCTAATTATGCTTAGATTTATTACTAGCTGATCCGCGCGGCTCCGCTCCCGTAGTATAATGTTATATATATAGCCATAGGCTATAAAATATAGCCTATGCTACCTCGTGGATAATTTAGCTTTCGACTGGTGAAATAATTTTTAAAATCGGTTCTGTATTTTTGACCCTATTCATTAAACAGATAAAGAAACAAAGTTTTCTCTTTATAATGTTAATGTAGATAAAATATTATAAATTATTTATTTTCCCTAACATACTAACATGTTAACATTAACATTATACGTATTAGCGAACCTCCAAGACGCTTCAGCAATCCATACGGTCTCTCTAAAACAAACATTTCTTATAGGATATCTACCTTTACTCAAGTATTATATATGGAGTTCCACAAAAATCTGCATTAGAAATTTCCACACTGAGTCACAGCGGCATCCACATGACTCGTCCCCTGACTCACTCGCATTCCGCAAAAGCCTTTCTCCCCATAACGTAATAATTAACGAATCCTGCGTCATCTACGTGAGATACATTCAGATAGTCAAAGTCAAAACGTTTATTTTCCAAATTGGCTTCTTTCGAGGCGCTATTAGAACTTTTAGATAGTAAAAATGAATTGATTAAAATCCTACTAATATTGTAAATGCGAAAGTTTGTGAAGATGTATGTATGTTTCTCACTCTTGCACACAAAAACTACTGAATCGATTATGATGAAACTTGGTATACTATAGGCAAGGGTTCAGAATAACATAATATGGTATTCTTGTCCCGGAATTGCCTGGGGATCCGAAGCTACACGGGTGAAACTGAGGGCTGCGGTTCTGCTAGAAATTTATAACACCAGCCTAGAATCGTGGCTTATAGGAAACTCTTGAAGTGGTATTATCTCAAAAACAGTCAAACCAAAAGGCTCGGTTCGCATAAACGAACATCATAGTACAACAGATTTTGGCAGTCATATTAACGCAACGTTTACTAAAGTTACGCTTTAGACCAGCCAAGTACGATATTGTTCAGTCCGTAAGTGCTCGACTCGTTTTATTTTTATAGGAACTGCGCATTATTCATCAATACCAAAACATCTAATTAAACTACAATATCAATACGCTCGTTAGAACCGGATGATTCAGCAGATACCGGAGCAGCTGCGAAAGTCGAAACCCGCGATGATTCAAATCATTTTATTTGGTAAAAACGTGCGTAATTGCGGTTGTACGCGTGATTCAGTTATAACCAACTTAAAAGAACTCTTACGGCCTTTTTCAATATTCTATCAATCCCTTGTTTTGCTTACTAACGGTCGTTTTCAATAATGTATCAAAGGTTATGGATAGATTAAAATTTTATTCTCCTTGATGCAGACTTTTGATGGAAGTTTGTAGATAATAACTAGGTATTTATACTAACAATATATAAAAAATACTCTTTTAAATAACTATTCTTCAAACGTTTTAAATAACTATTCTTTTAAATAACTATTCTTCAAACGTTTTACATACAATAATTCGTAGGCTTGAATT